>CM062808.1:288027319-288400112 GCA_031772625.1 Pinus tabuliformis
CTTTGCTTGGTTCCTTACCAAACAATTCAGCAACTAATTGTTGAACCTTAGGGACCCTAGTCATTTCTCCCACCAATAATACTTCATCTCCTTCCTAGGAGTCACACCAGCATCCTTCATACAATCCTTACAAGGTTGCCTTGTTCTTTCAATCAAATGATTCACAAGAATTTCAAATTTCGACTGAGTCAACTGAATATTTAAATGTTTTGCACCAGAGGCATCTGATGTGATGAAAGGCAGATTAATATCTATCGAGGTGGTTGAAGAAAGCTCAATCTTAGCTTTCTCACCCGCTTCTCACAACTTCTGCAAAACTTCCTTATTGTTCATCCCGTATGACAGAGAAATAGGAGTAGGTTCATTTATACTTCATTAAAATTATTCAATCCCATGAAACTGTAGATTTGTAAGTTTTCCCATGCCTAGCTATATCTTTTGAAATATTTGCAAATTTGCAAGTGTACCCCATGCAACCTCATGCATTTTCCTCGGGGGTCATTACATGTAAACATCAGTTAACTAAACTCAAATGTATCTTATATGCATCTCAGATCTTCATGCATTTCCATTAATTTGAGTTAGCTTTGAATCAATTTAAAACCTTCAAACCTTCTTTCTAATAATAAGAGAAAGCTGGAAGCCATCTATGTACAGGATATCTTGGGGCCTATTGTGCGAAGCTCCATTTTCTCCTTCCACTACAGAAACTTGCTCTAAATCATCAAGCTTCCCCATTTTATGTGTGTCAGCAGCTTTGGCGGTGTCATATGATGCATGCAGTTCAACAAAGATGTAATACACTAGTATTATGGCAGTCCAAACACCAAACCTGATGAAGGAAGCATTTATTTATGGAACCCAAAAGAAAAACATTTATGGCAATGGATAGAACTGGTATCCAAGGCACCAATGGCCCCCCACATATTTGGCTTTCTAGCCATTGGAACAAACAACCTTAGTGCTAATGTACCTAGAAACAATGCAGGCACTGATATTAGATAACCAATCCACCCATCACTAGTAGCCCAGTATACAGCAGTGGCAACTGAGGATGCAATGATTATAGCTAGAAATATGATTAGCGTTTGCTGATATTTAATACTTGTTTCTCCAGAAACATAATATCTCCTCACAAGTAGTTCTATGGTTACTAGACTGAATAAGAACAAAATGTTGATGGATAGCAGGTTGGAGAGGACATCTAGGCTTGTGAAAAATGCTATAACTGATGTGGTAATGATCATTATGGAAGTTGCATTGATTGGAGTTCCTTTTTTCTCATGTACCAATGCAAACCAGGGTGGGAACATATGTTTCCTTGCAATGTGGGTCAGATACTTGTCCTGGCCTACAACACCCACCATTATGACAATGGCCATGCCCTCAAGGGCTCCAAGGGCTATTATGTATTTCACCCAATCCATTCCCACCTTTGTGAAAACTACATAGTATGCAGCATCAGGATCAATGGTTTTGTAGCTGTGCATCAGGCATAATGTCATAGCCATGAGACAGTAGACCATTATGACGACCACCATGGATCCAATTAGTCCAATCCCTTTGCAGGATTTTTGGTTTCTTCTGCCATTGTTGTGACTTCATCGAAACCAAGGTATGTGAAAAACATAACTGTAACTGATGTGAAAATACCCCTCACTCTGTAAGGCATAAATCAATTCCAATGACATCACTTCTAGTTCCCTTCAAACTGTGGGAAACAAAAATGACAAATTAATATAGATGACGAAGTTTTTTTTGTTGAATGCATCTATCACATGGAAGAAGAGTATGTCTAATGGCTAGATAATGAGAATACAATTTTCCCTTTTATATGGAAGCAGTTAATACTAAATCACAGATAGCCAAAGTCCATTGGCTCATTAAAAGTTCAGGGTTTGCAGGATATGGCAACCCAGCCATTTCAGCACCCTTTGTAGGTGAAAAAAAATAGTACACTAATTAAACCATCTAGCAGCATCAAAATCCAGGTCTCTTACAATTAGCTTCACTCTTGCATACATAAATATTCTCTATTTCTTTCAGGAAGGGGTAGTGTTAAATAGATACAGCTCCTAGAGTTTCCCATATGCAAATATTAATGGTCCTAGATTTCTGAGACCATTGATGTATGGTCTGCTTTTAATATAACTCCCTACACAATAAGCTTAACAAGGATATTTTCAACTTGAAAAAGAATTTGCTTATCCAATTTTGTGTTGATTGTCCCCCCTAGATAGTCTTCAATATTGGTGAAATGCGGGATTAAAGAAAACTGGGACAATGATGAAACAGATTATTAGGATCCTTCTCAAGGCCTATTTTTGTATTATGTTTGAAAATAAACTAGATATTTCATCAAGGACATTGATTTTGAGGTAAATATTTGTTTACAATCCAAAAGCAATTTTCAAAAATTTCATAACAGAATTTGAAAGTTTCTGTTTCATCTCATTTAAGTTACATTGTAGATTTCCCAATGCAGCTTTGGAATTTTTTGCTGAGTAGTGTATCTCCATTGGTAAAAGTTTTAAGCTTTAGTTTTGCATCATTATCTTACAAAATATGGCAAAGTCCATCAAACAATTGTGTTGGCAAACTAAATATTGTTTGAAATTGAGGGTCGTCAATACTAACATGAAAATTGTAGTGGTTCCACCAATCCACTAACTGAGGCTTGACAAAGGACTCGATTGCAAATTTTGCATCCTAGTCTGACATGCTCAGTTCAGATGATGTAAGAATACATTGTTCTGAAATAGATTTTACAATAGCAATATCCATTGATGTATCCTCTTCTGTATCTTCACTAGGGTATCGATTGACCTCTTTGAGTATTGTGGAGTGAGGAGGAGCATTCTTAAGAAACCCTATCATTTTCAAGCTCACATAAATATGTTACCAATTTTTTTTCCCTTCTTCCAATTATTCTAAGCATTTTTAATGCATTCATTTTGTTATACAGATAAGGACTACTTGTCACTTTCATTATGTCTTTCAACTGCTTTCTTTATCAAGTTATATTTCTTTCCAAAGCGATTTTTTCATTTTCAATTCCTTTGTCATTTCTAAAAATGACTTGTTACTAGAGATTTGATATTTGTTTGGCAACATAATGCTAGAGCCTATTGTTTTAATATATCTATTTTGTTGGAAACAATCATCTTCAGTCTTTTTTCATCTCATCAATATTTTTTTCAAATCTGTAGATAAGAGCAATAGAAAAAATTTATAACGTAATTGAGTTTCTGTGAAGACAATTGCATAAGGAAACTCTAGTAAGAAATTGGAAATGATCGAAGAAATAATAGATGTTGACAGATACAAATTGAAATTACAATGCATTGTCCCTAAAAACATTGATTGCGTATTAAAAAGAAATGGTCTCTTTAGACTAGATGCATTTTCATATACTGTAGGGGATTGTCTATTTGACTCATTTGAAGTGCTTCTACATTTTTGTTATACTTCAAATCAACGATGAAATGGGTTAATAGAACAGTTTCTTTTTTTCTTAAACAATAATGATGTTGAAGCAATAGAGTCATATGAATATCAACTCACATCTGACTTCCTATACGAGTTACATGGAATTAATGATATTGGTACATATCTTCATAAAATGCATTGTTTTGCATCTACAAATACAAAGGAGTCTGAAAGAGGGCTATGGGGGGATACCTTTTGCATACGTTGGTTAGCTAAATGGATAAATATATCAATTGGAGTTTGGTGATTAACAAGAAAGACAAGATATTTTCTTTTTAATCAACATGAAAATACAATTCCATATTGCATCCTCTTCCATGATGCAAATCCTGTTAGTGGTCGTTATGAACCATTGCTTTACCAAAAGTTCCCAATATGCATTTATAAATAATCTAATATCTACTTTTCATCCGTTTGAAAAGATATTCAAAGCCATTGGATGCATATTGCACATAATATGCTTTTAAATGAATTAATGATGGAAAAACAAATGACATCTAATTGTGGTGACAGTCTCTTTAATGAAATTTTCTATTTAGTAGAAACAGAATTCGATGCACAGTGTTTGCGACTTTACATTGTCCAATTATTTTTCAATGCACTTATGAATAAGAATCAACAAGCATTGCATTGTTTAGAACAATACCTAATAGTTGATGTGATACACTATGCAATGAATAACAACTGACAACAATATCTCATAAATATGGCAATGCCATATGAAAAAGGGTAAGTAGAAGTTGGACCATTCTGTTTGCAATGGATATCTTTCATATTCAAAGTGAACATCTAACTATGGTCCTCTGTTGCTAATAAATTTGTCAGTTACAGTTCTACTCATTCGAGATGCAATCGCCTTGTTAGCATCATTTCATTTAAAACAGATACATTACATATTCACTATGAGGCAATGATACAAAAACAATATGATTGCAATTCTCAACAAGTGTACATGGAAGCAAAAGAAGATTGTAATCAATTGCGTCATAAGCATATACTAGAAAAACAACAATGTATATCTCAAGTACATTTTAACAATAATATTGAATTTGAGAAAGCATCTCATTTAGAACAAATGCATCCAAATAAGTGTCGTAGGCTCAGTTATTACAAAATGAAGCAATTCATATGTACAAGAATAAAATGCAATTTTGTACATAACAATGATAACATATTTTGTCATAAGCATGTACTAGAAAATCAACAGTCTACTTCTCACATACATCTCAATAACAACATTGAATTTGAAATAGCATCTCGTTTACAACAATTGACCAAGTGTCATAAGCTTACTTATCAACAAATGAAGCAATTCATATGTACAAGAGGCAAATGCAATGACATATGAAACAATGATAACATATTTCCAAATAAGCATCTACTAGAAACAAAAAAAACCCTTTCCCAGGTACATTTGAACAACAACATTGAATATGAGATAGCATATGGCTCACAAAAAATGAGTCTGACTAAGTGTTCAAGGCTTAGTTATCACAAAATAAAACAATTCATGCGTACAATAAGTAGATGCAATGGAATATCTAATAATGATTTCGAAACAACCATACATGTGCATGATGAAACTATGCAAATTTCATATAAAAAAACATCTTCTAATAACAAGACAAGAATGACAATTTCTTGGATTAAAACAAATATTGCGGAACATTGGAAATAATAAAAAATCTACAATAAGGAGACAAATCCATCCAAGCAAGAAATATGCAAAATACATTTATATGAAACCAGTCCAAGGCACACCTAGGAATACATGTGAATTTTGTACCAAATTGCATTTTGCAAAAAATATCACATGCTTCACTAGAGAACTGCAAGAAAAACACATGAATTTGACATTGAACAATAGGACCTTTAACAATGAAAACATATGTGTTGCTTGCAAAAGATAACTTCAAAATGGAAATCTTCCACAATTTGCAACACCTAAACAAATAAGATGTAACATTCCATTACCAACTATAAATACACTTTCAGATTTAGAAGAAAGACTTGTGTCACTAAGAATTTCATTTGCACAAATCAGACAATAGGGATATAAGGGATCATAGATTGGCCTAACAGGATCAATTATCAATGTACCATTTCATATGGACGTTGTGCAAAAGGAATTGCCACAATATCTAAGTGATACAATGACAATTGCAGATGCATTGAAAAGATGATTGCAATACAAAAATGTATACCAAATAGGTAAAGTACATCCAATTATTGTCATGAAAGCATTAAACGAACTATGTTCTAGAAGTCTATATAAGTCTAAGAACATTTGTATAAATGAGAATTGGACCCATGTTTTACAAGAGAATATACAAAATGCAAATAGTGACAATGAAAGTGATGCAAACAGTGATGCAAATATCGAAGCACCTACTGAAACATTGGTACATGGATTAATAGAGCTACAACACATCTACGATTTGCAAGACAAGATTATTGAACTTGCACTTGCTGAAGGACAACGACCATTGGGGATTTTCAAGGACAAATATGCAGAAGAAATGAACTTTCCAACATTATTCTATGGTGATGCGCGGGATGATGACATTACAAATAGGTTTAGCTAACAAAAAATTGTGCAATGAGAATTGTTACAAGAAAGTGGTGACTTCTCATATCACACAACAAATTTGTTTTTTAAGAAAATGCGAATAATTATTGATAAAGTGCTTTCTTGCATATGGGTACGAATAAGAAAAGGGCAACTAAGAGGGAGAAAAATACTAGCAAGAATGTCAAGTATCGAGCAAATTTGGAAAAATTATTGAAATCTGATAATTGGATACATAGATTTAGAAACATTCACATATCTCCTAATCATTTGGAACAAATTTTAAAAAACATATTTTCAATGATACGACAATTGGGACCTCCAACTTTCTTTGTGACATTTACAAGTGCAGAACATCGATGGAAACCGTTAGTAGATACATTGGTCACATTGTTTATAAATAAAGCAAGTAAAAATGATACTGATACATTAGAAGATGATGACATTGATTACCTTATAAGAAAATATCCAGTCACATGTAATCAATACTATAGACATAGAATTAATGTTGTAAAGCGAATGATATGTCATGATACTACATTCTTTGGAAAAATATCTTATTTCTATTTCATAACAGAGTTTCAAAATAGAGGAACCGAACATGAACATGGACTATTATGGATAGAAGATGCTCCAATATATGGAAAACAAAGAAATCTAGAAATTGAGAAGTTTCTTGACAATTACATAACTTGTGATACAAATCATTTGGAGCCAAATGTTACTAAATTGCATAAACATCACCATACAAGAAGCTGTAAAAAGCAAAAAAGTTCAGGCTGTAGATACAATTTCACCATGTCACCAATGAAATCAACAATGATCATTGAACTGACCAGTGTACCGAACAAAAAACTCATAGATAAATCAATATCACTTTTGGCCTTTTTGGAGAAAACAAACTACAATGATCCAATAACCCATGACAATTTCTTGGTAGAAATAGGACTAATAGAAAGTGAGTACATACAACTATTACAATGTATGTCAATAAAGCAATCAACAATTTTCCTGAAACGAAACCCTTCTCACATTTGGAATAATAGTTTTGCAAAGGATATGCCTACTATATGGAATGCAAATACAGATGCACAATTTGTGCTAAATGCATACAACATCATATTGTAGTTCATATATGACAAAAATTGAGAAGTCTATGACAAATACATTTAGAAGAATACGCAAAGAGCATGAGAAAAATGAAATTGATGCTATGCAAATGATTCGTAAACTCAGAAATACATTACTTAATCTCCAACAAATGTTAGCTCAACAAGGAGTGCATATAGCACTTTAATGGCCATTGAGTTGTAGTTCAAGAGAATGTATATTAATAAACACATCTCCAGTTGATGAACACACATTTATTCTTAAACCATGTATTCTATTAAAACAAGAACCTGATGATTCAGAGGATGTGATGTGCCACTCCATTATTGACTACTATATCGGACGCCCAAGTTCCATTAGAAAAATCTGCCTTTGTAGAATTTGTATCAAATTACAACAAAGACGGCACACACATATCAAAAAGGAAAAAACCAAATGTTATACGATTTGTCAAATATAAAAAATAAAATGATGTTGAAAACTTTTATAGAGAGAAATTATTATTATATATGCCATTTGAAAAATGTGAAAATACACTGAAAAAAGATTTTCCTACATGGCAAGCTACATATACATTACATGAAAAAATAGTTCAGACCAATGAAGCTAAATTTAAATGTAACATCAATCTAACATGGGGTGATTTAGATACTGTAACAAATGAACAAATTAGTTCTATGAATACCAATAAAATAAATATGTGAAACTAAGAAAACAGTTCCCGTTGTGAGGAATATGATTTGTAATCGAACTTGCAATTTCCAAAATAATTTGAGATGAAAAAAAGGATCAATCTTGGATTTCAAATAACTGCTCATCCATTTTAATGGAGAACAATGAGTATTACAAACTCAGAAGAATGTTGAACAAAGAGCAATAAGAAATTGTAAAAGACATTGCAATAAAAGAAAAGAAACCTCAATGAACCAACTTACCTATCCATTACAGGTGGAGCAGGGGCAGGCAAAACACTGACAACAAAAGCAATTTTCCAAATGCTTATATGAATTTATGATTCACAGAACACAACTGATCCTATGAAACCAAGGGTTCTAATATTAGCATATACAGGAAAAGCTGCACATAATGCAGGTGGAACAACAATCCATTATGCATTACTAATGCCTTTTAACAAGTCTCAATTGTTGCCACTTAGCAAAGAAGTATTAGACAACTTATCAAAGCTATATTAAGAATTGCAACTAGCTTTCATAGATGAGGCCTCCATGATCAGTAGTCGGTTCTTATATTCTATTGACAATAGACTCAGAACATAAAACATGTCCAAACCAAATACTTTGGAAACATTGACATCATATTTTGTGGTGACTTCTATCAAGAACAACCTATTCAAGAGTCTCTAATTTTTTAACAACCAAGAATCAACAATCACACAATAACACATGATTTCTAGAAGGATAATCTTAAGTGCTCCCAATTGCATATGACTATGCAATAAACAGATGAGAGACTCATATCATTTTTAAATAGAATGCGAACAAATTGTCAAACATTTGATGATATAACATATATTGATACAACTTGCATGCGCCCTATACCAAATGATCCAACATTTACCTATTTATTTTACAAAAACAAGGATGTTGCAATGCATAGCAAGAAAATGTTAATGCTCATGCCTATAAATGAAATTTTAATTAATGCAATTGACGAAAATGAGGAGAATAACGACAATTTTCCAAGGCATCAACATACATCTAATTTTCCTTCACAACTTGTGATAAAGTTGAACATATTAGTTGAAATGTATGCTTGCAATTATGATGCACCAGATGGGCTAGTAAATGGTGCAGATGGAATAGTTAAATCATATACCCATACATATAAGGTCTATGTTCTATGGATTAAGTTTCATGACCCTAATATTGGTCATCGACAATCTAGAAAAATGTCTTATTTGTATACTTCAGACATAGCACATGATTGGACACCAATATTGCGAATATCAAAAGCAATGCTTATCACACCAAATATGGCTCATTTGAAGATACAAAAACAATTCCCAATTCAACTTGCATGTGCACGCACAATACATAGATCACAGGGCTTAACCTTGGATATGCTTGCATTTTACCCTACTAGAATACAAGTGCAAGGCTTAGTATACACAACACTATCACATGTGAGAAACATCGAATCATTGTATTTTCTTAATGCTCTTAGAAGAAATAATTTTAAGGTTAAGCAAAAAGTAAATTGTGAAATGCAACCTTTGCAAAGCACTGTAGAATAGAAATTAGAATATAACTCTTCATCAATACAATAATTGCGATCCATCTCTTTTCTTTCATTGAACACTCGTAATCTTCAAGCACATCTTAGTGACATATGTAGTGACTATGACAATGCAATCTAATAGCTTATTCTTACAAGAAAAATATATGTCATTATGTATGAAAAATGAGTACTTCAAATTTTAATTTCATCTCAAGTTGCATTAAGCATGAATTAATGATACTGATAAAAAAACATATCACTATCCTTAAACATATCCATTTTGAAGAGCAGCTTGTAGAAGCATTGTTGGCAAAAATAAAAGTTCACCGATCACAAATTGAAATACTCAATATATATGCATCACCACATGCAAATTTGAACAATATTTTGAATGTCATTGCAAAATATTTATGCCACTTAGATCTAAACGATATCATAATTATATTGGGGGACTTCAATATTGATATGGTACATTGCAATCATAAAACAAAAGAGCTAGAAAGCTACATGAACAACTACAATCTTCATTTTCTTATCAACAAAACTAATAACATGCATAAATCATTCATTGACCATGTCTGGGCAAATCTAACTAATATACAATATAAAATTTTCATATTAGATACATATTGGTCTAATCATGACACAATATCTCTTGTCCTTCAGCTATGATATACACATGAAACACTTTACAAAATTGCAAATTTTGATACTTTTGAAATATGTCATTGTTTTTTCCATTTTTATTTTACTAAAGCATATTAACATATTTTATCTGTAATAAACGAAATAATAAGACCATATATATTATGCATCCTACTGTACATTTACATATATGACCTCATATATTCTTGAATTCATATTGTGCCAATGAAACCCTTTTAAATTAAACAAAACAAGCACGCTATTGTAAATTTACACATATGACTTGATATATTCTTGAATTCAGATTGTACCAATAAAACCCTTTTCAATTAAACAAAACGGATGAGAAAAAAGAACAAGAACATGGAACATGAAGCAAGAAAGTATAGTATTCTTTATTTTTATTTTATATGGTTTTTATGTTCTTGTTCACTTTTTACTTTAATATGTTTTTTTAAATTGAACTAAATATATGCTACTATTCTATAACATAGCATAACTCCTGAAAAAGGAAAAGAGAAAACAAGTCAATAAGAAAAAAATTGTTTGGTGACACCAAAGAACAGGTTGAGCAAGAACCTACCAAAGAGTATGCCCATAAGTATCTCCATCATTTCTTTTATTTCAATTTTACTTGTCACAAATTACTTACATTGATGCAGTTAAAATATTTTGTATAACTAATTAGATATAAATAATTTTTAAACATGGCATATGTTTTTGTATTTGGAAAATCAAACTTAAAATATGTTCTTGTTCTGTAAATGCAACAGGATGGCAATGACTAAAGAGATAGAGAGCATAAGACAAACAGAAAATGCAAGCCAACCACTTGTCTTAAAAAGGTATGTCTATGAAAACTATACAAATATGCTAATTTGTATTCACCATATTAATGCTTACTATATATGCATTTTGTTTTCACATATGTATAATTAAATGTATATAAACTAGAAAATGTTGGAGAAGTGAAGAAAGCACTAGTAGTCAGTCCTCTCACACAACACAACAACAATATATGTACAAGAATATTTTGTATAAATAATTAGATACAAATAATTTTTAATCGTGACATATGTTTTTGTATATGGAAAATCAAACTCAAAATATGTTCCTGTCTGTAATTGCAACAGGATAGCAATGACTGAAATGATAGAAATCATAAGCCAAATAGACAATGCAAGCCAACCACTTATTTTAAAACGATATGTCTATGACAACTATACAAATATTCTAATTTGTATTTACAATATTAATGCTTACTATACATGCATTCTGTTTTTAAATATGTATAATTAAATGTATATAAAGTAGAAAATGTTGGAGAAGTGAAGAAAGCACTAGTAATAAGTCCTTGCAGACAACGCAACAACAATATATGTATAGGTTAGGTATCATAAAATTTTATTCATTGCTTATGAAAAATACATGCGATAATATCGAGATCATATTGAAATATGCAATTACTTTTCTTAGTGCAAGTGAAATAGAAACAACGAAAGTTGATTCAACAAATCTATGAAATGATATATTAAAAAGGTATGAATATGAAATGCAACATTGTAATCTATTTATACTTCTACAATTTATAGAAAAACATAACATTGTAGAAACTTTTATAGAAGTATCTAACTAAGAAATTTTTATAGGCAAAAATCGATACTCCTAGTTAAAGTATCGATTGAAGAGTTGAACAGTAGTATAATTGGACAGTTATTTGTTGGAGACATAATGGTTGTGTACAACAAATTTCTCGATAAAGTAAACAAACCAAGTCAAATATTACGTGTTGATTTGACAGATGCTAAAGGATTGATGACTGTAACATTAACTGTACCTACACATTTAGTTGAGTGACATGAACAAAAAATTTTGCAAGGAAGCAGCATATCAATTACAAATTTCAAAATATTCCCTAAAACTGTTTATGATCGCGGTGATTATGACAAAATAATTTCGCTCAATGAATCAAGCATCATAGAAAATATGTCTGAAGTTTGCAAAGAATATTGTTTCATTCCAGATACAACCGTTAAGAATTCTGCAAACAAAAAAGAAATGTACCCAATTGGTACAATCGGTGCAGCTGTTACACTTTCCAAACAAGTTGGATTGCATTACATACTCCATATCAAAGATGGAGATTCTGAAAATGACAATGCAACAATATGTATTTGCATATTACTTATTCATAATTTTTAATAGATAACATGCATTACTTCATTATATAATTATTGTAATTTGTCTCTTGCAGTTGCAATTGTTCGACACATATGAACAATATTTTATTTCAATGGAACAACAATTGCAAAAAGGAGAGTTCCCTCTGATTCATTTCATGAATACAACAAAAAGGATAGATGCAAAAGAAAAAATATTCAGAACAACAAGGTCGACATTCATAACTGAAGAATCTCATAAAACTAACTACATCTACTTATGTTGTAAGTATAACAATAATGATCTTTATACTAACTTTGTATTTCCTATGTAATAATGTACATTAACATTTGAATATTTTATAAACAGGTTGAAGGTATCCTAATGGCAGAAAATTCATATTCAACTCCTTTTGAACCTGTTTGTGTTGTTTGTAACTCTCCAATCAGTTCATCCATACTGATAACCAATGGGACAACCTATTGTTCACAATGCAATAATAATTGCCCTTTCATTTACAAGCATTGTATAAATGTTGTAATAGAATCTATTACAAATAACATTGTGCATTGCATTATCAGACAACATTTACTACATGACTTACTTCCTCATTTAAAACCAATGTTGTATGAAGCATATTTAGAACATAAAGCTACCACTATATACATGTTACGTGACCTCAAAATTCATAGCAAGTTCACACTAAATGAATATACTGAACTATTACATGTCAGCTGACAAATGAAAGGTACATCAACATATGCCTTAACATATTCTCTTTCAAATATGCCCTCTCTTCAATTGATAATGTTATCATTTTTTTTAACTAATTGTTTGTTACACAGATCACAAAAACCAGCAACATGGCAACTATTGGAATCCAATAGCTTGTTTAATGCCATTGACTGCCTTCACGTACACAACAAATGAAAAATTCATGTGAATATTTTTCTTTATATTATGGTCTTATTTTAATAAAACTATTTAACTTGTAGTTTCCACTCATTTACGAAGAAAATGTACTTATGGTACGATGATCAAATATCTCAAGTAGGCTCCTCCACTGATGATCAAATACATACAGCTCAAACCCTACTAAAATTGTAATAGTTTTTGATAGCTTTGTATTTTTGTTTAAAAATACATAACATGCATTTTGTTTTCTTACAGTTATGTATTTTAAAGCCTTGTCTAATGCAAAATCCCTCTTAATATGCTCAAGTGAAGAACTTGAATCTGTGCATGTTGGCCACTTTGTAAACTTGGATGCCTTTTTTTGCATGGAGAATATAAATTTCTTGACCACTTTATAAGACTTAATCTATGGATATTTCAATATCTATGCTTGAAACATATCTATTTTATTATATCGAGGTTCTTCAGTCGTTTTGTTTTTTTACATTAAAATATTATTTTATTTTATTTTTAGTTTAGTTTTGTTTAACCCTGTCTATTTTATTATATCAATATTCTCCGCTTGATGTCTTTCAACAAGGATCCCTTTTTGACCGCTTGATGTCTTTCAACAAAGAGCCTTTGGTGATGAGTCCAAATTAAGAGAAGCACAACTTGAAGACTACGTGCTCACTAGTGACAAAGAACAAACTTTGGTTTAGGAACACTAAAGAAATAAGAATTATTTTATAAATTAGGGTGCATAATGTTGGGTAAAATTAGTATTGCCTTGGGGTAAAAAGAAGGTTTATATATGCATCCAGGCATGGATGGATATCCTATTCCAATCTAACCTTTCCTCTAACCAATCACATCACGCTTCAGTAATCACCTAATGTATTCCTGAAAGAGCAGCAAGAATTCTCATTGAATGCTATCAAATCTGGTTTATTTCCCTACTAAATTTTTAGAGAATATAGAGATTCTAATGAGACTCTCAAAGTCAGTCTTTGACAGCACAAAAAAGATGACTAAAAAATTAGTGCAGCGATAGACACTTTCATACAAATTGGATGACTTTAGGCAAGAGACATGGTGTCAGGCGGAAAGAGTCGATTGTGCGGACACAACCAACCTCCCTAGGAGCCTAAGACTCTCTAGTGACAAACAAGACAAGTAAGAGCAATCCTTCTCTAAACATGCATTTACTATATGGGAAATCAAGTGTTTAGATCCTACCTGTAATCCAACGCTGTTGTAGCAGTCCAGCTCCTCTGATCCGGATGAGCTCCTCCTTCACTTTGAAACCTGCATACACAAACAATCAAACGATTAAATAGCACTTGATAATCTCATAAAATAAAACATATTTAACACATAGACCAAGGAGTACATGAAATAACTCATAAACAACAAGTTATTGAGAAGAATGGACTCATTTGCATTAATAGGTAACAAAAGGAACAAATACAACCTGAGCCTTGGTGTTGTGCAAGTCCTTCCCAGGGTCCATCAAGAGTTCTCCTTTACTTTGACAAAGCTCACCCACTTCCAAGTAGAACAAGCAAAGATGGCAATCTCTCCTCACAAGCTTCTAAATGGGAGTCCTAATTCCTGCAGCATTTACCCTTAGAAAATGTATAGCTTCAACCTCTCCTCCTTCTGGCCCAATGCCTGTATTTATAGTGCTCAAGAGGAGGTTAATCAGGTCCACCATCAATGGGATAATCCCCTCTTTGGGTGGGGTAGCTCCCTTATTGATGGGATAAGCTCCTCTTTGATAGGAGTGCATGAACCATCTGGAGGCGCTCAATACACGTCGAACAACCTTCTAGAATGCTCTAGAAATGACCACAAGTAACTTTTTAAAGATGAAACTTGCGCATTCTAACCTTTACAGGGGGACGCACCTGTCCCTTTGTATACAGAGCGTCCAAAGACGCAGTTTTTGTGAACATTGGGAGCGTCCCCGCAGGTAAGGTTGAGAGAACCTGCGTCCCCAGAGATAAATACATTTATACAAGACTTTCTCTCTTTTTGGAGTTTGACATGGAGAGCAGAGGTATAAGACTTGCCTAAGAGGGTAGCATGACTGTTGATTGAGCCATACTAACTGTAAATAGTCATGGTGACATTTTTTAGTGTAACAGATTGCCCCCTAAAGTGCGAAGCCTGTAATAGATTAGGGTTTGTATTATCTAGGAAGGGTGAAGCGCTTTATCATTTCAAGGATTATCTCATAGAGAGCCTGGTCAGAACCTGCAATTTTCAACACAAAATACATGTATAAGATTATATCATCACTGAGGTAGGCATTCCCATACTCAGATCAAAACTTTAACTAACAGACTAACTACTCTGATACAGGAATGATCTTGCAGTACATCACAATCATAGACTTTTGTAGACACAGTATGGACGCAGCCATCTGTTTATGATTAGTCTACTTAGATAATGAATACAAAACTCCTCGCAGCCTGGATGGTGGAAACTAGATCCAGGGTCTTCATTTCTACTTCCCGAATTGGTACGATTCTAGCCATGCGAATAAATGAGTTGATGTCGAACATGGTAGAAACCACTTGATTACCAGTCGATGATGTAAACTGTTAACAAGCGTGAGAGAGACCACCAGTAATGTCAATGGTTCTCAAAGTACCCAGTACAATCCATGAGATGTGAATGCATGAGTTGATGTCGAACATTTCACGGAATCCTTCGATCGAAAGTCAATGATGTAAACTGACGTCAAAGGCGAGAAACCTGCCATTGATGCATGCAGACTTCAAGGTACTGACGATTTCTAAGTCATCTCTCTAGATAATGTGCTGATGTCGATAGAAAGCGACCCGTTGCAGACAAGCCCACAACACGAAATCATTGTTCAAGTTGAAGAAATGTTGTTGTAAGGACTGACTCAGGGATGGTCAAATGGATGACAAGTATTTTGCAGATGAAAGTTTTGCTTGTAGACCTCTTGAACACATAATGACACGACAGATGGCTTGGTGATAAATAACTCAAAGTTAATCCCCGGAACCCAGCTGAAGACTTTCAAAGTGGTTTGATCAACTGTGAGGTAAAAGATTTCCCAACCCAGGTGAATGAAAAGTGTCGTGTTCAAGAGTGGTAATAAAGTTTCTTCTGAGACAAAAGGTAACAAATAGGCTCATTCTTCTCTCTTTTCCCCCACCATTTCTGGCAAGTACCTCTTTATTTTTAACAAGCTTGAGGAGGATAACATATGCTTGATTATAAGCTCATCCTTCGGATGAGTCCAACCTAGTTTTGATTCGAACCCTAGGAAGGAGTGGTTCGTTCCTGTTTGTAATTGAACAGGTCCTTTACTGTGAAATGTTTAACGAGCCCAGTATAGGAGAAACTTGGTGTTTTTCAATTTTAGAGAGTCTGAAAAACTTAAGAAGACTCCAAGTTGAACTTTTTCGTAGATTTGTGTCCCTCAAGCCCGAAAAAGTATAAAATAATACCTGGGGGAACCGCTTGATCTTGCGACCAAGGAGTACTTTCATAATTAGTGCCACTGACCTGAAAAGTAAAAAGCGATCAAGGACACGTCGTTTTATTTCTTATCGAGTTTGAAACGACAAAAACCCGGAAATCTTTTCCTGATTTTACGGTCAGAAAAGAGCTATAAGGGGACCGTCTTTTAATTCTGTTTTAACGAGTGTAAAAGAAACGCTCGGCAATGTTTTCATATTTTAGGAGTCAGAAAAGGGCTTTAAAGATGACTCTGAGGTTTCACTTTTTCGTAAGTTTTAACGAGTTCGAAAAAATGATAAAAATGTACTCATATGGCCGACTTTCAATTTAATTTACGAGCAGGAAAAGACGGAAAGAACTCGGCATTTTCATTTGTTTTACGAGAATGAAAAATAGCAAAATAATCTCGAGATTTTCATGAGTTCAACGAGTCTTGAATATAACTGAAATTGACTCGAGCTAGGTTTCATTTTTACAAAAGCTTGAAACAGAGAAAAACTATGCTTCAAAGTAGTTTCATTTTTTCACAAGCTTGAAACAGAGAGAAAACTGTGCTTGATGCCCCCTAAGCGTAACTGCTAGAGCGCATGCCCCCCAGCTTCATTTCATTCAACTAAGTACAAGCAGGATGGAATGAAGGTTCATGAACGAGATCATTTGAAATACTTGACCTAAAACTATAAGAAAATTATGCAAAACACTGAAATAACTAACCTAATTATACAACTTAACATTTATGAGATCTAGTCAAACTCTCGACTCAAGTAGAGGAGGATTTGTTTCATTTTTTTAACGAGATTGACACAGGAAAAGAACTATGATCGGATTCGGTTTCATGTTTATGCAAGCTTGAAACGGAAAACTATGCTTGTTATAAGTTCACATGCCCCCAGCACAATGACGCAAAACGAGGTACATGCCCCCCAAGCCTCATTACATTCAATGAGGTGGATGGAATGAAGCTTTACTTTCAAGATCTTGGAAAGACTTGTGGGAGATGTTTCATTTCTTAGTGAGGTTGACACAGGAAAAGAACTATCCTCAAAACCCTTGTTTCCTTTTTTAATGAGCTTGACACAAGACAAGGAACTATGCTCATGACTACTCTCTACAATCTACCTACTTAACCTACCCTTGTTTCATTTTTTAACGAGCTTGACACAAGACAAGGAACTATGCTCAAGAAGTTCACATGCCCCCAGGATAATGATGCAAAGCGACGTACATGCCCCCCAGGCTTCATTGCATTCAACCAGATGGATGGAATGAAGGTTTACTTTCAATATTTAACTTGAAAAGGGAGTTGTTTCATTTTTAAGGAGGTTGACACAAGAAAAGAACTATCCTCATACCTGATTCATTTTTTAACGAGGTTGACTCAATAACAAGAACTGTCCTCAAAGTCCTACTTTCTACAGTCTACCTACATATCCTAAAATCTACCTGATTCATTTTTTAACGAGGTTGACTCAGTAACAGGAACTATCCTGTAACACCCTGTTTCATTTTTTAACGAGGTTGAGACAGGAACAGAACTATCCTCGTACTCACTGATTCATTTTTTAACGAGGTCGACACAGTAAAAGGAACTTTCCTCGTACTAGCCCGTTTCATTTTTTAACGAGGTTGATACAGGAAAAAACTATCCTCGCTCCTCCCTGATCATGGCTTCCAACTGGAAGAAAGACATGTCAATGGACACACCTTGATCATGGCTTCCAAGAAGTCTTCATCAGAAGGCAGAATACTTCTTTGGAAGGAACACATGTCAAGGGACTCAAAAGGGATAAGAACATCGTGTTCATAGAATCCCATAGAGTTTTCCATGTCAATTACCGGATCTAAATCAAAGGAAGATGAGCAAACAACGGGAGGCTCACTTACATCGGTGGGACCAGTTGCCACATAATTAACCCGTGGCGGGGTAGATACCACTTGAGAATCAGGAACATTTAGGGGTGTCATATTATTGGTAGTCGAAACAAGACTAGGGAACGAAAGCTGGTCTACAGTCACAATATTGCCATTGTGAGGGAAAGACATCACGCGAAAGAGTGTCGATACGACAGCTTTCATTGCATAAACATAGTCTCGCCCAAGGAGTAAATTGAAATCCAAGGGACCTCGAACTACCATAAGATCAATACCAACAGTTTTACCTTCCAAGGTAATAGAAAACTTAGGAAGGATCCCTAAAGGTTCACTAATGGTTCTGTTAAAAGCTTTCAGATTCTGCGTAATAGGCGCAAGCTGAGGGGAACCTAAAGCTTTCCAAACAGTTGAGGATAAAATACTAACAGAAGCACCTTCATCTACCTGAGTACGATGTATGTCCCTACAACCAGCCTTGACAATGATTTGGAAAGGGATGGAGGAAGGAAGACGAGGTTCTGTCAGTCTATTCCAATCAAAGGAAAAGACCTCAATACTTGGAGGGGGTTCTGTAGAAACAGGTGAAATGCCCCCCGGCATAGAAGAATCTGATGTAACAAGAAGAACCTGAGCAGTATGAAGTTCTCTCTCTAAATGGAAAGTGGGCTCGACCGAATGTGAAATTGAATCGACCACTTGATCAACTAATGGATCATCAACCTGAGTGACATGAGTTTCACTCTCCAATGGGAGAGTGTGATCGACTGTATTTGAATTTAGATCAATTACTCCGTCAGATGACGGTAGGTTGGGAGAAAGTTTACAGTAACCAGTTGGAAATTCTTGCTGTGGAACAGTAAGGTTTTCCAACAATTTTGAGGCTTCATCCATGTGAGGGCAAATGTGAGTTTGATGACTCCCTTTGCATAACTTACAAGGAAACCTAACTTTACCCTTTTTCCCAGGAACCTGACTATCACTGGTTGATGGATCAATGGAAAGTTGATGAGATTTTTCTGACCATACTTCCAGGACCTTTGGAATACCAGGACAATTGACAAGGAAGTGGTCACCCTTACAAAGCCTGCAAGGGTATTTGGGTTTACGATGCATGTCGGAATTTTCCTCAACACAACTAACACTTACAACCATGGTTGGTTGGTTGACTTATTTCTTATCTTGCTTCTTCTTCTTCTTCTTCTTCTTCTTCCCTTTCTTCTTCTTCTTAGCCTCCTGGTTACTAGCATCAAGGCTTTTACCAGGCGAAGAGGAAGAAATGGAGGAAGAAAAATTAGGCGAAGAAGATAAAGGGTCAACAAAAGGTCGGTGATGTTGAGATGGTGAACTCTATTGAGGTGAAGCATCCGGTTGAGATGGAGCAATTGGAGTACATTGGGCCAACGAAGTTGAAAATAACCATATCGGTAATCCTATTGTAAATCCAGGTAATGAAAAAGTAGCCATATAAGGAGGACCAACATTTCCAAAGTAAGGAAAAGTACTAGGATTCTCATTAGGAGGGGTTCCTAGGTTGGTAAATTCCGGAACATTTGCCATTATATTCAACTTTAGTGAATTTTATTAACAATTTTAAAACTAAAATTAACAATTAACAATTCACACCTAACAATTAAAATTCACAATTCACACCTATGGTCTCTAAAAGTAAAAACAAACAAATTAACACGCACTATCAAATCTAGGAGTAAAACCATACACAAACAGTAACCTTCCGGACCGAAAACACTAGTTGGGGATGAAATCCAACATCGCAGAATTCAGTACAGAAGTGGTGGGTGGAACAGTTACCCCGGCAACCTGCTTAATGAATAGACTGGACCAAGTTCCTCCACTTTAACCGTCTCGAGTGAAGTGAACCCCCCAGAAAATCCAAGTGAGTCTAGCCGACGTCTGCTCCAGGTACAGTGGGATCTTCCCTCCACCGTCACCTTGGGTAGAACCCTAAAGATAATGGTCACTAAGGTCACCAACAGCAACAAATACACCTGGGGGAACAGTCTACGACCCGATAGCACGCAAGGGCAGAGTAACAAGCTCAATCCCCTTGCCGGCTCCTTGACAATAATCCAAGGTTTACTGACAAGTGACCCCAGGCTCCTCGACAATAATCCGAGGTTTACCGTTTGTAGTACGTGTGTATCTGGCGTCTTTCCCAATGAAGGAGGATTGATCCCCTCACTGGTTCGGACACGGTCTCGTGCTTCTCCTTTAAGAGGAGCTTTCCCAGAGCATAAATGTAACAGTTGGATTTATCCTACCACAAGATGAGCTACTTGTTTGGTTTTGCTGTCTTGGAGAGTTAATTACTCTCCTACTCCAAGACACTAGCCTAAGCTATATTGGTGTTTCAGAGCCCTAGAAATGTAAAAATTACTAGATGAATTTTAATTAAGCGTTGTGTTATTAAGGCTGTTATTACTCAAAGGGGTAAATGGAGATGAAACCAATGGTGTTATGACCCGACTCAACTGAATGCAATCGAATATGATAATGTAATCTTTTCAATTCAATGAATCCTAACTAAAGTAAGGAGAGAGTTTTCATTCACTTCCAACAATGCAAAAAATTGATCACTAAGAGAAAATATAACAAATTCTCTAATGCACTAATTTTATCAAGAAAAACTAATGCAAATCAATTCCAAACCATTTTTTTATTTTTATTTTTGTGTAAATTCAAATCAAAGAAAACTGATCTAAATCTACCATTGATTTTTCAGAATGTAAACTATGCAATTGTCATCTATGCACAATTCGCTTGAAAAGTATGCAAATGTAATCTATGCACATTTTTCATTAATATTCTGAAAAGGAGAATTCTAATTATGCAAATGTGATCTATGCAAGAGAATTCTCAAACACAAGATGATTCTAATGTAATCTAAGAACCAATCAAGTGCAAGTCGAGAAAATTGGGTGAGAGTTCCAGAGATCAAAACATAAAAACACTCAAAGACGATTAACACTCATACACAATTTAGCCCCCCCCCCCCCCCCCCGGCGAATGAGGGGGGAATTTTTTTGCAAAAACAGAAGCAAAAAGATGCAAAATTGTGAAAGGACTGAGACAAACCTCCAAGTAATGACCAAAGGAAAACAAATCAAGAATTTCTCAAGAAAGAGACTCAAAACACCCAATTGATGAAAGCTTAGAGCAGGAATGCTAATGAAACAAGCTTAGGTGAAGATCTTTGACAAGAGACTAATGAATCTGGGCAGTAAAAACTAAGAAAAAGCAAAATCTAAGAGAAAAAATGCAAAAAATGGAATTTTCTCAAATTTTAGCAGGGGACGCAGGCAACCCGTTAGAATAGGTGCGGGCCCGCTCTGTGTACACAGTGACAGTGCGTCCAGAGACGCACTATGCAATGCTCAGAGGGTGCGTCCTACTGGAAAATTCAAGAAAAGCTAAAATGAATCTAACTCTAAGCTAACCCACCCAAAAAAAAAGTCACAAAGCCAAAAACCAGAAAAATAAACCAATTTTCTCAGAGCAAAGTTCATACAAAGGAAAAGACTTTCACATTAATGGAATCCCCAGCGGAGTCGCCAATTTGTCAGGCGGAAAGAGTCGATTGTGCGGACACAACCAACCTCCCTAGGAGCCTAAGACTCTCTAGTGACAAACAAGACAAATAAGAGCAATCCTTCTCTAAACATGCATTTACTATATGGGAAATCAAGTGTTTAGATCCTACCTGTAATCCAACGCTGTTGTAGCAGTCCAGCTCCTCTGATCCGGATGAGCTCCTCCTTCACTTTGAAACCTGCATACACTAACAATCAAATGATTAAATAGCACTTGATAATCTCATAAAATAAAACATATTTAACACATAGACCAAGGAGTACATGAAATAACTCATAAACAACAAGTTATTAAGAAGAATGGACTCATTTGCATTAATAGGTAACAAAAGGAACAAATACAACCTGAGCCTTGGTGTTGTGCAAGTCCTTCCCAGGGTCCATCAAGAGTTCTCCTTTACTTTGACAAAGCTCACCCACTTCCAAGTAGAACAAGCAAAGATGGCAATCTCTCCTCACAAGCTTCTAAATGGGAGTCCTAATTCCTGCAGCATTTACCCTTAGAAAATGTATAGCTTCAACCTCTCCTCCTTCTGGCCCAATGCCTGTATTTATAGTGCTCAAGAGGAGGTTAATCAGGTCCACCATCAATGGGATAATCCCCTCTTTGGGTGGGATAGCTCCCTTATTGATGGGATAAGCTCCTCTTTGATAGGAGTGCATGAACCATCTGGAGGCGCTCAATACACGTCGAACAACCTTCTAGAATGCTCTAGAAATGACCACAAGTAACTTTTTAAAGATGAAACTTGCGCATTCTAACCTTTACAGGGGAACGCACCTGTCCCTTTGTATACAGAGCGTCCAAAGACGCAGTTTTTGTGAACATTGGGAGCGTCCCCGCAGGTAAGGTTGAGAGAACCTGCGTCCCCAGAGATAAATACATTTATACAAGACTTTCTCTCTTTTTGGAGTTTGACATGGAGAGCAGAGGTATAAGGCTTGCCTAAGAGGGTAGCATGACTGTTGATTGAGCCATACTAACTGTAAATAGTCATGGTGACATTTTTTAGTGTAACACATGGTGGATTACTTTCGTCAAGAGACATGGTTATCTATTATGAACATTTTGCAAATGCTTTGATTGCTTTGATTGCCATAAATAAATAAATATGAACATTTTGAAAATGATTTGATTGCCTTGATTGCCATAAATAAATAGATATGATTCCTTGATTTCCATAAATAAATAGCCATAAATAAATAAATATGCATTCGCTATAGCGAATGTAAAATATACTTACTTTCAAATCGGGGGGAGTGAACCTGGGTCTCTATGAAGAAAGCTTTACTTTGTTGTCATTTTCATTCAACAAAATCTCCCTCACTTATCTATTACAGAAAAAATTTGTAATGATTTTGAAAGTTTAATTAAAATTGTCTCCAAGATATACCAGAAAATCCAGATAGGCTTTTGCCCACAGGATGTGCAACATAACTGCTTTCTAGATTTTCAATCGAATATCATTATGAAGGTAAGTCTTTTATAATGATCTGGTGCTTTTGCGTTTCTCTCATAATCTATCAATTGCCTTGGTCATGAATTCTTTTTTATTTCAGGCAATGCAAGATGCACATATAATTTTAGGTTTTCAAGATATGTAGCACATTGTTTCTAATGACAAATTTGATCCAAAGGCTGTCAGCCTTCAGGAAATGCCTCCTTATATTTTATTTGGGATGTGTCTTTGAGCTGAACTGTTTTAAGTTGTAACTATGTTATTGTTTACTCTATATTATAATCTGTTGCAGCATTTCACTACAATTAGTATGTATTTGCAGTTTTGATCAGTATGGTGGCATGTATGTTGGACAGGCAGAGACTACGATGTTATATGATTTATTGATATGATCATCTTTCTTCTCTATTTAAGTTTGACATTTAGGTTTTTCCCTGGCATTTTTCAAATTATGCAAAAGCATTATTTAGAGGTCTTGTGTTATTCCTAATTATATTAGACAACACTTTATCATCATTTCCAGGGTCTTGTTGTTCTGCAACCATTCAGTAATGTATACTAAAAATTGTAAAGGTGCTATGATTTATTGATATGATCATATCTGACATGTGTATTTAAATTCTACTTAAGGTTTTTCCCTGGCATTTTTCAAATTATGTGAAAGCATTTATAAAGGTCTTGTGCTATTCCTGATTATAATAGAGAAGCACTGATCTTCATTTCCAGGGGGTTGTTCTGCAATCATTCAGTAATGTATACTGAAAATTGTATAGGCTACAGGAATTGATTAAGACGTGCTCTTCGTTAATGGGATTCTGTACCATCATTTATATACATGCCCCTTCACGATGGGTACCCTTAATAGTTTGAGCTTGAAGTGTGAATTCCCATTACGAACATCTGTGGTTGGCGGCCTTGCATCCAACCTTCAGTGGGCTTTGAAACCATGCTTCTGTTTTGATAAGCTAGGAACTGAAACTAAGACTCGGATGTTAGCCGATGCATTGTTTTTCTTAACTAGTTCTTGCATGAAATGGTAAAACCTATGTTTTGGAAGTCGGTATAAGGGTGGGGTGAGATTGGGGCAATTTTATCCTGGAAATGCCTTTGGCATCTCTACGGGACAAGTGAAGGAAAATTTGGTAGGTTGGTTGGGTCTCATCTTATGAGAAAAATGCAGGTACGCAGTAGCTATTATCTTTCAAAGAAAAGGAAAGGTCCCTTCCTCAAATATAAAGTTTACATTGTTTTGTGATCCATGTCGATCTAATCGTACATCACATTCTTCCCATGTCTAAATATGTTGAATCCCAACCTTATTGCACAAAAATAGCTTGATTTTAAGAGAATTTCAGTGCTTAAAAATCAAATTGCAAAGCAATGCCCTGATTCCATGAGTTTCAGTGCTTAGAAATCACATTACAATGTTCAATCGTAAAGCTTATAAGTAGGATTTGTAAACATCCAAGGGAAGAAACACGAATCGGCAGGGACTATCGTCCAATCAGAGAGTTTACTCGTAGGTACTCAAAGGTTTTGGTTGTTATATTATTTTATTTTATTTTACAAAGTTGACTGACACTCTGGCCTTGGCTTGTCTGGTTTAACAGTTAACAAGGAAGGATTGAAGGACTGGCGGTAGTGCTCTTCTAGGTAATTTTCCCTTTTAGTGTTTCTTTTGTCATTATTATTATTTTTCCAGACTACATGGTAGGGATTTATCCCAAATACCAATTTTCTATAATCTTGTAGGTATTACTTTGTGTGTCGTGCATTAAATTTACTCTTCTTTTTCCTGGTGTGGCCAATTCTGAGTCCTCTTCAAATTAATTTGTACCTTTTTCCATTCCCAGGTACCACACTCCGCCTTACAGAACAAGGATTCTAATGTCACCTTTCACATAATGGAGTTTCATTATATGTATTTATATATATTCACTTCCTTTCAGGCTTGCATGCCACAGAGTCATGGCTCCTATAGATCCTTGGACTCCATCTCTTGCTTTCAAAATTACCCCTATGGTTATTATCTAGAACAGAGGGAATATATTTCTTTCATGAACATTGTGAGAATACTCAGAATTGTTTTCTCGATATCCTTTGGTTTTCTCGATATCCCTCTCGTTATTAAGGGATTCATTTGTATTATTAAGAAGAAATGTATGAAATTAAACTTTGTGTTGGATTCAAGTGTTTTAACTCGAAATATCAAGCTAAACTGGTGTACTGTTGTTGTCTTATGATATAGTGCACTTGACTGTGCTGTGGCTCCAGCAAGTATGCATATGTATTATGTATGCTTTTGTTGAATTGGTTTTTTCTTTCATGATTTTTCCAGGATTTCTATAGCTATCCGTCATGGTCTTCTTGTTTAACCATACTTGGAATTGTTTTTAATTAATTATTTTCCTCTATGGAAACAATTATACATTCCTTATAACATGTAGACATTGTTCCTCTAAAATCTAGGGTTATGTTCTTTATGTGATATACATGTGCATCCATATTTTCCTTTGTTAGCTAATAGATCTATTGGAAGTATGGCTGGCTATTTTTATAACTCTAGATACCCTTGGGTGGGCCTGTTCAACATTTCAGTCCTCTATGATTTTTTTTTAGAATATTGAGATTATGCAGATTTTACAACTCATTCCCACAACTCCACAGGGTTGTTCTTGGCATTTGGCATTTTCCTCTGGGCAGGATAAACAACTCTCTGAGTCACTGGGACAAGTTTTACACCTGAAAGATACGTTATGTCAACCTCATTCATTATACTAAGCATTTTACTTGAAGTGCTTGCTTGCCAAAATCAAGCTTCCCTCCCATTATTAGTTGTGCCTTAGGTAGCTCTTCCTTGCTTTCTTTGAAGGCTTGTTCCATGAGATTCTACAAACTACATCAACCATCAACAAACTAAATTTTATGACACCTTTGCTAATTGTCAAAATTTCATCATGCTTTCTACCAGCTAAGCCATTTTTACATAAAGACATCCATTACCCACTGTCTTTCAATCTTTTCAACTAATTTCTTCTTTCTTACAGCTAAATCTTCCCAAAAACTCAGTTCCATTCACATTTAAAAGAAACTTACAAAACCTTGAACTTTTCAATAAATTGGCAAAAGCAATCCCTAGCTTCTCACTCTTCTGGAAGACAAAACTTCCTTCTACACCTATATATTGACATACATCCCTCTGCTTCATATAACATAGCCTCAATCTGAATACCATTTCTGATTAATGTAGTAACAAGCTACATGGAATCCATTAGTATAACCTAACTTACTCAACTGGCGGGGTTGTTTCTTTTAGCACTTATTCTCATGACTCTTCTAATTATGGACATCCTAAAAGTAGAATCGCAAAGGAAAAGGAAACCAAGAAACAACCACTAACAATATGATGCAAGAGCATCCGAACTTAGCCAACAATGTGAAATTTTGTTCACATGTTGTGGCTAAGCAAGTCGAATTTCATTGACCTGATTGGTCAAAAGTCAATTTTACTGAGAGGGTTGGATCTCTCAAGAAATGAGTTGTATTTCATTATTGTAATAGTGAGAAATTGTCTTATTTTAGGTTCACAGATAAGTTGTTAGCATAGGTGTGTGGAAGAGCTAGGAATTAGAGATCTATTGTTAGATTGATTAAAAATAGGGATTGAGTTGTTAGGCACAGAATACAGTGATATTGAATTGATAAAAAGAAGGGAAAAAATGTAATGATGAGAGAGTATTTGCGTGAGCGAGAGCAAGAATAGTGTGCGCAGATTCTGTTGAAACAAAGGTATTTTTATATGTTGTAATCAAGCCAAGGCCAAGACTCTGTAACTCTTTTATATTGATAGATAGATGGCGTGTGTGCTCATACATCTAGCCTATAGAAATTCCCATTTTTCTTTCGTTCTTTATATTCTGGGTAGAGTTGATTATCCCTTTGCTTGATTATGTTTCACGGTATAAATCGTTGGATTAATAAAATACAAAGGCCTTTTATATTAATAACATTGTTTATTTCTGATTTAAATCCCAGTCATTGGATCACCGATATCGGATCAGCAAAGTTATTTGACATGGTTTTGGTGCTACAAGAGAAAATCCAATTTACACTAAGAATTAGCGCAAAACACTTAGCGGATCCGAAATCTGGATTTAAATATTATAGACAGAGGCTTTTAACTTTATCAGGTCCATGGATCTCAATCGCATCACAATTTTATTTAAGAGGAAGGTGGATCCCAAGTCTTCATGAGTGGCGATTAGCAATTTCTGACATATCGCATCGAAACATTGAGTGGGAGCGATAAGGCCTTAAGTCGTGGGAAGCAGTGATTGCCAACAATGATCGGCACGATAAATCGCATTAGGATGATGATGAAATTTATTCTAGACCATCGGTTCATTTAGATCGCAATCTTCGGTGAATCACGAACCTTTCTATTTGTAAAGGGGAAAATCATTGTTTTGGCCTTGTTCCAAAGGTATTCCGATTCTAAAGGAAAAAGGAAAAATTGTGTACAAAGGATGAACAACGGGGTGATTGTTGGGGTTTCTTAAGAAACTATTTATGCCTGCGTCATTTGTAGCAACAAAGAAGAAGTTAAGGTTGATTGCAACAAAAATGCCGCTGAGGAGAGGAGTTTGCATTAGTCGAGGAAGACTAGAAGCAAATGCAGTTCTGTTAGAAGAGATCTGAAGTCTACGTAAGAGAATGGAAACAATTGAGACTTCTCAGAGTAGAACACTTGACGAAGGAGCTAACAGTACTAAAGAAGAATCTTCTGAGGAAGAAGAAGAGGAGGAAACTGAAACTACCAGAGTTATCAAGATGTTGGCGAAAGTAGGAGGAAAACCAAATATGGAAATTCCTACTTATGAAGGGAGTCTCAATGCAGAAGAGCTAATGGATTGGATCAATTCATTGGACAAATATTTTGACTATGAAGAGGAAGTTGAAAACAGAAAGAAGGTGAAATTTGCAGTTACCAGATTGAAGGGTCATGCACCTATTTGGTGGGAAGAATTACAAACATCCAGAATGAGCAAAGGAAAGTCCAAGATCAAGCAATGGGACAAAATGGTAAGTAAAATGAAAGCCAAATT
The DNA here is from genome assembly GCA_031772625.1 of Pinus tabuliformis. Taxonomy (NCBI): domain Eukaryota; kingdom Viridiplantae; phylum Streptophyta; class Pinopsida; order Pinales; family Pinaceae; genus Pinus; species Pinus tabuliformis. The sequence goes on from CM062808.1 coordinate 288,055,971, forward strand.
TATGCCTAAAGATTATTAGTTAAGTCTTTTCGAACAATTGCAAAATTTAATGCAAAAAGGAATGTCTATTAAGGAACACATAGAAGAGTTTTGTAGATTGATTATTAGAGCAGGACATGCAGAAGATGACATGGAGAAGGTAGCTATATATCAATGGCTTAAGGTATGACATCCAGGATGAGATCAGCATGTTGAGTCTAAAGACTATTGAAGATGCCTATCAAGCAGGTTTGAAGGCAGAAGAGAAGATGTTGAGAAAAAAGAATCAGAGAAATAGAGGAGGAAGCTCAGTAAGAGGTAGAGGAACTACCAGACCAAGGGGACAACAGTATCAGCATGAAGCAGGAAGTTCAAGTAGGAGACCACCACAGAGGGGAGAATTTAACAGAGGAATATTTGCGCCCAGAGAAAGAGGTTGAGGAAGAGATGTTCGATGTTATACATGTGGAGAATGGGGACATGTGTCGTGGGACTGTCCTCATAATAAACCAGCAAGGCAGAGGAATGCGAATGTGGCTGAGGCAAAGCCAGAACCACCTCAACTTATGGAAAATGAAGAATCCCTTGAAGTAGGAGAATCCCTCTTATTGAGAAGGATCTTTCTTAAGATAGAGAAGGAGATTGAAGAACTAGTGCAGAGGAATAATTTATTTAGAACTTCCTGTAAATCAAAAGGTAAGTGTTGTAAAGTAATAATTGATAGTGGAAGCAATAACAACCTTGTTTCTACAAAGATGGTGGACAAGCTTGGATTAGCGAGGACAATACACCCACTCCTTATAGAGTTTCATGGCTAGAAAAGGGACATAAGACTATTGTGACAGAACAATACAAGGTTGATATACAAATTGGTACATATAAAGATGTGATATTATGTGATGTAATGCCCATGGATCCATGCCATGTATTACTGGGAAGACCGTGGCAATTTGATCAAAAAGTTATTCATGATGGGAGGAGAAACACTTATACTTTGGAGAAGGATGGAACTAAACATACATTGCTGCCATTAAAGGACGACGCTGACAAAGGAACACCTGGAAGTAGTATTATGCTGATAAGAAGAAAGGAGATGCTACAGGAAGTAGTGAAAAGCGAGGAGTTGCATTTTGCTATTGTGGGAAGACCAACGGTAATTTTAACTTCCACAAACTTGGATGATTTGCTTGAAGAGGTTAAAATTCTGTTAGATGATTTCGCTGATATTATCATGGATGAGTTTCCAAATTCATTGCCATTGATTAGGAGTGTTAGTCATCATATTGATCGAATACCAGGAGCAAGTTTGCCAAGCAAAGTAGCATACAGATTAACTCCTCAAGAGAAAGCCGAAGTTGGAAGACAAATGCAGGAGCTGATGGATATGGGGCTAATAAGAGAAAGTCTTAGTCCATGTGCTGTACCAACAGTACTTGGTCCAAAGAAAGGAGGAGAATGTTGTATGTGCATAGATTCCAAAGCCATAAACAAGATCACTATCAGGTACAGATTTCCTTTGCCACGCATGGATGATTTAATGGATTATTTGATTGGATCCAAATATTTTAGTAAAATATATTTGAAGAGTGGATATCATCAAATAATAATTCAAGAAGGTGATGAATGGAAGACTACATTTAAAACAAATATTGGGTTGTATAAGTGGTCAGTGATGCCTTTTGGACTCACTAATGCACCTAACACATTCATGAGATTGATGAATGAAGTTTTGAAGGAATATGCAGGCAAGTTTGTTATTGTTTATCTTGATGATATTCTAGTCTTTATTATAAGTAAAGAAGAATATTTAGAGCATATTAAGTTGGTTCTAAGAACTCTGTAGAAAGAGAAACTATTGATAAATCTGAAGAAATGTAGTTTCATGAAGGAAGAATTAATTTACTTGGGATTTGTAGTTTCTAAAGAAGGATTGAAATGGATCTAGAGAAAGTCCAAGTGATTTGGAATTGGCCTATTCCCTGAAATATATTTGAGGTAAGGATCTTCCATGGTCTTGCAAGTTTTTACAGAAAGTTTATCAAAGGCTTTAGTCATATTTGTGCAACGATTCTTGAAACAATTAAGAAGATCAATCAGTCGTTTAAGTGGACAGAAGCAACAGAAAGGAATTTTAAATTGTTGAAGAAGAAAATCACAGAGGAACCAATTTTAGCTTTTCCTGATTTTGAAAAAGTATTTCAAGTTGAAACAGATGCTAGTGGAGCTGCAGTTGGCGTAGTTCTGAGTCAAGAACAAAGAACGATAGTGTACTTCAGTGAGAAATTGAATTAAGCGAAGAAGAAGTATTCTTCTTATGATAAAGAGTTTTACGCTATTGAAAAAGCCTTGAAAAATGGTGACATTATTTGCTGCCAAAGGAATTCATATTGTATTCGAACAATCATGCCTTACAGTTCATCAATAACCAGCCGAAGTTGAACCAGAAACATGACAAGTGGGTAGAATTTTTTGCAAAGCTTTAATTTTGTGATAAAAAAAAAGAGTGGTAAGTCAAATAAAGCCGCTGATGCATTGAGTAGGGTAAGTTTTATTTTGCAAGAATTCAAAGTGGGTGTTGTAGGATTTGAGGAAATAATTGAAATGTACAAAGATGATGTAGATTTCAAAGATATCTATGCAACAGTTCAGAATCCAATAGTTCATAACAGAAGTCAGTGGTTAGATTATCTCATTCAAGGAGGCTTATTGTTTAAAAGAAATAAGTTTTTTATTCCCAAATGTTCTATGAGGGAAAACATAACAAAGGGGAAACATAGTGGAGGATTATCTGGTCACTTTGGACAAGATAAAACCTTTGCTAAGGTGAATGCTTTTTATTATTGGCCAAAAATGCATACTAATGTTAAGAAATTTGTTGAGAAGCATAGGATATGTCAGAATGCTAAAGGAAGGAGCCAGAATATAGGATTGTATCAGCCATTGCCAATACCAGACTGACCATGGGATGCAGTTAGCATGGATTTTGTTTTGGGATTACCAAAAACCAAGAGAGGGAATGATTCCATTTATGTTGTAGCAGATAAATTTTCCAAGATGGCACATTTCATTACTTGTAAGAAGACTAGTGATGAAACAGATATACCTAATCAATTCTTTTTAGAAATTGTAAGATTACATGGATTGCCTATAAGTATTGTGTCTGATCAAGATACAATGTTTGTAGGACATTTCTGGTGAACTCTTTGGAAGAAACTAGGATCTAACCTCAGTTTTAGTTCAACATACCATCCTCAAATAGATGGAAAACCAAAGTAGTAAACATGATCTTGGGAAACATATTGAGATGTTTAGTGTATCAAAATCCTAAGCAGTGGTATTTACCACTAGCTCAGGCTAAATTTGCTTATAATGATACTACAAACCGAAGTAATGGAATGAGTCCATTTCATATTGTTTTTGGAATGAATCCAAGAGGTGTGTATGAGCTCAGAAATTTGGGTAAACAGGAGACAAGAAGTGCAAAAGTTGAAGAGTTTTCAGAGCAGATGCAGAGACTACAAGAGGATGTCAAAGGCAGATTGTAGGAAAGTAGTGGCAAATACAAATAGAGGGTAGATATGAAAAGAAGAGAGAAAGAATTCCAAGTGGGAGAATTAGTGATGGTGTATTTGAGAAGAGAAAGATTTCCTGCTAAAACTTACAATAAACTGCAGATGAAAAAGATAGGACCATGTAGAATTAAAAGAAAGTTTTCAAGTAATTCTTATGAAATTGAATTTCTAGAAGGGATTGGGATATCACCTATATTCAATGTTGCATATTTGTATCCATATAAGGAGACATAGACAGAGCTATAGGAGGAGACTACAAGAGATGAAGTTCAAACTTTGAACTGGGAAGAACAAATGCCAAAGATGGTTAAGAAAGAGGTGGAAGCTGTCTTGAAAAAAGAGTTACCAAAAGAACCAGAGGATAGACTTATTTCCAATATCTAGTCAAATGGAAAGGACATCCAGTGGAGGATGTTAGCTGGTTAACAACAGCAGAATTGCAAAAGTATGGAATATGTCCTGAAAGATTGAAGGATGATTCTTTTCTTCCCTGGGAGTCTAATGCAGGAGCATCCAGACTTAGCCAGCAATGTGAAATGTTGTTCACATCTTGTGGCTAAACAAGTTGAATTTTATTGACCTAATTGGTCAAAAGTCAGTTTTATTGAGAGGGTTGGATCTCTCAAGAAATGAGTTGTATTTCATTATTGTAATAGTTAGAAATTGTCTTATTTTAGTTTCAAAGATAAGATGTTATCATAGGTGTGTGGAAGAGCTAGGAATTAGAGATTTGTTGTTAGATTGATTAAAAATAGTGATTGGGTTGTTAGGAACAGAATAGAGTGATATTCGATTGATAAAAAGAAGGGAAAAAAATGTAATGAGGAGAGAGGATTTGTGTGAACGAGAGCAAGAATAGTGTGTGCGGATTCTGTTGAAACAGAGGTCTTTTTATATGTTGTAATCAAGCCAAGGCCAAGACTCTGTAACTCGTTTATATTGATAAACTGATACCATGTGTGCTCATACATCTAGCCTGTAGAAATTCACATTTTTCTTTCGTTCTTTCTATTCGGGGTAGAGTTGACTATCCCTTTGCTTATCTATGTTTCACGGTATAAATCATCAGATTAATAGAAGATAGAGGCCTTTTATATAAATAAAATTGTTTGTTGCCAATTTAAATCCCAGCCATTGGATCACCGATATCAGATCAGTGAAGTTATTTGACATGGTTTTGGTCCTGCAGGCGAAAATCCAAGTTACACTAAGAATTAGCGCAAAACACTTAGCAGATCCGAAATCTGGACTTGAAATATTATAGACGGAGGCTTTTAACTTTATCGGGTCCGTGGATCTCAATCGCATCACAAGTTTATTTAAGAGAAATGCGGATCCCAAGTCTTCATGAGTGGCGATTAGCAATTGCCGACATATCGCATCGAAACATTGAGTGGGAGTGATAACGCCTTAAGCTGGGGGAAGCAGTGATTGCCGACAATGATCGGCGTGATAAATCACATTGGGACTTTTAAAAGGGAGAGCATTACATTGGCGGTTTGCAACTTATGACTTGCGACTTGCGATGATGCGATTTAATCTGGACCGTCGATTCATTTAGATCACGATCTCACGAACCTTTCTATTTATAAAGGGGAAATGCATTATTTTGGCCTTTTTCCAAATGCATTCTGGTTTTAAAGGAAAAAGGCAGAATTGTGTACAAAGGGTGAATAGTGGGGTGATTGTTGGGGTTTCTTAAGCCACAATTTTCACCTGCATCACAATAACATCTCAAACAAGAACCCCAACTATCAATCATGGGGAGCATAGGAATCTACGACAAGTCCTCAGCTATTAGACTATCCATCCAGTGCTTCTGCTTCTAAGAGCATCCATGCCAGGTAATAGAAATCCTCTGAAATTTTCTACATAGTCATCAGTGTTTACCTTAACACAAGCAAATTTATCATGCATTGCACATGGGGGCTAGAACTACTAGAAAATCATGTAGAATTAGCTAAAGAATCTATCGATTGGAGATGTTATTACTATTGGATTTGGTGTAGTTTATGCTGGTGCGAAATTTGTCATTATTGTAATGAATATTGCCTTGAAGCCTATGAAGAAAAATAGTGCATATCCAACTGTTAAACATATGATCTTGTGCATTGCAATTTCTGATTGATCTTATGTCACAATCAACTTAACAATTGCAAAGTTGAGCTGTTGAATTTGGTGTAGTTTATGCTACTGAAAAATTTGTCATTACTGTAATGAATATTACCTTGAAGGTTACCACTGCAACTTCTTATTGATCTTATGTCACAATCAACTTAACAATTGCCAGGGTGAAAAACCATGGATGAGATTGTTTACTACAACATAACCAAGAAGTTGAAGCCTATTGGACTCAACCGCTAAACCTGACTAAAAGTCACTACTACATCTTACACTCTAAAATTTTCCATGGATGAGATTGTTTACTACAACAGAACTGAGAAGTTGGAGCCTATTAGACTCAACTGCTAAACGTCACAACCAATGTCCTTTATTGTTTTTCCAAGCAGTTAATTGGGTAGATGGAAGTTAGTGAAGGTAGCTCTAACTTTGAAAAAACATCTAATCTAGTCATTTATGATTGGAAACCAATGAAACTTGAAATCTAACACCAGGATTTTATTCTTGATTTAATTTTTGTGTCAGATAAATCATTTTATTCATGATTTACTTTTGGTGTTAAATACATCATTCCTGCATCGATTGCTGACATTCCAAAATTTTGTCAGTTTGCATATCGAGTTCTGCAAATCTGATCTAAAAGAACAGTCATTTATGATTGGAGGCCAATGCAGCTTAGTTTTTTTAGTCAGAAATTTGCATCCCGAGTTCCACAAATCTGATCTAAAAGAATAGTCATTTATGATTGGAGGCCAATGGAGTTCAGTTTTATCAGTCAACATCCCGCACCATATTTATGGTTATGCCCTCACATCGACATCTCCCAACTTCTAAGATAGAACCACCCCCAATCTGACAGCTCTACTAGTTGGTGGATGTCTCTGGACCTTTTCAGCTTTTCAAGAAAGCTTCTACATCTCCCAACGTCTAAGATAGAAACACCCCCGATCTAACAACTCTACCAATTGGTGGATGTTTCTGGATATTTTAATCTTTTCGAGAAAGCTTCTGCAATTCTACTATTCAACTATGGTATGTCTTATGGTCTGTCTCTAGAACAAAATTCTGTTTCCTTCTGATATTTTCCTCTATATTGATGTTGAAATTGAATTTTGAATGATTCAGGTCTGTTTTTTACTTATTAGATGGCTCATGAAGACACCTGTTCCACTTACTCAGAGTGGTTATACATCTTAGCAGCTCTTATATAATATGTTAGTGAACTTTCGAGGGCATTTTTGAAGCCCTGTCGATAGCTTAGGGTTGCCACAAGCTAATCTATTACATATTTATGATCACCGCACTGACGTAGCATCACTACGTACATTATACCGGAGAAGGTTCATCATACCCTTGCACATCTGCTTTCTTCCTTTATCAATATGTCAAGATCAAAAAGAGAATTCTTCTTTGCAATTACAATTTTATGTTTTATATTGGATTGATATCTGCCTATAATTCAGCATTGCTGAGTAAGATGAACATACTAGAGCTCTGCATATGGTTGCAAATGAACAGTTCGATCTTCAGGTATGTTTTCTTTCAATATAATTGTCTCTATCTCAACTTATATGTTTAGAAAACTATAATGCAATGCATGCATGTTCATTATATATGTCTCACACTAAGCATCTGCCACTGACATATTTAGTGTGATTGTATAGCAGCTCCATTACCTGGAATTGAAGCTCTCTCATCAACCCATAAGAAAAACATGGCCTGAAATAGAGAACAACTAAGTGCAGTACTTAGTTAGATGTTGAACTATCTTTAGATCTCATGGAGCATCATTGTTGTATGGGAGAAGGAATATGTAGCACTTAATGCTACTCTAAATCTATTTTTGCGCCTCCTACATGGACTAGTTATACTATCTTTTAGTGTCCTAAAACAAAGAACAACTAAGAGCAACACTTAGTTAGATGTCAAACTATCTTCAGATCTCATGGAGCATCATTGTTGTACCGGAGAAGGAATATGTAGCACTTAATGCTACTCTAAATCCTCCTGATATTGTGAAAGACATTTCTAAAGTATCGCAACTATTGCATATCTAAACTATTTGTTTCTGGATTATTTAAGTATTTGTTTTTGGATTATTGTGCAGAATTTTACACTAATATTAATATGATTTACAATGTTTCTATTTAAAAACTCCTATGCAAAATCCTTGATATTTCAGCAATTTGCTTATAAAAATGAAATCTCGGACTAATTATACTATTTTTAGTATATTTACTATCATTGATTAATTCATATATGGCACTGTTCAGACTAATTATACTATTCCTTGATATTTCAGCAATTTGTCTATAAAAATGAAATCTCAGACTAATTATACTATTTTTTAGTACATTTGTTGTCATTAATTAATTCGTATATGGCACTATTCGGACTAATTATACTATTTTTTAGTATATTTATTGTCATTGGTTAATTCGTATATGGCAATGTTCATTAATCGGACCTTAAAGTTCTTAATTCATGCTTCTAGCACCTCTACCAACGGGAACTCGCTACAACAGTCGCTCTCTTGTTGTTATTGTCTTTGAGAAGAATTTCAAAAGGGTACCCTTTGCTAAAATTTTCATTGTGAGAGTCAAAGCTTGATATCATGCTTTTTAACCATTTTTTCTTTTCTTTTCTTTCCATGCATTTTTTCACTTGTTTTATATTTCACTGACATCGAAGTCTAGATGATAGATGTTTTAAACATGTGCCACATTTAGATATCACATTAGCAGATAAATTTCTTTGGTATTTGGAAATAATCTAGCCTTTTATCACATCTTATATAATAATGTTAAATCTCTAATATTTTGGTATTTGGAAATAATATGGCCTTTTATCACCTCTTATATCATAATGTTAAATATTTGGTTTGCTAATTTGTACATTTTGTAGAACGGGGACTCTATTCATGCAATATAATTTTTTTATGATGAAACTTGAGTCAGGTAGTCAACACATAATTTGTCATACATGCTCAATGAGGCTTATGCTACTAGGGTGGCCATTCTTTCAAAGTATGTAAAGCAAAGAGATCATTTGAGGGTAAATTAAGTTCTCTGTATACTTTTTTATGTGTTTCAGTGATTTATGTGCATACAAGGGAAGTGTTTTTCTACTGACTACATGAATTACACAGTTGTCTAAGAGTTCTTTGTTTCATGCAAGAATGATACTGACACTATGCATATGATTCTACATTTGTGCTCATTTTTCTCTGTAAGAAAATTTTCCTTACAAAATATATGAATGGGAATTTGTATTAAAACTAGTATTGGTTTTCCAAGAAGAAATAATCAAACTAACCCAAATCTCCAAGAAGAAATAGTCAAGATGAACTAGTGTAGTCTTAGTTGTGGAGGAGAGAATGGGTGGTCACTACATTTTGAAAAAAGGGACTGAGCTTATTCTTCTCAATATTTCAAAAGTTGGATTTCGACTTGGAAGTGGTTGAAGGTCTCCTCAGACTCAATTAAGAAATGGACCAATTTAAATTTTATGGCTTAATATATAAATATTATTTTTTATTAGAAAAGTTTATTTTAAATATTCCAAACCATTAGAGACAAAGTAATAAATATGAAAAGTTTGCTCATGTGTAAACCATGTAAAGTTGAACATATGAAAATGGCTCTAAGGGTTATTCATATCCAAAACAAAAAATAATCAATGAGGCTCTATATTAGCTCAAGAGTCCAAAAAACAACATGCTACAAGCTACTAGCCTACTACATATCATTGACAACATGATCAATTATCAAACTCAATGCCACTATTATAATCCTTGGCATGACCTACAAGATGATTCTTTAGCTTGGACTTGTTGTACCCCTCAAAGATATCTGTCATTGCATTATTTGTACTAGTAGAAGTGCTACTAATGAATGTCATGTTTGTTATTACTCCTACAAGTGGATCTGAATCCAAACCAATCCACCCTAAGTAATCAATATCGTATTCATACTCTCCCATATGGGTCTCTTCTACTAACTCTGAGGTTGGATCATTATCATCCAACACAATAGAATTAGTATCAAGTCCTCTATGCAGTGATTGGAGCAGTTATTTTCATAATTTAGGACTTTTGTTTTTAGGAGTTGGAACTGTTATTTTTGACATGTCTATTTTTATTATATCTATATTTTGTAGGTGTTTTCGCAAAAGAGAAGATCGACAATTGACATATTTTGATGTTTAAGTGGATTTTTCTTTGGTTTCGTGCAATTTAGTTTGCTGGAATTTTGAAAACTATGAAGTCTTTTTACTTAAATGTTTTTGGATCCATCACACTGAGTTTTGGATGGGATGCGAAATTCTATTTTCAACATATGAGGTCTAATGAAGTTGGAACCCCTTCCAAATATCTTGAAATACTTAATGATAATATAAAAAAAAATTAAGTAAAAGCCTAAAGGGTAGAAAGGGAAATATAAAGAAAATGGTAAAAAGGGAAATATGGAGAAAATGGACTTTTTTTTGTATTATCATTCTAGGTTGACTTGTGTGGCATGAAATGTATTATTATAAAGATATCCCCTTAGGTCATGCATACTAAGGCCTAAGAGGTGAACAAGTGGTTACAGAGTCGACCAAATTTCGCTAATTTGGACTAGTTTTCCACTGAATTGATTGGTTTCTATTAAGACAGGCCCCCAACTAGTTTGAAGGCTGACTCCATAGCTGGATACCCAAAATTAGAAAAATCATTTGATCTTAAGTCGAAGTTGATCAATTTAAAAAACATTATTTGTTCTATATTTTATATAGACAAATTTTTCCTTATAAGGCCTTTAATTATTGTTGTAGTTGTTAAAAAGAATATGTTTAGCCACGGGATGACTATGAAACCATTAGATGCTAAAGGGGAAATATCTCTAGTTGAAAGTGGATGTAAAATCCCCAAATGATATGCCTTTTTATCAAAAGAAGAAACCCATTCCTATAACATAAACTGCTAATTTATCAAGTATATAAGGTATAATTACATTATGGTCATTTATATTTTCAATAGGCTTTTCTTTATATGCTAAATGGTGTGAGCAAATGGTCCCACTAAATTTAATAAAAGCATAAACTAATGTACACCCATTATATTTCTTCTTTATTTCAAACAAATCTCCAATTTGATTTGTCTTCAAGTTACATATAGAAAAGTTGATTAGGGTCTTATGAGTGTAGCATTCCATTTTTTAAAGGAAATTTGAATAATCTTTACTGCAATAAGTAAACAAAAATTTTCATATGATTTTTTCCTATATCTAGACTCTATTGTATTTGGTTGAAGACACGAGAATGTTACATCTTAATGGAATAATTTTTCCAGGTGTATGTGACCGTTAGTACTAACATCCCTCACTTCAGTACTAACATCCCTTGAAGATGCATGGGTGCTTTGTGTGTCCACATTCTTTGTGATGTCTTTGAAATATTACTAAACCACAATGACATGTCATCTATTGAGGATTCCATTCCATGTAAGAATTACCACTATCCTTTGTTTGAAAAATCAACAAAAAATATTAAAAATAGTGTTGAGTATGTGTAGTAATCTTTAATCTACATAGTTTTTAGATATGAGTTTTTCTATGAAAAACTAAATGCACCCAAAGCTTTGCCAATCTAGAAGATTTCTTTTGGTTGTAACATCCTAGGTTGATGTGTGAACATCCTCCCTCATTCCATTACCAAAATCATTTAGAGGTGCATGTGTGTTTTATGGATCCCCATTGTTTGTTTTGTTGTATTTGTGATGCCTTCACAAATGTAGGTTTATTATAAACCATATTGGAACACATGATTGAAGGTTCCCAACTTGGGTTTGGTTAGGATATGTTAGTTAGTGTTAGACACAACAATGGCGAAGACCGGAGATATGAAAGATCGACCTTGAATTCATTATTATTCACAATTATACATAGTTATACAAGTCTGGTGACCCTTGGTTTCATATTCCAAGTGGTCTCGCGGACTCCGTTTGAGTATTAAAGTTCCACACTAACCCTTAGAGGATTAGGTGTCCAACATTCCCCCCCTTAATCCAAAGGGGTATGTATGATTCCAAGAAGAGACATGTAATACAAAATGTTCAAAAATGCATGGCGGAACTAGGCTAAATGTGCTCTCTGAAATATTGGTATAAGGTGATGATTTAAGGATGACCACCAAGAATAGAATGCTTAGCGCAGTTCCCGAAACTCTTCTAAATATGGAAAGAATTTGAAGTCTTCTGCTAGAGGAAGCATCCCCAATTATTTGAAGAGGAAGAAGCTAAACCTTAAAAAGGAGGTCTAGATGGTTTAAGGCTGACCACTAACCAAGGGCATGCTTAAGGGCATCTCTGTCTCTGGCTACAAATCTGAATTTGGTGCGGTAGGCTGTGGCTTAGGATCACTTCATGTGGCTTTAAGCTTGTATATGACAATCACTTCACCCTCTATCTTATACGAGGTGAGAAGATGGAGAAAAATCAACTGCAAGGTTGTTCAATACTCTAGAAAAAGTTTTGGCATATGTATGAAATATCTACTTGGTTGTTGAAGCCCATTGCCAAGAAGTGATCCATCCAGGATGAATCATTGTTCTTGTAGGAGGCTTGTTTTTGAAGCATCTATTTAAAGATGAGTGATTTTATGATAGTGATCCCATGGATGAAGATCAAAACAATGATCTTTCATATGGACAACTTTGTCACAATGTTCGCATTTCACATTTTGTTGGGCTACTGTAGAGGAGGAGGAGGATATGGAATAGCTAAATATGAATTGTCATAAAGAAATCCAACACTTTGAAACTAGATGGGATTTGAGTGATATGGAATATGAAAGCACACATCATTTTCATATCCAAGACCAATTTTGTGTTTGTTGATGACAAGCTCTTCCCAAGGTCTAATGATTAGCTTGGGAAGTGTAGGTTGAATTTTTTCTTTTGTGTACACAACTGCTCCTGAAATTGGCACTTGATGGTGATCAATCTTAGCTTTACTGACTTGATCAATTCCTGGTTGCTGATTGGATCTTGTTTCAAAGTCAAATAAGGGATTGTTCTGAACAAAAACAAGTTCATAAGGATGCCTTTTCTACTGTAACTCATCTTGCTAAAGTTGAGATTCAAGCTCCAGAAATTCAATGTTTTATTGTGTTTTGTAGACAAGTTTGAATGTTAGCAAGAGTGTCCTCACTAATTTTTATTTTGTCATACATTGTAGAAAGTATAATAGTGTTAAGTAACTTTAATACTTCGTCAAATTTCACCATTTTCTCCAATTCAAGTAAAGGAAAGGTTAATTAGGAGAATCAAAGCAACTAGTAAAAATGTGATCTTAAAGCAAGAGAACCAAATGTTTTTCACAATATCTAGGCAATAAAAGCATGTGCCACTATAAGTGGAGGAAAAGCAAGGTAGTTTTCTTGAGTCAAAGGATGAACACAACCCTTGAAAATTTGTTTCAAGTTCTTATGCTCCAATCTGTAGTCAAAATTTATAGACAACAACAACAATGTATGGGATGACGACCTCCCAAACCTTGAATTGAACTTTTTTTGTCTTTTTTGCTTATTAACAAATGGAATAGTATATTAACAACTCCCTCAAACTGTGTTTTTTTTCCACTATTAATGGCAATCTGGAAAAGTCTTATAATGATCCTCCTTTCTTTCCTTTCCAATATAGATATTTCCACAAAATGAGTCTATGGCCAATGAAACCAATCTAGCTCCCACTATCACATAAGAGACTCACAAATGGAAAAATATTTTTCTTATCCAATGCACTTGTGTCTTTTTGGCACCATCAACAACATTTTTTATTCCACTTGGCTAGCGGGAGGCTCTAGATCTTCTAGGGTTTCAACCCAAAGAAAGATCTTGTGGGGTTTCTCTCACTCTTGTTTGCAGTTTCATCTCTTTAACGAAAACTTCTGACTCTTGAAAGGTTTCTTGCATCTCCCTTTTACAGTTCCAACCCATTTGTGGCTTTAAGAGGATATTGCAACAATTGTCGCGCTCCATGTTTCGATAATGGTAATGATAATGACAATGGTTAAGTGCAGTCAACAACATGTAAAAAATGTTCAAAACAACATTAATCTCAATGTTTGATAGCTTGACATATTCAACCAAGGAGTCTTGACCAGATTTAAAGCATCCAAGTATGTTGGTCCAAAATTTCTCCTGTTGACATAGGTATTTGGATAGGATTTGTAGTGTCGGGTGCAATGAAGGACTTGTATAATTGTTGACTTGGTTGGCATTTCAATATCCCTGGAAAGAGGAGACTAGTTTAATGCACATATTAGCTCCAATACAATGCTCACAAAACCGACCGCGAAGGATGACCACACTTCAAACGGTGATTCAACATTGGAGAAAGGTAACACCTAATGGTTTCAAGATTGTTGGTGTGCTAGAATGGTATAGAGAAATCTAAATGGTGTGCATAATTTTAAGAGGAAAGAAGTGATCAGACTATGATTTAGTGTAATGCCAAAAGTCTACCATGATGAAAGAAAATCCACACAAATGATTCATAGAAGGAGGATGGATAGGTTATAACATCATGTATATGGACCCACAATCAACCCCGTACCAATATGCAAAAATAAACAATCAAGTGCACAGATGTTAGGTAGAACATTCTTCAAGGAAGAATTAGGTATTAACTCTCAAACAGAGAAATGATGGATGGCAGCAGTTTTGAAAATAAGATAGGGTATGGTAGCATGTTTGATGAGTAGAGGGCAGAACTGACATGGAGAGAAAGGCCACAAGTGGATCGAATTGGAGCAGGTAAATAGTTCATCCACTCTGATACCATGTTAGACACAACAATGGAGAAGACGGGAGATACGAAATATCAACCTTGAATTCATTATTATTCACAATGATAAATATTTATACAAGTCTAGTGACCCTTGGTTTCATATTCCAAGTGGTCTCTTGGACTCCCTTTGACTGTTCAATGTCCACACCAACCCTTAGAGGATTAGGCGTTCAACGGTTAGATGTATTACGAAGAAGTCTATAGGTTCAAGTACTAAGATCTAGAGCTATTGTTTAGCATAGTGAAAGTTTGTTCCAATAACAATTGTAAGGATTAGCCAAGTATAACCTATATTCAATTAGCACTTAAGAGAGTGTAGCCATGGTTGAAGGCCATTGTTAGTAGGGCTCAGTAAGTTATTTTTTCAAGATACTGAAAGTAGCATTTGGTAACAAGTGTAAGGATGGACCTATATGAAGGAACTCTTATTTATACTTCACGTAATTTTTATTCATTGTTTAACAAGTTTGGCTAGCTTCCTTTGCTAAGGAAGGCATTGGATTTGGTTTCCATTTCACTAAGAGGTATGCTTGAGGGGCTTTCTTGTCTCAGATCAAGGCTTCTCCAACTCCATGAATGAGTGTATGATAACATGAAATGATGGATTTTCTATTTTTGTCCCAGATAAACCAATTATTAATGTAAGTTTGGTTGATGATCTAGGAGATGGTCTCTAAAAAAGGGAATATTATAGGATGTGCAACTAATTTGTGTAACTGAGAATTTTTGAATGTCTGGAAGACATATGATATTCATGGGCACAAATTATCAATGTAAGTCTGGTTGATGATCCAAGATATGGTCTCTGCACAAGGGAATGTTGCAATATGTGCAACTACTTTGTGCAGCTGAGAAGCTTTGATTTTTTGGCAGACATATGTTATTCATGGGAACCAAATATTTGGTACCCCATGAATAACATATGTTTGCCAAACAATCAAACATTCTCAGTTGCACATCTTGCAACATTGCCTTGTGTAGAAATCATCTATTGGACCATCAGCCAAACTTACATTGGTTTGACTTCCATTGGATATCCGATAAAAACAATTATTGTTGAATATCTTATGAACTTCCATCAGATTATCTAATGTTCTTGGTCAAAAATTTGACATCCAACCATCGAACAGAAAGTGTGGTGGGTATCAAAATTTCGTCGAAGGATATCCTCTATTGTTAGTAGGCTGGTGCCAAATTTCATTAGTCTTATGACACCAAGAAACTATCCTTTCGTTGGTATCACAATGAAATGGAATGAATATTATTGCCATCAGAACTCCAACAAGCACTTGTGTTAGGAAACACCTTCTATCTTTGACAACACATGTCCATAAATATCATCTAAATTTTGATGATTGTAAAATGTTGATAGTATGATTGTACCTAAAATGACAATTAGTGAGACCTTCTTTTGTCATTATAATGATGAAACTTCGCCAAAAGAATGACAAATGATCATTGAAAATTGACACAATTTTTAGTAGTGTGGATATGATAGTTTGAAATCTAATGTGATGCACGTTTAATATGTCAAATCCCAAGGCACATTTTGGGACTCCAAACAATGTTGTGGTAGTTGGAAAGTAGTCTGCCAACCTACCACTATTCTGCTTGCCAATTTGAGAGATCTCTCACTATAGATTGAAGACTGAAATTTTGTTAAGACCCTAGTAGTGTAAACTCAACATTGTGAATATATGGATAAAATAGCTAGTAGCAGTCTCAAGCAACATAAAATAATTTTGGGTCACAAGTGTGGACAAAACTCAACTTGGTTAATTGTGTCTTGCTAGCATATCTACTTAGCAAGCATTCCTTTTGTAAGATTTTGCTAAGCATTTTTATCGTGGTTTAATCATGTTTTTAACATGTATGTTCCAAACCATTTTTCCTCGTATTTTTCCTTGTGTTGTATGTTTTTTTACATGTAAAAGAAAATGGGTCACTACCATTTTGAGTGAAAATTGTTTCAGTTTAAAGTAATTGGAAAAATATTGATACATAGTTTGTATATGATGGTGTTATTACAAAAAACCGTCATACATCTTTCTAGATATTTATAGCATGTTATTTAAATATATAATACATCCTTTTTGAAACTTCTGGCTCTTTCCCCACTGCATGTTCTTCCAACTTTTACTTACGAATTCTGGGCCATACACGTCTTTACTAAAATCACTGTAAAATACATCAAATAACATCCCATGTGCTCAGTTTTCATTACTTGAAAAGATCGAAGTTGGCACTCTCCTTGGCAGGTCTAAAAAAGGTATCTCGGTCTTGGCATTAGCATAGGAAATGTGTGGTAATCATTTACATGAATCCCCCTCTTCTTTCTTTCTACGATAATAGTTTATTTGCGGGGAGTCTGAGTGATTCTTTGTTCAATTGCCTCATAGTATCATTATAATTATTTTTTGGCACATTGGACAACCTACACGGTAATGCTAGGCTTGTAAGTTCCGTCCGGGCCACATTATGTTTTCACACTATACTTTGTTTGTTGTTCCATATTCGAATTTCTACAGCTATATCAGTCAACGGTCGAGAGGGTTTCCTTCTTTCCAGATGTGACCCAATTATATTTAAGCTTACATTGTTTCCATGTTGATTCATGGCCTAACACCATTGGTCATCCCTTATTTATGGGCTCAAAAAGTGACAGATGATGTGAGTTCATCACTGTTGTAAGTCAATTGCGCCATTTACCTGAATGATACAAAAGAAACTTGAGTACCTCTCCTTTAAATTTTGACTACATCATGGCATTCTTGTGTGCTCTTCTAATAACCATAGTCATTTCCCTGCCATTATTGTCACTTTCCATCTCCTTACCCTAACACAACGTCCCCCTTAGCTAAGCCTCGAAAATTTGAGACCCTAAAAGTAGACATAATAAAGTGAAAAGTACAACATTGAACTCACATTCATCATATCACAAGTCTGGGCCTTTTTCAAAAAAATTGAGTGATGAAGTTTCACATGGTACGTGTATATATTTCCTATAATTTGAATGAAATCATGAAGTCCTTCCAGTTCCCGCATATTGTTAACAAGTAAAAGGAAAAAAGTTGTAACATAGTACTTTGCCATGCTAACCTCTATATAGTCATCGATTAATACTTCTCTACTTTCTTTTATGTTGTATTTTCCCATTCATATTTTCGTTATTCCATGTGTTAGAGGGGCCTATTGTATCCATGCCATGACTATTTTCTTCTCCATGAATTAATGACAAGTTACTCAAATACATTAACCCAGTTTGTTTTCCTATTTCACCCACATGGCCGTCTCCATTCAATTCATCAATTATTGTAGCGAACAATAAATGTTTTTTTGCATACCATACTTTTATTTTTGTCCAGTTATACTTCATGGATTATATAAACTTATCGTATTATTGGCATTACTATCGGTTGCAATGTAAATTAATGGTAGACCTTATGACTCAGTTCTTCGATGTACTCGACACACATATATATTTCATTTTTCTTATTGATTATTACAACTATGAATAAGACAATAAATATTTCTTCACTGTTGGGTCACAGCCTTGGACATTTCTTTTATAGTTATATAATGATGGATATTGTGTTAAATATTTGTATCTTCATGAGAGTACATGTCTTCTAGCTACTAGTATCACTCGCTTTTAATTCATGTCTACAACATATGGTTATAAACAGCGCTAATTCTTTTTATTGCATGTACGAAAATTTCTCTCTCATGCAATTCTTTTGTCCCTTATGTGTGTTTCAAAAACATCCAATAATTTATGTTAAACGTGATATCATACAAATCTTTTATTTGTTGATTGTTTATCTTGTTCCTAAGAAAAACCACTTCATAACATATTTCCCCTTGAATTGTTATACAACTATCTCACAAAATAGAAGAAAAGATAGATCAATGACTTGAGAAATAACATCTTCGAGGGGGCAACCTCCTTTACATAACATTAATGAAAAATTCTTGAATGATACAGATTAAAATACCTCCTTTACATATATGTGAGTCTAATGGGTCAAAATATAATCAGAACCTACATAACAATAATAACAATAGTGGGCTTTTTGTGGGGCACAACAATAACAATATGGGGGCTACATGGGCACAATAATAACAATAGGGGGATACACTAACTAAAAATATTAAGGGGGCTACACCAGTATTATAGAGACCTAATGTGCCCCTCTCCTTCAAAAAAGTGTTTTCCTCAACACTTGAGTAGTTATGGATGCTTCTGTATAAAATTCTCATCCTCCCACGTGGAATATTTAGTAGGTAAGTTCTTCCACTTAATAAGATACTATGAAATTGATTGATTCCGTAGCTATCAGGTTCTTGTTTATGTGAATTCTTCAGCTCCAATATGATTTTTCCTTCTTTGTCAAGTTCTGGAAACACTGTTTGAATTGGAATCTTGTCACCGACAACCTTCTTTAGGCATGAAACATGGAAAACTGGGTGTACTCAGGAAGCTGCAGTTAGCACCAATTTGTATGCTATAGTATCAATATTTTGCAAGACCTTGTAAGGACTGTTGTACTTGTGTGATAATTTATTATCCTTCTTAACTTGCTTGAATGACATTTGTTTATATGGTTGTAGCCATAAAAATACCCAGTCGCCTACATCAAAGATTCTTTCACTACTATGTTGATATTCTTGTTGTTTCATTTGATTATACGCTAGAGTGAGGATATACTTTAAGAGTTGGAGAACTTGTTGTTGATTCTCGATGTGATTTTCCACTGCTTGAACATAGAAGTTTCTCTTAAAGATGATGTGATGGATGTTGGATGATGTCCATAGAGTACCATAAATGGGGTCATTTTTGTTGCAGTATGGAAGAAAGTTTTATACCACCATTCAGCCAGAGGTAACCACTTGACCCATTACATTTGTTTATCAGATACAAAGTAATGAATATATCCTTCTAAACATTTGTTCATTTTCTTCGTTTTCTCGTCAGTTTGAGGAAGATAAGATGAACTATGAGCTAATTGAGTACCAAGAAAAAAAAAAATTCATCCAAAAATTTCCATTTAAAATGGGAACTCTGTCACTTACAATAATCTTTGGGTTTCCATGTAGCTTTTGAATTGTTTCCATAAATGTAGTAGTAGCTATAATGGATTTAAAAGGATGATATAATGCAAAAAAATGTACATATGTGGTAAGTCTATCAACTACCACCACGATGACACTCTTTCCTTCAGAGTTCGGTAAACCTGTGATAAAATCCATTGAGAACTCCTTCCAATGATGACATGGAATGGCTAAAGGTTGTAATAGACCTGGGGTCTTGATTATCTCAACTTTATTTTGTTGGCAAACCAAACATTCTCCCAAAAACTTCTGAATATCAGATTTAAGGCCATCCCAAAAAAATTCCTTCTTTACCCTATGGTAAATTTTTAAAAGTCCCGAGTTCCCTCCTAA
The DNA here is from genome assembly GCA_031772625.1 of Pinus tabuliformis. Classification (NCBI taxonomy): domain Eukaryota; kingdom Viridiplantae; phylum Streptophyta; class Pinopsida; order Pinales; family Pinaceae; genus Pinus; species Pinus tabuliformis. Next base: position 288,075,917 of record CM062808.1, read on the forward strand.
ATGGGATGTATGCAATTCCAAACAATTCTTTTTTTGAAGTTGAGAATTCTTAAAGATATACAAGCAATATGTGTACCATAATGAATCATTTTTCTAAACAAATGTATGATACGTACTGGGATCTTGCTACAAAATTTGAATGAGTGTCCACACCTCTTCGTCATTCTTACGTTCATCCCTTGCTTCAGTTATCCAATCAAGTTGGATAATAGAAATGGCACAGAGTAATGCTTCCACGTTCTCATCCTTTATCAAGAGTGCATCTACAACAACATTTTTCTTCCCTTTTTGTAGATGATTTCAAATTCATAACCCAACATCTTTGTGACCCATTTTTGTTGCTCTTCTAAAGATAATATTTGTTCCAAAAAGTATTTGAGGATATCATGATCTATTTTTACCTTGAAGTGTCTTCCCATTAGGTAAGTTTGCAATTATTTAGTGCATGTAGTATTGCCAACATTTCCTTCTCATAAATAGGTTTGTGCAAATACTTTCCCTTGATTGGATGACTTTCAAAAGAAAGGGGTCTTCCTTCTTGCATTAAAACATCACCAATTCCATTTCACAAGGCATAAAATTCCACTATAATGGTTTTTGTGAAGTATGGTGTAGCTATGACCAGTGATTGGCACATTGTCTCTTTAAGATGTTCAAAGTCCTTAGCTGCTTCTGGAGTCCATGAAAATGAAACTTTCTTTAGTAATGATGTTAGAGGCATTTCTATTCTCCCATAATTTTTAACAAACTTGTGATAATATCCTGTCAACCCAAGAAATCCTCGAACATGATTTAGGGTTGTGAGGATTTTTTATTCCTTCATGTCTTTAATTTTGTTAGGGACTACCTTAACACCCTCATGAGACAAAATATGACCCAAATATTCCACCTCCTATACTCCAAAGAAACATTTGGAGATTTTTAGATATAATTATTTCTCCTCCAATACTTTGAGCACCATGTGAACGCGTTGAACATGTTCCTTCCAAGACTTGTTGTAGATTAGTTAATCATCAAAAAATACTAACGCAAATTTTCTAAGGAAGGGTTTGAAAATGAATTCATCAAACCTTGAAATGTGGAAGCTGCATTAGCAAGGCCAAAAGGCATGACCAAAAATTCATAATGACCTTCATGAGTTCTAAATGTTTTTTCCAGAATATCTTTAGTCTTCATTGTAATTTGATGATATCTTGAATAAATTTCCATCTTGGTGAAGTAAATTGCTCCATGTAATTCATCCAACAATTCATCAATGTGTAGATTCAATATTGCTCATGAAATTTACTAAATCATAAGACCTCAAGCTACTCTACTAATTTGTGAAAGTTAATTCACCATCTAAAACAAGAATCATAGACATGCAAAAGGAAACATCACACATGCATAAATATTTATCTAGGGCATTACCAAAACCCCTTACTATTTATATTGCATTAATAAGAAAATACATATAATTGCTCAAGCCTAAGCACACCCCGCAACTGTATAGTTTATCCATCTTCCTGATTGACTAACTTTGACCAACACTTAAAAATTTTCAAGCCCTCCAAGCTATTATTTCCTTGCGCTTTTCCCTCGGGAAATTGCCCCTATTTTTAGCAATTTCACACTCTGTAATTGAACAATTTCCTTAGGTATTCCTTTGACTGCATTCACCAGCTATACACATTGGAATTTGCTACAAATGATAATACATTGCCTTGGAATCTACATCTCAACTGGGTAACCCGAATTCTCTGCATGAAAAATATATTTTTGGATGATTGATCAGTTAACTCATTATAACTAAGTGTGGTTGAAGTTCCAATTCCACAACTTGACCTCCACTAGTTCTTCTGATAGTTAGAACTAGTTTAACTGACAATAACTCAAATCAATTGAAACAGAATGCGATGAATTAGCAATCAAACATATTGAACTGAAATCAAGCTTCCCCAAATCGAAATAACTGAGTTAACTGAGTGACAAGTGCCATGTCACCTTAGTTAACTACCTCCAAGTATTCTGTTGAAATAGAAATTCGAATTTTAAGCTAGTTTGACCAAGGAAAAGAAAAAGCTAGATTTTCTTGCTGCATTTTCAACACTCCCTCTTAGCAAGAAATGGATTATCAACCAACCCTATCCTCCACCCGTGAAACTGAAAATTCCCTCTTGACAAGGCCTTTTCAAAATATCAACATCTTCTTCCTCTATCAGAATGTACTACAACAACATAATCTACCTCTGCACACAATCCCATAGATGGTGATACTGCATATCAATATGCTTGGATCGATCATGAAAAATAAGTTTTTTAGAGAGTTTGATACAACTCTAATCATCACAGTAAATCATAGTAGGATCCATCATCTGACCAAACAAACCAACAAGTATCTTTCTCATCTAAATGACCTCACATGCTACTTAACTTGCAACCATGTATTCTTATCTTTTTGAGCTGAGTGCCACTGATCTCTACCTACCAAGAACCTGTTATAGATCGAACACTAAAATTTCCACCTGATGTACTCTTTCAATATGATGGAATTCCTACCCAATATCGAAACTGGTGAATCCACACAACTTCACTCCCACTTTTCATTTGTACCAAATTCCAAATTGGGTAGTGCCTCTGAGGTACAGTAGAACATGCTTTTCTTCCCTCCAAAATAATTTGGTTGGCCTAACCATATCTTGGCTTAGCTAGTTGACTGAATAACACATGTCACGTCATGTGTTCACAAGATACATGAGTGAACTCACCAACTTCCGGTAAATAGTCACATCCACTTCCTTACCTAAAGTGGCATCCTCTTTCCTTCAGTTGATTGCTAGAGGAGTCTCCATGGGTTTTCACCTATCTATTCGGAACCTATGAAGTATCGCATTGGCATACTTTCCCTGAGATACAAATAGTTCCCTATAAACTTTTCATACTTCTAATCCAAGGAAGTAGTGCATGAGACCCATGTCCTTCATATTGAAGTCTCTTGCAAGACCCTCCTTGCAATATCTAATTAGTTTCTCATCACCAGCAAGGATAAAGTGATCAACATATAAAACAATAATCAACCATTTACCTTCTACCAAAATATGATAGAGGTTTTCATCCGTTTTACTTTTGGTGAAACCCAAATCGATGAGATAGCAATCAATCCTAGTGTACCAAGCAAGATGTGCTTGCTTTAGACCATACAACACTCACTAGAGTTTGCACACATGAGACTCTTGATCAAAAGTCTTGAAGCCTTCTGGTTTCTCGATATACACCTACTCCTTGATAACTCCATTCAGGAATGTTGTTTTCACATCCATATGGTGGATCTTCCACCCCATTTTGTATCCAAAGCAAGTATTGATCTGATGGATGAGTACCTTTCTAGAGGAGAAAATTTCTCCTCATAGTCAATCCCCTCCACCTAAGAGCACCCCTTGGCCACAAATATGGCCTTGTACTTTTCTATGCTTTTGTCTACTGCATGCTTCTACTTGAAGATTCATCTCGAGCCCACTGATTTTTCTACTAGCCTTAGGACCACCTCCCAAACATTTTTCTCCACAATGGATTCATACTCATCCACCATTGCATCAACCCATATCGGTTGTTCTATTGCTTCATTGAAAGAGGATGGCTTAGTCTCTACTAGCTCAATCATTAGAGCCATGTAGCCAGTGTACTAATCTGGTGACCTTCTCTTCTTGCATTGATTTGAAAGAGCACCCACATTCTCCCTCGCATCTTGAACAAGTCTATCATCTCATATGGTTCTCTTCTTGCCTTCTCTAAAGGATTCTACTTGAGTGATTGTCTCCAATCTCTACTCCTCAACTTGTGGCTACTCCAAAACATCTTGAGGCTCCTCCGTTTGTTGGCTTGTTGGGGCCTGACGCAGGTTCAGAGGTGATTTAGCCAAACAAATCTCGGTACTACTGGCCCTTTCGACAACAGTCTGCGGAGTGTGGACTGAGGTCTCACCCAAAGTAGTATGGGAGGGTGCTAGAACCAGGTTTCCACACCCTAGAGATGTCTGATGGTTTCAAGTGGTGCGCAGTTCAGCCCTGTGCACACGTCACTATGCTCACTTACTCATTCCTCGCAGCTTGAGATGCTGCCTTCATGCAACCCTATTTGGGGGATGAACAATGTTATTACCCAAGTCCTTACTAGTAATCCAATATTAGCTGATTAACTTAGCTTATTTATATTCTTTCAGTTATACTTAACAATATTCACAATTCATACAAGTGTGCACAGTAAAGAAACAATATATTCGCAAATGATATCAAACATATAATAACTCAGAACATATACACAGAATTGGTAACAAAACCTTTCTTTATTAATCTCTTCTCTGATTACAGACTCGACTCCACCCTGCGCACTCAGCTGCAGGGGTCTGCGCACTCAGCTGCAGACTCTACTAGGCCTCTGCGCACTCAGCTGCAGAGCCTTCTCCTACTCTACGACCCAAAGACACACTTTGCACTGTGATTCAATCAATTATACTTTTCATTCTTCTCTTCTATTCTCTTCCATTCTATTTCCTTTCTACTTAGAGCCTCGCTCTATTTATACAATCCCATTGTCCGCAGACCATGGGGAGGTCTATCTAGCCACCATTACATTACAAAACTAGGGTAGACAACACTATGACTCTATTATACTTTCACGCCCCACACCCACAATTCGCGGAGCTTTACAATAAGGTCAACTCAAAACTTGGGCTTTGAGCCCAAAAAGATGCCGTTGGGGGATTCCATGCCCAACAGGCCCCCAACAAAAACATTGTGACTCGCCCTCGAGTCACTCTATCGGCACGGTGATCTTGGCACAGAGTCCCTCCAATTTTTCTCTAACGATAGTGATATCCACCACGCACTGAGCTGCTGCTTGATGAACCTGATGCATCCGTTCTTCTGAGACCTCTATGTCCAGCATGCTCCCCTCCATCTGCACATGCATCCCCTATATGTGTGTGATCTTTCCTTCAATATGTGTCGTGATCATGAAGGCCTTGTCGATCCATGGCTGACCGCGCGCTTTGAGCACTGCCTCCTTGGGTCACGCAATGTCCACCTGCTCCTTTAGTGCCTTAGCTTGCTACATCCTCCCAAGCCGCTGAGTGAGGATGACTGTCTGCGCAGTTCCTCTATGCACCGTCATGAACCTTGTGACATTCTGCTTCTGCATGCATCTCCCATATCGTGTAGATCCCAAGCAGAATATTTTATAGTCTCGTGCTCCATCCCATCCTCCACCATGGTTCGCGAAGAATCCTCACCTTCCATTTTTTTGATCAGCATCGTACACTCTACTACTTGCAATGTACTACCCTAGTCACTACGTTTGGCAATATGCAGTCCAAGCCAAGGCAGCAGACTAACCAGTTCATGGTGATAGTCCTTCAACTTGTCAATATGATTGTATGCACATTGCTTTGCCATCCCCGATTTTTCAGTGAGAAATTCTTCCTTTATTTCCTCTTCTAGCTTCTTAACCTCGACTTCCATCAAAGCGCTTTTCTCCCTTAGTCATACCCGGTCTTTTTCAAGTTTGTGAAGTCTAAGGTTTCCCTGTTAGATTTCTACCTCGAGTCTTATGTGTTCTTTTTCTTGCGGCTGTGTGATTCCTTCGTTCCAGGCTTTGTGGACCTTCGTATCTATGGGTGCTGCTAGCGCGGACTAGGCTTCACCTGCTCCGTAGGGATCACAACCCTTGCTTCATACTTCAGCTTCGGAGGTGCTTATGCGGTCAGGGTTTTGCACATGGTCTTATAAGCCCATAGAACCACTGGTACACGCAGGTCCCAGTCAGTGCATCTCACATGGTGGACCATTTTCAACACTTCGCACACCTTGTCAAAGGCTTCCCTTTGTATAATCTTCAGCACGCTTGGTCGTATCATACTTTTTTGTTCGCGCCTTCGTCGTGCCCGCTCTTCCTTGTTGTTCCTATTTTCTATCGTGAGGATGGTGTGCGTTCGTGCAAGTTGCATACCATACGCATGTACCCATCTAGAGAGGTGGGCACATAGGTTTTTTTGTCCATCATATCTGGCTTTCATCCATAATTGATGCTTTCCAAACTGTATAAGCATCACCATTCTGCATTCGCGCCAGTTCTCAAAGCTTCTCTAATGCATACCCCACCACCTTGTAGGTGTAGCACACAGTGCCCATTTTAGAGCGTCAAAATGCTGTTGTTCTAGCACCTCTCTTTCAAATTTGTTCAGGAATTCATCCACCACTGTCAACCTGTCATACATAGGAATATCCCTTACCTCTGTTGTCACGTAGTGCAGTGATCATACCATCATGTTGCAATTGAGCATGGTTAACTCATGTAACCGGTTCTGCCATCGTTCAATTTCCTCATCCGAATCTGATGTGCAAGAGCTTTCGCGCTCCCACGAAATCTTGTTATCTGCAGTTGGATTTACTCAATCCTATTCCTGGGTGGTTATCTTGTGGATATAGTCTAGATCGTTGTTGCTCTCTTCGTCGCGCATTGGCTCTGTGTAGCGCGATCCTTCCGCAGGTTTAAAGGTACCACTACGCGCAGTGACTTTTTCTCAAAAATCATTTTGCGCTTCTTTAGATTTATCACTCTGTTCATGTCAGTGGCCCAATCTATTCCCAGTAGTGTGGGATAGGGATTGTTGTCATCGACAATCTCTATCACTTTAAAATCTGCAAGTGTGCTCGCACCTTCAATATCCACCGTTACTCCCTGCAATCTTCCCATCGGTAGGATCTTCTGTTGGTTCGCCATTCGTAATGGAATAGGGGACCACTACAACATGGGCCTGCCCATGCGTTCCCATGTCTACTTTGGCAATACATTCATGTCCGATCCTAGATCCAGAATTACTTGATCCATTTCATATTCCCCGATGTGCGCAGTCAATATCATCTCCCTTCCTGTTCGCGATCTGTTCTTTCCAAGCTTCCAGACTAAGCACGGTTCCCCTAATCCAACACATTTAGTGATGAGTTCTTGCAATCCTTTCACTTCTTTGCTATTGCGCAGCAGCTTCTTGCATGTCTCCAGAAAGGTAGTGAGCATTGAAGGATCCATCTCCAGTTCTAGTTGATCCTTACTACCTGAAGTGGAGGCCTCTATGAAGCTCTTCTTAGCTTCCATGAATGTCTCTTTCACATGCTCCAAATCAAATTTAGGTTCCTTTTTGGGAGCCTTACGAACTCACACACTTTCTTCACACTGTTTTCCCTTGTCCTCTCCTGTTGTGATACCGCTTCAGAGAACAATGTGAAATTTCGGGTCCTCTTCGCGCGGCTCACACCTCATCACTTGTAGGTTCTGAGTCGGGGCAGGTTAGAGTGTTCCTTTATCGCGCAACCTTGCAATTAGTGTGGGGTAGTCCTCCATCTCATGATCAAATTGGCTACAATATAAACATGATTCCCTCGTTAGATTTGTATAATCACAGGCATAATGCCTTGGCCCTATGCAATTGTAACAAATCAGCTATCTGCGACCCCTTCCTGGTCCCATTCCACCTCGACCTCATCCACGCCTCTGCAATCCATTGTGCACGATTCCTACATTTTGATCGAGGGCTCACATTTCAGTCTGGACTCAGTAGGCAGGAGTCTGATCCATCATCAGTTCATAACTCATACAGGTGTGTTCATCATGGCCTACTGATCTGCAGAAATTACAGAACAACTGCTGGGATGCAAGCACTGCCCTCGGTCCTGCTTGTGCTTCTGGTCTTAATGGCATCAGCCCTCCTCCCACCAAGTAGTTCATGAAGACTGGACAACGGTCCTTGTCGTGCCCCTGTCCCTTGCACTTTATGCACCATACCTCCTCATGCGCCTCTAGGTGAGTTGTCTTGTCTTGTTTCAAACTCTGCATTTCCAGACACAAATTTTTCAGTTGTGTGTGGATTTGTTGGACTCCCAGGCTAGGATCTTGTATCGGGGTCTCGTGTAGTCTCATTATAATATCCAAAGCTTCAGCCTGCATGGATAACTTCTTTTGTGATAGCACAATCCTTATCTGCGGCGTTACTGATGCTATAAACCACGTGTGGTGTTTTCCATCTGTCAAGGTCATGTTGGCTTCACGAATCATGCTTTTCAGTCTTTGATCCAGCTCCCAGGGGGTCTCGCCTCCTATTTTGGCTTGTTAAATTCGTTTTTCAGCGCAGCCTGGATATATGCGATCCCCGTGTTCAGATGATCATTAGAATTTTTAATGTACGATGTTAGTATGCAATCCTGCAACGCACTTACCAGTGTTGCCTTGTTTATATTGTCATCCACAACTCCTTGTGATTCCCATACCACTTTTACTACGAACCAAAATTGGTCTGGATCTTCGTTCCCTACTCCTCTTAACACTTGCAATTTTATCGCGCTCACCATATTGAACTGTGGTGGTGGCGGAGGTCATGTGGGTGGAGGTGGGGTTGAAGATGGTGAGACTGGTGGTGGTGTAGGTGGAGGTGGTATGCATGGAATTCGCTACCTCATTAGACTGATCACACTTCTTAGTGAAACTTTCACGATCTCTTCCTCTCTTTCTCGCCGAGGCGAAATCAAGGGGCTACTCTCTATGTCTATGCTACCTTCGTTTCTATAGATCCTCCCACTCTGCATAGCCCCAAACATCAATTTATTCGCATAACCTGATTTTCACACAATAGCATTTTAATTCAAGTGTTCAAAGATTTAATGTACTTACCTCGCGGTCCTTTGAGGAAGCATTGTTCCACCTCGTTGTATCTGACTATCATGTCTACCATGAATTCTGTGATAAACCCCCCTATAATTCGATCGAGCTCATGGTCCACAGTGCGCATGATTTTATCTTCCAACGCCTCTAGTCTGTGCAGCAATTCTGGAGTCCACACAATTGGTTTGTCAAGCCTACACCTTCCCCAACTGTCTGCTAGCTTCGTGATCCACTCATACAACTCAGAGGGGAAGGATGCAAAGAAGATTTTTTGGATTTCCGTATATAAGTAGCGCTCTAACCACTGCTCCTTTGATACTCGCGGATTCCTGTTTTCCTGTGCTGTGAACTCGTGAATCTTTCTATCCAACCAACCTTCAATTTCTTTCTTCATCGGATTCCAGTGACACGACATCAAACATCCCTCATGCGGATCTCGGTCCTGGCAACGGAACCATTTTTTGGCTTATTGGGGCCTGACCCAGGTTCAGAGGTGATTTAGCCAAACAAATCTCAATGCTACTGGCCCTTTCGGCAACAGTCCACGGAGAGTGGACTGTGGTCTCACCCGAAGTAGTATGGGAGGGTGCTAGAACCAGGTTTACGCACCCTGGAGATGTATGATGGTTTCAAGTAGTGAACGGTTCGGCCCTGCGCGCACGTCGCTACGCGCACTTACCCGTTCCTCGCAGCCTAAGATGATGCCTTCGTGTAGCCCTACTCGGGGGCCGAACAGTGTTATTACCCAAGTCCTTACTAGTAATCCAATATTAGCTGATTAACTTAGCTTATTTGTATTCTTTCAGTTATACTTAACAATATTCACAATTCATACAAGTGCGCGCATTAACAACATTCACAAATGATATCAAACATATAATAACTCAGAATAGATACACAGAATTGGTAACAAAACCTTTCTTTTTTAATCTCTTCTCTGATTACAGACTTGACTCCACCCTGCACACTCAACTGCAGAGCCTTCTCCTACTCTACGACCCAAAGACACACTTCGTATTATGATTCAATCACTTAGAATTTTCATTCTTGTCTTATATTCTCTTCCATTATATTTCCTTTCTACTTAGAACATCGCTCTATTTATACAATCCCATGGTCCATGGACCATGGGTAGGTCTATCTAGCTGACATTACATTACAAAACTAGGGCAGACAACCCTATGACTCTATTGTACTTTCGCACCTCGTGCCCTCAATTCGCGTAGCTTTACAACAAGCTCAACTCAAAACTTGGGCTTTGAGCCCCAAAACATGCCGGGGGGGGACTCCATGCCCAACACCTTTGGATCTAAAAGATTCTTGTCTGGTGGGATCTAAAGCTCCCTCTCAAGAGAGCACTGCATGGCTTTGTCTTCATCAAATTTGACATCTCGTCGCATGCCTATAATTCTAAGGGATGGAAAATACACACAGTAGTTGTGGGGATTTTCTATGTAACCCACAAATACCCCAACTTTGTTATCAGCTCTAAATTCTCCGTTGACTCTTTAGAGTCATGGAAATAGACAAAGGCTCCACAAATCGTGAAGTGCGACACATCTGGCTTCCTCCCTCAGAAATCCTCATCTGGTGTGATCATGTAAAGAATCCAATGAGTACTCTTGTTTTACAAATAGATTGTTGTGTTGCATGCTTTAGCCCACAAGTGCCTAGGTAGGCTTGGTCATCCAACATCGCCCATGATTCTCCCATAATGCTTCAGTTCTTCCTCTTAGCCACCAAATTTTGTTGCGGGTTGTGGGGTGTCTTCAACTCTCATTGAATGCCTTCTTTTGCACAACATTTTTTATACTCATTTAGCATGTACTCACCTCCATTATTACTCCTAAGAGTCTTCACCTTCTTTCCCTTTTCTTTATCCACCAGTGCCTTGAAATCTAAGAACTTGGAGAAAGTCTCATCCTTTTCCGCATGAAGAAGATCTAGCAATTCCATGAGCAGTCATCAATAAATATGACAAAATAATTGTTCATGGCAGTAGAGGTTGTCGAGAAAGGTCCACAAAAATCAAAGTGGATCCTTTCAAGGACTGCATGTGCTTTGTTGTCCCGATCATGACAAGTGGCTTTTGTGTACTTCCCTAAGTTACAACCTTTGCATGTGTCATGCTACTCTAATGCGCATTTTCTAAGGCCTGTGGTGATTTGTTGCATGATATTCAAAGTTCCCCGATGAAAATGGCCAAGTCCTCTATGCCAAAGTTCGCCAACATTGCGGCTCTGCACCTTCTCTTCCTTTGTGATCAATGCAACATAATCCTCCACATATAGCTTGTAGAGGTTCTTGAAACGATCCTTGATCTACTTCACCTATCCCATGGCTATGTGTCTCTAGAATTCCTTTCCTTTGTTGAAGATCACATCGTAGCCACACTATTCCAAAACTGCAATGGAGACAATATTGTTCTTTAGACTCGGAACAAACATCACATCCTTGAGACTGAGAGGTGAGCATGAATTGCTATAAAAGGTGAATATACCAATACTGGTCACGTTGTACCTTCCATCATCTCCAATATCGATGTGCATTTGGAGATCCTTCTCCTCCAAATAATTGAAAAAAACTATATTCTGCATCATATGGAATGAGGTACTATTGTCGCGATACCACACACTTCCGATCACTATGTTGTCCACACATTCAATGAGATTAAAATAAATCTTGAATGGTCAAGCCAAAGCTTCGGTTGCTACTCTTCCTGAAGTATTCTTACTTGCCTTATTGTGTGGAGACTTCATGGCATAGTGCCTGAATTCATGACAATGAAAGCACTTGATTCTAAACAAATCTTTCTTCTTTCCCCCTTAACTATATTCTTCTTTGGATTGGGATTTATTCCCTTTCCATTTATTTGACTTTCCATCAAAGGCATAGTTATCCTCATCCTCATCATTAGATGAAGTCCCGTCTTTGGTATTCCACCTTATTTCCTCCTATACCAAATTAGACCATAGGCATTCCTAATCTGGTAGTTTCTACCTCCCATTCATCGAATCTTGGCAGTTGTGTTAGCTCTTGGGAAGGACTAGAAGGGCTAGGATCACAAAATCATCCTCTACTACAGTAACCCCAACTTGGCCAATTTAATCATGACATTGTGTGAAATTCCTTAGGTTCTGTGGAATGGTCTCATCCCTCTGCATCTTGATATTTCAAAGTTTCTCCTTGAGTGACATTTCCTTATGGTCACTACTATTCAAGAACAAATCTATGAGCACTTACCACATTACATACGAAGTCTCTTTCCCATGGAGATTGGAGACAATATGGTCTCGTACTCCCTCCAATGTCATCCTCCTCTACTTGACTACACACTTATTCAATTCTTTCAGATCCTTAGCATTAGATGTTGCTGGTTTCAAAATATCATTATCAATGAATTCCTTCAATCCATTATCCTCCAGTAGTTCGTCCATGCAGTCCTTCCATGCAACATAATTCAAGATTCCCTCAAGTGCATACCAAACCTTAGTCCATTTAAAGCCATCTTCTCAGCCCGAAAGAAAACCTGAAACCATGATCTGCAAATTCGAACCTCCTACAATGACAACTTCGAAATCTTTGCTCTCCAACGATTCCAACTTTGATACCATGTAGAAATTAATGTGTAGATTCAACATTGCTCATGAAATTTACTAAATCACAAGACTTGAAGCTACTGTATTGATCCACAAAAGTTAATTCACCATCTAAAATAAGAAACATAGACATGCAAAAGGAAACATCACACATGCACAGAGATTTATGTAGGGGAAAGAAACTGCTCAAAACCCCTTACTATCTATATTTCATTAATTAGAAAATAAAGATAAAATACATATGCTTGCTCAAGCCTGAGAACACCCTGCAAGTGTATAGTCTATCTCTCTACTTGACTGATTGACTCTGGCCAACACTTAGCCAATTTTCAAGCCCTCTAAGATCATATTTCCTTGCATTGTTCCCTTTGGAAATACCCCATTTTTTAGGACTTTCACACTCTGGAATTGCATAATTGCCTTAGGTCTTCATTTGACTGCATGTACCACCTATACACATTGGAATATGCTACAACTAATAGTATGTTTCCTTGGAATCTCCATCTCAACTTGGGGACTCAAATTCTCTTCATGCAATAATTATTTTGGGTTGATTAATAAGTTAACTGGTTGATCACTAAATGTGGTTGAAGTTCCACTTCCATAGCTTGACCTCCACTAATTCTTCTGACAGCTAGAACTAGTTAAATTGACAATAACTGAAATTAACTTAAATAAATTGCTACAAATTAGCAATCAAACATATTGAACTGAACTCAAGCTTCCAAACCCAAATTAACTAAGTTCACTGAGTGACAAGTGTTGAAGAATCAAGGGCAATTAGGTGTAGTGTGATTCTTCTTGACTTGATAACAATTTGTGGAATCATTTTACTTTTTCTTGTTAGCTTAATCTTCTTCTTATTATTCTTAATGCATGTGTGTGTACTTCATCAAACTTCTACCAAAAACATAAGAACAAGAACACAAGATGTTGGCTCTCTGCTAGGGCCAAAACCTCTCTTCTCTTGAGAGGAAAACTCTTTAGTAAGTTTCTCTTATTGAAGCTTCTTATTGATCAATGTCAAACCATAGACACTTGACAAGAATATCATCCAAGCACAAGTCAAGTCCTTCCTCCTTTCTGCACATTATTCCCCATCACGTCCTTCTTCCAACATTTCATCCTCCTTCCAACTGTTGTTAGATCTTATCGCACTTTCGCTAGAAGAGATACCTTTGATGAGACCCTTTCCTTATGATCATCCCTTCCTTCTCTTCACCAACCAACAAAATTGTATGACTATAATGGGATAGTTGTTATAACAGCAGATAAAACCTCCTTCTCTTCGCACGTGTGACTGTAATAGGATTTAGAACAACCCTATTACCTTCTTCTTCCTTGCTTCTTTGTTTGAGTGGGAGGCTCCTTATGCCTATATTCCTAACCCAAATGATGAATTTTATGTGACTGTGATAGAGGGTTGTTATGACGGTAGAGAGACCCTCTCCTTCTTCGTACATGTGACTGTCTTTTAGCCCTAGAATAAACTTCCAAAGCTTGGTATTTCTTCCTCCTTTGTTGCACTTGGAGACCCTTTCTTTGTCCTTATTCACCCTTTTCTTATCTTCCTACCTTCATTGATTTTAGAGGTGATTTCATGATGTTATGAGGGAGTTGACAACCTCTATATATAGAGGATTGTCCCTCCTTTAGCCTGACTTGAAGGGCAAACTAGAAGACTACAAGCTGACTTGACATATATAGCTTGGATTGCTTCTTTGGTGGTGTCACATGCTTGGAGGAGACTTGAATTTTCTTGGAAGTGTCTTATTTGACTCTAATACATAAGTATACCTAGTGTAACATGCCCTTAGGGTCCCCGGATGCGGGTGACACCATGGTTGAAGGCGAGGAGCCACATGGAAGGCATGTGCGACCTCAAGCCTAAGACAGGCATTCAATGTGATCCGCCGCCAAGGAATATAAGCGTGGGTTCAGGTGCGATCATGGACGGCAATTCAATGCACTGTCCGGGGTTCAGGTGCGATTACAGAGTGCAGTTATGGCATGCAGAGTTCGAGGAAAAGATGAGGAGCTTAAGAATGGTGAGGGGGTGGATCGCATTGTGTTGGTTCGCGCTCAGAAACTGGAGTTTGGTCTATGGTTTAGGGAGTGTGCATCTGCTTGGTCTATGGTTCACGGAGCTACCGCTCATGCCACTCCTCTGTCAATTGACTGCGGTATCAAGTCTGAAAGGGTGGGTGGAGGGCGCTTCAATCTCCCCAATTCCTCCTATTCTGCTCTGTTCTTTCCCCCGGTTATTTGTGGAAAAATGGTCAGGCCTCGACAGCGCCTTCTCAGCCGTCGAGGCACTAGCCGAGGTGGGTCTTCTCGCCCCTCAGATGCAACTCCCCAATCCCGCTGCTGTCGATGCCTTTGCCATCGAGTTGCAGAAGCCCATCCCATCCAATCGAGCCAATTCTTGGACTCTAGAAGCCCAGATTCGGACTCGGCACCTCTACCTGCGTTTGGCACTGCCGTCTTCTCTTTCAGCAGCTCCCAGGAAAAATCCCGCATCAACGCCCATGTCTCGGTCCTTTTCCTTGAAGAACCGCAGGATGAGGGCGAGGAACACCCCAACAAGAAGATGCACCAGGCAGGAAGCTCAAGGGATGTCGAGGGATCGCCAGAGGCTGCCCCAGAGCATGCTGTCAATCCACCTCCGACTCAGGCAGCGCCTTCTCCAACGGGGGACAAGAAAGAATCGGACCCTCTCCCTGAAGGATATGGCTGGTGCAGGATCATCGAGGAGGAGCCGGACGATTAGCCGTCCTTTCGCTCAGCATCACTCACTCAGACGCTGCTCAGGTTCACCCATGATTTACTATGTTTGTTACAATGGCCTACTGTATGTTTTTGCTGTGTATGTATGGTTCAAAAGAAATCTTGTTGAATGCTTTTCGATGCCCCTGCGAGGGATCCTAATGAAGGTCTCCTTTTTCTTTTTTGAGCCCCTGTGCGGGTTGTCAATTTTTGCTCTGATAGCACTTCGGTGGTTTAAAGCCCCTGCGCGGGCGGTTTGTCTCAGTTGCGGTGCCCCTGCGTGGGTTGCTCTTTCTGATAACTTTCAGTCCAAAGTGCCATCCGTGGCCGTTGGCAGTATGACTCAATGACTGTAAATGTTTTTCCTGTTCATGTATATAATAGAATAGCATAGTTTTAACGAGAAAAAAAAAACATGCCCTCAGGGTCTTCAACGTAATTATTTCGACTCTTTGACTCACCTATAGCACTTTAACATGTGTTATACCTACTTCAATGAGCAAGAAACTCATTGACATATATTAAAAAAATAATATTTCTTTTCTTGAATAAATACAAATATCAAAAGTACATTTATGAAGACCAAAACTAGTTACATTTCCTTCAACAACGAGTGCCATGTCACCTTAGTTAACTACTGATCCGGACTTAAACAGGAACACAACAAATTATAGAGATAACCATAAAGAAAAAGATGCAACAGAAATAATACTTCATTTCATTAATGTAAAACACTAAAATATGCTTACAAATAGAAATGGAAATAAACCAGCTAGGGCGATGGTAGCTTATGTTTGAGAAGAGAGGTGGCGGCTACATGCTTCTGAACTATGTTACAACGAGGCTCGAAGGCCTATTTATTATTGAGAATCAATGGAAAACCCTTAACATTACAAAAACTAACCTTAGAATATGAAACGCCAAATTGTGGGCCCCGTTTTGGGTAAGTTGGTACATCAACTTCTCAAGGTCGTAACTTTGGCACCCAATCTTCATTTGACACGTACACTAGCTCGTTAGAAAGATCTATCTGAGCACTACAACTTTGGGAAGAGAAACATCGGTCAATGGACCCATGTTGCTCCCATATTTCCCAAAAAATGTCTTTTAGGGCCTCAAAACGGCTCCGAAAGTTCAAGACCCGAAAAACTATTAAAAATAGTAAATTGTGCTACAATTACGAAAACTGAAAAACTGAAAGAGACAGTGGTGGGGGTCCAAGGGTGATAGGTAGGTGGCCACCAACATCCACCTGGATCATTCCTCCCCCGTTAGGAAGCAATGGTCCCCATTGCATTGAGTTCCTCCATCTGCTGAGCTTGGTCCTTGGTGAGCTGTTCTGCAATCTCTGATGTGTCCAGTAATGGTGGGAAGCATGGTCAAGGGCGTTCCACATTGAACACTCGGTGCAAGCGAAGGAATGGAGGAATGTTGTGCTCCAAAGCATTGTTTCCCACAGCCTTGGTAATGTTGTAAGGACCATGTCGGAGTGGTCTGAGCTTCTAATGGGCTCTTGTCAGGCATTCTTTCTACAGATGCAACCAGACTTTGTCGCCCACCTGAAACTTGTGTGGTACCCCTGTGGGTGAGGAGAAGTTGTTATTGTGTTCTGTCATGATCATATCCCTTTGTTGTTGTTGCTGCATGGAGGAACCCTTAGCATGGGTCATGGATGTGGCTACGATCTTCCCCTTACTTTGGGAGCGAACCAGATAGAAAATGAATTTACTAGTCTGGGAGACGATCTTGTTGCATTTCTTAGCAGAGATCAAAGAGGTGGCAGTAGGTGGGGCTACCTCCGGTATCCTGTATAATGAATTACCCAAAGTAATAATAACAGTGCGAAGCCTTGACTCATACACATCATGTCGCCTCCACAAGTATGGCTAGCCAAATAGTACATCACAAACATCCAGAGGTGAAACATCACACAATACCTCGTCTGTGAAGGGCTTGATGCTATAGGGAAGGCAGCACTGTTGGTAAACTTGGTGAAGCCACCCGATACTGTACGGCTACGGGTGTGGTGTAGTCAGTAGGCCCAACCGCTTCACAACCTCTAATGAAATGAGGTTCTTTTGGCTGCCACTGTCAACAATGAATCGCAGCAGTGAACCCTTCACCCACATCTGTGAGTGGAAAAGACGCTCCCCCTCCTCTCGATCTTCAGGCTCATTCTTCTAGATCTTGGTGGTGGCAAAAGTGACGCTGGGCTTCGTATCAATGATCTACTTCCCTTTGCCATTCCCCTTTTCGGGTTCTCACCCAGGGTTGGAACATGCATCTAATTCTGAATCCTTCAACTCAGCCACCAGCGACTACTTGGCCTGACACTCACTTGTGCTGTGAGTGGGCCTCTTATGGAACTCACACCACTTTCTTGTGTCCTTCTTCAACTTCGTGGTTTTGTTCTTTTCTTGCAACTTCAATGGGTTGTCTTAGGTCACCCTGCCTTGGCTTTGTCCTTTGGTCTTCGGATCTGTAGATCCAAAGTCTCGCTTCTTCTGTTTGAACTTCTGCTCAATTTTGATAGTGTATCGGTACGCCGTGCCGAGTGAGGAGATGTTCAGGAACTCCATCTCTTCTTGGATGTACCTATGTAGGCAACCGCAATATTTGAGTACCAAATGCAACTCAGAATCTTTGATACCCAACTGTGTGCGAAGGGTATGAAAAATGTTTGTGAACTCCAGCACATCTTGGTCCCTTCCTTGCCACAGCATGCTCCACTTTATGTATTTGTCCTCATGGCTTTTGATAGGGTAGTACTGGTCCTTGATGGCATCCCGGAATGAATTCCAAGTGGGTGCAGCTAAAAATAGTGAGCCCATACTTTCATCCTTCTGCTTGCAGTAGGTTTCCCACCAGTCCTTGACGTGGGGGGCTACTTTGAGAAGAGAGAAAACAATTTTTTCCTCACTCAAAAATTCATGAACAGAAAAATACCCTTCTAGTAGATTTAACCATTTATCTACGGTATCTGTGTCTATCTGACCCTCGAAGATGGGGATTTCAAAATGAACTTGTACCTTAAAGGGTGTGGCGTTTCCAGAGTAGCTGTTGGAAGCCGATGCATTGCCTCTGGGTAGTCGCTAAAGGATCTGCGCAAAGTTGTCCATCATCGCATTCCTTTCTCGCTCGAGGGCTTCTTCGAGCAAGATTTTGATAGGATCTCCTGCCCCTTCGTCTTTATTTTCATCCGCCATGTGAGGCTGTCGGGATTTGTGAGGTTGGTCTTACAAAGGTTCGACCAGTTCAAGCCCTAACTCCTTATATCCCGACCTCGTTGGGGACATGCAAAGAAAAACAGAGAAAAAGCAGACTGCTCTGATACCACTAATCCGGATTTAAATAGGATTACAACAAATTACAGAGATAACCACAAACATAGAGATGCAGCAGAAATAATACTTCATTTCATTAATGTAAAATACTAAAATATGCTTACAAATAGAAATGGAAATAAACCAGCTAGGGCGATGGAAGCTTATCTCTGAGAAGAGATGTGGTGGCTACATGCCTTTGAACTATGTTACAATGAGGCTCGAAGGCCTATTTATTGTTGAGAAACAATGGAAAAGCCTTAACATCCCAAAACCTAACCCTAGAAGATGAAACACCAAATTGTGGGCCTTGTTTTGGGTAAGTTGGTACATCAACTTCCCGGGGTCGTAACTTTGGCACCCGATCTTTGTTTGACGCGTACACTAGCTCATTCGAAATATTTATCTGAGCACTACAACTTTGGGAAGAGAAACATCGGTCCATGGACCCATGTTGCTCCCAGATTTCCAAAAAAACGTCGTTTAGGGCCTCAAAACGGCTCCAGAAGTTCAGGACCTGAAAAACTGCTAAAAATAGTAAATTGTGCTACAATTACAGAAACTGTAAAACTGAAAGAGATAGTTGTGGGGGTCCAAGGGGAATAGGTGGGTGGCCACCTAGATCAACTACCTCCAAGTATTTTTCTAAAATAGAAATTCAAATTTTAATCTATTTTGACCAAGGCAAAGTCAAAACTAGATTTTGTTGCTGCATTTTCAACAAAATGAAAAGAATGGGAAATTTATTTTTAATAGTGATATTGTTGAGCTGCATATAATATGAAAAAATATGCCATGATCCATCCTTCTTGTGCACCAATATTACTGGAGCGGAGAAAGAACTTTGACTAGGTTGAATTTTACTGACCTCTAGCATTTCTGCAACCATACGTTCAATTTCACTCTTTTGTGCATAGGTAAATATGTAAGGCCTAACGTTTGGAGGAACACTTCCCAGAATCAAATAAATATAATGATCATGATCATGAATAGGTGGTAAGCCTTTGGGAGTCTCAAATACTTTGGAATGATTCTCCAAGATTCTTTAGAGATTTGGAGAAACAAATCATTTCGATGTTTGAACATTTAGTAAGCATAAATGCGAAATTATGCCACGTTATTATTTATTCAAAATCTTTGTCATTCCATTAGAGTTGATTATATTCCCTAGTTTCCCTACACTAACCCTAAACTCAATTTCCTTCCCTTCCCAAAAAAATTCAAGAAAATTTCTTGAAAATTAAAAGCTATCATCCCCAAAGATTGTAACCGTTGGACTCTTAGTACAACATCAACACCACCCATTGGAATGGAAAAAATTGGACTATTCAATAAATATTTGCGCATGGTTAGATTGATATTATGGCACGTACCCTACGAATTTATAGTTCCTCCATTTGCAACCATCACTTGACATTCTGTTGTTGTATATAGAAAGCAATTTAATTCCTTGGCTATCTTACAATGAATAAAATTATGGGTACTACCTGAATCAATTAACACTATTATGTTTTTCTTATTGATATATCCTTCTATCTTAAGAGTCTGAGGAGTGGTAATTCCTACCAATGCATTACAAGATATGGTCGGATTCATTTCTTCTTTTTCTACGGTTGGTTCCTGGTGTATATACATTTCTTTTGATGTTTCTTGTTCTTTTTCTTCTTGTTCTTCACAATCTATGTAAAATAATTTCTTCTCTGCACACTTATGACCTTTAGTGTATTTCTATCACAACTATAACAAATCCCTGTTACTCTTTTTTCCTCCAATTTTTGTGGTGTCAACCTTGTAGGTTGTGGAAGGCTAGCGAAACAACACTTCCATCTTTATAGTTGTGAGTGGTAGACTTCCTTGTTGCCATAATTTTTCTTTCAACTTTTCTTGCCACCTTGAATGCCTTCTCTAATGAATCAGGTTGTAAAAGGAAAACGTCATGTTGGATGTTATCCTTTAAAGTTCCTATGGAGACATCAATCCTATGCTTCTCTGGAATATCATTTACCTTGAAATTCAATCTTTGGACGTCCTCAATGTGCTCCATCATTGAACCCTTTTGTTTGAGATTTATCAACTGGCTAAAGAATGTATTTCTATTTGTATCCTCATAACGTGCTACCAATTATTCCACAAAATTTTTCCAAGTGACATTTAGTTTACAAGAAAAATCCATCGAAACCACACAAACTAATTTTGTTCTAAATATAAAGATGTGATGAATCTTTTGTGTGTGTGACACATCATCTAGATCAAAGAATTGCTCCATCTATAGTATCCATGTTACTGGATCCTTGCCATCAAAATTCCTCATATCAATCTTTGGAATGTGGTGGGTCTTAAACAAAATGTTAGAGTGTCTAAAATCATATTTCATATTCCTTTTGTCCTCATCTTGATTTTCGTGGAGTACTTTGTCACCACTAGGAAGCATTTCTTGTAACAATTTTGTCAAACCTTCCATGTATGCTTTCAAACCATCCATATTAACTTCCATGTCATCCTTCAAACCTTCCATGTCTGCTTTTAAACCATTCAAAGCATCCATCTTAGCTTCCATTTCATTTTTGGTTATTCTTTGAGGGAATGAAATTTGTTGCACTTGGTATCGTAATTTTGATATATCATGTCGTGTTTATTCCACTTGTTCATGCGTCATAATAGAGATTTTTGGTTGCTTAATAGGTGTTTCCATTTTCTTTCTTCGAGTCATTTTGGAATCAAACAATGATATTTATGCTTCACTATTCCCTTTGAATCACTTCAAATAAAATTATGCAAATTTTAAAAAAATACACACCTTCTTTCTTTTTAGGAGCTCAAAATTGAAGTTGTTGTACCTAGGTAATTTCAAATCTGCAAGGTCTGAAATTGCATCTTGTGGTAGCCTTATGAGTCTTCTTTCGAGCCTCACAAGTCAAACTGGTATTGGATTCTTCAAGAATTCCCAATCTCCCACGATGACCTATTATATACAGGCTCGGTAAAGCGAACTTGTATGAAATTCCACGTGTAACTATTTAGACTTTAGGCTCTGAAAATTATACAAGAAACACTACAGTCTGTGTAATTTCAATCAATTTTTACAAAATTCAAATTTTATGCTCAGAGAGAAAGTTGTGACTATTTTTCCTAGGTCACCTGTTTGAGAATGAATTCTAGAGTCTGCAAAAACCCTGAATTTCTCGGATCATATCTCCAAAAATATAGAAAACCAAGATATGAAATTTTCACACAAAGTTTACCATGATTTTTGACTCCACATGGTTGCAATTTCATATTTTGACACCTCGTAGAAAAAACGTCATAGAGAAAAGTCCAAGATGGCATGTTTTGAAGAAGCAAAACCCTAAAATCCAAAGCTCTGATACCAAATGTTATGCAAACAACTCATAAACTAGAAGAAAAGATACATCAATGACTTGAGAAATAGACTCTTCAAGGGGTAAAACTCCTTTACATCACATAAATGAACAATTCTTGGATGATACAAATGGCAATACCTCCTTGGTATATATAGGAGTATAAGGGGTCACAATATACTTAGAGCTATAATAAAAATAGTGGAATTCTATGGGGCACAACAATAACAATATGGGGGCTACATGGGCACTACAATAACATATAATGAGTTTCTTTAGCAGAGGATATCAGGGAAACCGAAGAGGTTAAGTAAGAAGGACTATTGTGTCATGGAGAGAATAAAAAAATGAATCAAATTCTCTATACATTTAGATGCAAATTCCAAAGATTTTAATCAATTAACTTAGACAAGGAACCTATACCTTGGGTACCCTCCTCCTCCTACCCATCACACCTCACAAAATCCACCTCCACCACACCCAAGCATCATGGAGATCCTTGAACATCAATTTCCTTAGCAACAACTCATGCAAAATCATGGTTCAAAGCCCAATCTCATTAGGCCCATGTCTAGTTTTCCCATTTCCCTTCTACTTCACACAATTCAGTTCAACCATTGCTTGTTGCACCTCAGGAACCCTCAACATGACCATTTCCTCTCATGCCCATCAACCCCTCAACTTCCCTCCTCACATTGTAGTAGGAAAGATTTGTCTATCATCTATGCTTGCATGCTTCCCTTTTAAGGCTACTTCAACACACTTAGATTCTAGCACATTAGAAGTTAATGGGGAGGGAAAGAGAGAGATCTATTTTCAGGATATGCACCAGGAGATACAAGGGGACGAAAGGAGTGAAGTAAAAAGGCACATGGTTCATTTCGCAGGTATCCAAAACTACCATAAGCTGTTTACTTCTATTTTATCCTCAACATTTTTTTTGACTTTATTTGGACATATTTTAATTTATAGCACATATTATATTTTTTTGGGAAAACATTTTGTTTTTTATGATGTTATAATTTTATTACATTAAGAGAGGCACAAGGCTCAATTTACATGTTTTTTTCTGTGATGATGGGTAATTTTCTCAACATATTGTCTTCATTTTTTTGTTGGCTTGGCCCACGAGGGATTGACACCTTGAATCACATGGTTTACACCATACTTCATAACATAATGATTACCAATTGAGCTACCACCTATGGGTGTTCTACATGCATGGTCTTATATATATATATATATAGAGAGAGAGAGAGAGAGAGAGAGAGAGAGAGAGAGAGATCATATATGTGTGTGATTCTCATGGGATTCACAAGGTTTTCCAAGGGATATTTGATAAAATTAGACATTAAGATAAAGTAGTTTATCTTAATGAAACAAGATTAACACTATAATGATTAATCTCTCCAACTGTCTAAGAAGGATACAAAATCAACTAGAGTACACAAAAGGAGAGGATGGAAAAAAAGAGTTAGCAGAAGTATGCCTAAGCTTTAATAGTTGTCATTTCCCTTCATAAATTACTTTCTTGAGTAGAAGGGCTTACTTATTTTTCTTGACAGCAAATTCATTTGAGAAGTGACAAGAGTGAAGTAAGTACATCACTCATAGATTGATATCTTTAGGTTGTTCTACATTTCTTGCATTATTTATATTGTTAGAATATATGATATGCTTTATATCAAAGATAATTGGTGCACCTTTTGCAAAATTAATTTTTGGTTCAATCTTATCAAATAGGTCCAAGTCTTTCCATCCATTTTATCTTGCTTGTTTTTGGCACTTAGTTGCATATTTGAGTCTAACATATTAGGCATATATAATAGATTCTAGTCCATATTTTTGCAAGAATCTATCATAATAGTTTGTTGTACTCACATAATTTTTAATAAAAAATTAGCATTTTACAATCTCTCTTATTTGGCATAAATATCTAAAAAAATTATGTTTTATTTCCTGAATTTATGGGCAAAAGTTGTTGACATTGTGAAAGTAATTGTGTCATCTTTTATTGTACTCATGTGGTCTTATGGCCAACAAAGTACATTATAAATATTCCACAATTTATCTTATCGATTTCTTTTACACCTCCTTTCCTACAATTCGATTAGTTGTATAGTGTGCATATTGTATAAATTTTTGCATTGAGTTTATTTATTTGTCCTAGATATTCCGTTTCTTGTATTTTATTATGTTGTATATTGTACATAACTAGATTTAATACACATAGGGAATTAAGAGCCAAGCTTTGTCCCTTTATCTCACCTACCTTGTGACAGCCAAGGGTGTTATCAACAAAGCATATAAACTTTTCTTGTCAACAATACTAAACATCAACAAATCTTGGTCATGATGGAGATTAAGGCTTAGCACTTGAGGGCTAATAACTCTTGGCATATCACCATATTAATTCTTTTATAAAGGGTGAAGGCCCATGGAATCACCAATTCTAGTGAGTTGTCTCTCAGTCACAGCCCTAGTTAAAAAAGTGTCATGTTAAAGCACATTAGGGATTAAAGCCCTTGACATATCATAACACTAGAAGATTTAATGGTGTAGTGAACATTGAACCCTCTAATATATTGATATCCAATTCCATTAACTGATAGCTAACAATTGACAAAAATGATTTCCATCATCTATAATTTAAAGCTCTTAGTTTTGTAAGGCTTTATAATGTTAAATGATTTAGGGAGTTCCACCGATATATCAATGTAATAGCATCTAGATGTCTTATATGGGTGTATGTTGTAGTTCTAAAGTGTAGAAGCACTAATAAATGGAAATTTGGGTTCAAGGAAGCTCTAAGGTTCCAAAGAAAGGTAAACACTTGCACAATGCTTGCTTATATGTGATAATCTTATGTATAAGTGCCAAGATTCAAATTTTGGACTAAATGGAGCACTTATATATTAGGGAATTATAAAGGCATTGGTATTATAAGTGCTCGAGCATAGTCGAGTATGAGCCTAGCCCAGAGGGTATACTATAACTACGATTGAATGCAATAGGTAGTAAAAGTGGTTAGTATTATAAACAATATTTCTTTGAAAAGGTTGGATTGAAGGGAGTGCATATGTAACAAAGCATCATTTAATTGTGATATTGGAGTTGTAAGCATGATATCACAACTCTAATGCATATGTGGAAGCACTGGGGCTATACTATTAATAGAAGGTGCTTGAGTTTGTAAGTTCCATTCTTTGAAGGTGTTTTGAAGGAAGCACTTATTATGATAGCTCGAGTTGAAGGAAGTACCTATTTTAACAATTCAATATGAATGGAATACCAAATTAATAATGACACAATAAGGAGAAATTGAATAAAGGTAAATAATTGAAGAAATAACCAAAGAGAATAGTTGCAGACATAATTTAGAGATTCATAGTGTATCTTTGAAGAATAAGATTATAGAACAAACAACAAAGAGGATTGTTGTCTCCTATAGGTTGGCGCCTAAAATATTGAAATTGAGGGGATTGGTGCTTCTTGTAGTTTGGTGCCTAGAAAGAACTATCATTTAAAGGAGGTTTTTGCTTTTCTCCCAAAATGGTTTCCATGTATTTCTTTTGTTTCATATTATGCTCATGAGATTGATTTTTTATGGTGCTTGAATTCTTAAATAAGTAAAATTGTTTTACATTCATTCACCCGCTCTCTCAATATAATTATGAGTCTAATAATTGAAATTAGAACAAGTTCCTTCATAATTAATATAGCAACTAGAAGGAATATCTTAGAGGAACCATGACCATTTAGGATGAATCATAAAAAATTGGGATCCACTCTTTGATGGAATAAATTATTATATCTAGAAGGTAAGGAGGGGGATTTACCTAATGTTTCTTAGCCTTGAAATTGGGTTATCTATATTTAATGGTTACAAAGTTCTAACAACTCCTCCATATGATTAAAATGGTAAGAATGCCTTTGTGATTAACGAAAAAGCAAGGAATGCCATTTTAGGTGGCTTGTCAAAATCATAGTTTTTCAAGTTAATGCAATGTGGTTATGCAAACAAAATGTTGGAAAAACTTCAAAACAACTATGAAGGCGATGAAAACATAAAGAGGGAAAAGCTTCAAACTCATAAAGAAAATTTGAAAGTTGGATCCATCAAAGGGTATTTAATGAGGAGAGAAATATATTTTTAACCTGCCTAGTTGATCTCCTTATATATATTGGGAATTAACAGTTGGGGTGCTAATAAGCCTGATATGATAGAGGGAAGTCCTTTCTAATTTCCTCCTCTTACGCAGGGGCATAGATCCTAAAGAGATAAATTGAACTTCATTTTCAAATAAAAGAGTAATAGGAGAGTGGGGAAAGACGAGCTTATCCAAAATTGGTCTTTCATTGTCATGCTTAAGTGCATCCAAGGATTGATGTATAGTATTAGAGAAATATTTAACCTTTGAGCTGGTCTATGTAACAATAGGTTGTTTTTCTAGTTTAACTTTTGCTTGGGAGGAGTGAAATGGAAATACTACATCCTCCATGTATTTCCTAACCGACATCTAGTGCTTTGAGTATTTCAAGAGGTCTATCACTATGTGTACATTGGAATGAAAATGCCCACATGAAGGGGATACCTTCATAGTCTAACTCGCAGCCAAAAATTGTGTTGGGCCTTTTAGTAGCTATAGTGTTGGGTAGTCCTCTCGGTAGGTTCATACCTACTAGAATTTGGGCCATGCCCATATATCGAGTATGTGATAGTAATATTCAACTTCATAAAATAACCCAAAGAATTACCTATCTCATGGAAGACATCATATTAGAGAATGAATGACGACTTAGGAAGTTGAACCCATAGTGGAATTATCTCTAATTTCTTTGAATTGGAATTAAATTCACCCATCCATCTTCAAAAAATAAATGGTTTGATACCCCCATCTATAGTGTGAAAGGAGGACTCTTTTGGTGTTCCCATAAATTCAAGGTAAAAAACATTAACATTTTCTTACAATTACGCTCTTGGGCTCATAACTAAGAAGATTTGAAAACTATTAGTAGACTAACTCTATAAGGTTTCCCTCGACATATGCTTGTCGGAAAATATCATCACCAAGGCCACATCCTCCATAGCCATAATTTTTTATGCTTAATTCCATGACCTAGAATGAGATTGATCTCTTCAATTTTGCATTTAATGCATTTTTTGTTCTTCCTATGCTTCTTCAAACCTCTCGAGGCAATTTTCTCTAAGATGGTGTTCATACTCACCAAGGGTGAATTGTCATTTGTCCTATTTTTGGAATATGATGTCCAATAAAACCCTCAACCTGGTATAAATATTATTATTATTATTATCCAATTTTAAGGTCACAACCAAGCTAGACACCAAATTGGTGTATGAGACCCCTTTGTTTGTGCAACAAGGGACCCACCTCCGCACAACGACTTCACTGCTAATTCTATGAAGGCATACATACTCTACCCCCCTCCAAGTTTGAACCTGTGACCTCTTAGGCTAAACTCCTTTACCATCTAGGTTCATGATCATCATAGAATTAGGCAGAGTTGGGTAACCAATAAAAATAATGATTTTCTTCCTTTGCATCATCTAAGAGGGAGTAGATGAGCAAGTTTGTCCGAAAACTTATTTTGTACAAGCCATCATAAACCTTTGTGTTGATACTGATCAATGCTTTTATTAGACTTATGAAATTAATAAGCTATTTTATCTAACATCTATAAACTCTAAAGACTGAATCTCAAATGATTGAACCTAATACTTCTAAAGTTTCCTCTCTAATGATTGGTTTTCCATTGCTTAGAGAAGTTATAAAAAAAGCCACATTTCCCTCTCAAAAACTTCAATGTAATCCATAAGTAACATCTCTAAAAGAATTAAAAATTACTATATGTCTTTCACATATTCCTCTTCCAACACCATGGGTTAATAACTAAAATATTTAAATTCAATAACATAAAAAATAGTAATGCTGACTTAGACTTGTAACCTTGGCCAAAAACTACCCAAAATAACAAACTCTAATGAGAGCCATCTCCCATTAAAAAACTATATTATGAGTTCACATCCCAATGCATGATAAACATATGATTAAAATTCACAATTCAATTTGATGGTTATGTCTCACAATACTTAAAAATATATTTATACAAGCTAGTTGGTGACGCTGTTATGATACTAGAAACAGTGATGATATTGAACAATATATTTATACAACTTAAAAATATATTTATTCAACTTCGTTGGTGAAGGTGTTATGATATTGATTGATTGCTTCAACGCTTTTCAATTCACAAAAATCTTTTGATAAGATCTTGACATATATAATACCTAGATTATATATTGTTGACCATTTTATTTTTTTCCGAGTTTTTGTATTAGAGCTTTCTACGAACGAAAATTAGGAGTACATATAAGATCCTTTTCCGCATTCTCACTTTCCTCGATATTATTTGTTACGTGTCATGGTGTTACGTGTCACCATTTTCTTCTCGTCCCTTCTTCTCGTCCCTTCATTGCGTGAATATTCAAAGCATTCGTATCATTCACTAGGGCATAAGTCGAGTAAATATTTGAAGTATTCCTATCATTCACTAGTATTCATAGACAAGTAAAAAGTTAGAGTATTCATATCATTCACTAGGGCTAAGTCATGGTGTTGACGTGTTACCATTGTTTTCTTATTACTACTCGTGTGAATATTCAAAGTATCTGTATCATTCAAGAGGGCATAAGTTCAGTAAATATTCAAAGTATCCCTATCATTCTTTAGGGCATAAGTCATAAATTAATATGGGAATATTTCAATGAGATTTTTCAATACAAGGGAGCTTCCAACACGGGGATTGTCACTAATATACTAAGGGTATTTTTGAGACATTTTTTTAAGACAAAAGAAATCTTTTGTCTCAAAAACTTATTTTTTATTTTAATTATTTTACATTAAAAATTAATATCAATTGATTTGTTTTAAATATAAACTTTAAGACAAAAATAGGTTGAGACAAAAATATTTTAAGACAAAACTTTATATTTAAGACAAAAATAGTTTAAGACAAAAATATTTTAAGACAAAAGTAGTTTGAGACAAAAATATTTTAAGACAAAACTTTATATTTAAGACAAAAATAATTTAAGACGAAAATATTTTGAAACAAAACTTTATATTTAAGACAAAAGTAGTTTGAGACAAAAATTTAAAGACAAAACTTTATATTTAAGACAAAAATCG
Source organism: Pinus tabuliformis (assembly GCA_031772625.1). Lineage (NCBI taxonomy): Eukaryota > Viridiplantae > Streptophyta > Pinopsida > Pinales > Pinaceae > Pinus > Pinus tabuliformis. The sequence goes on from CM062808.1 coordinate 288,104,863, forward strand.
TTTAAGACAAAAGTATTTTAAGACAAAAACAATTTAAGACAAAATTATTTTAAGACAAAACTTTATATTTAAGACAAAAGCATTTTGAGACAAAAATATTTTAAGACAAAACTTTATATTTAATACAATGACCACTTTAGATCAAACCTATGTTTAATACGATATTTCACTTCGAATGAAAATGGAGGGCAGTGCTGAGTTTTAGGGTGATCTGCGTGCACGTTCTGAACTGGAGCTCCCGCGCCCCTGCTTCCTCGGCCCCTACGGCCCTCTGCAGGCCCCCTGCCTGGCAGCCCCTGTTGTTGGGCTCTCAATCCTTCCCGGCATCCCAGCAATCAGGCTCTGCCTCCCTCCTCCAGCCAGTGCTGCTACTGGCACAACATCTGCATCTGGTTTTTGCGATCGCAGAGGAGCGTAGCCGCCGGCATGAGTGTGCCTGGGGGTGGGGAGCCTTCTCCCACCCCACCAATCTCTTCAGAAGAAGCATTCAGAAGATTGCTCTCGCAGAAAGGGAAGAAACGTTTGATTCTAGAAGTCCCGAAATTCATCAAAAAACTAGAGGAAATTCCTGAGATCGCCCTGCCAGAAGACCAACCGATAAAAATCGCCCTAGCCCTGGCTGACAGAGGGTTGGTAGGACAATTTATGGGATGCTGGCCCTCTACAAAACAACAGATGACTGGATCCAACACAACTAGAGGCCCCAGCTAGAAAAGAATGTGATCTGCTATGTTGTCGGAAGAGGGTATTTCATTTTCCAGTTCTCCTCCAAAGAAGATCGAGATTTGGTTTTTAGAAACAGTCCGTATTTTATGGGAAATCAGGGTCTATATCTTAATAAGTGGACCCCGACTCCGATTCCTCAATCGATACCCCTAAAGAGGTCCCAGTCTGGGTCCGGCTTCCCAATCTTCTGATCCATTGTTGGAGCTATCACACCTTGCAGAAGATTGGAAATGGCCTAGGCCGTTTCATTGACAAAGCAGATAACAAGGGCCAATATACTTGCGCAAGAATCTGTGTGGAAGTCGATCTGGAATTTGGACTGCCCGAAGCGGTAAAACTTATAGTCGGAGAATGGCATCACTATCAAAAATTAGATTACGAGCAACTGCCTTTCAAATGCAGAACCTGTCATGAACATGGACACTTCCAACGAAATTGCCCAAAAGCTCCAACCGGGGACAAAGTGGACGAAGAAGGATGGAAAGAAATCAAAAAGGGCAAGGCAGTCCCAAAACCAACTGAGAAGAAAAATTCAAGGCCATTGGTGAAGCCCCAGCCTAAACTAAAAGCCAAAGAAGTTCCAAAAGAGGGTTCTTCCTCTGGGGTAAAGACAAATGCCATTGGAACCCAAGAGGAACCAGAAGACCCGTCGAAGAAAGTGAAAGAAGCAGAGGAAAAGTCAACTCTTCCTCCATCAGAGGATGAACAAGGGGAAAAAGAAGAAAATGAGGAGTGCATCAGTCTGGGCTCTGATTCTGAGGGAGATTCAGAAGATGGAGTCTTAGATTCAGACAGCTTGCAAGTCGCTCCTATCAAGTCGGCTAGGGGTCGAAAGTCTAAGAAGAAATAGAGAGAGGAACAAACTTATCTGGATGTTCTCCAAGGCTCTCAGAAAACTCTCAAAGGAATGATGAATACCAGATCTAGGCGCAAGCATGGTCAGGCTCCAAAAGGAGACACAACCTTCCAATCCAGTAAATAATGAAATACGTCTCCTGGAATTGCAGAGGGTTAGGCAGCAGGTTGAAAGAAGAGGCTTTGAAAGACATTGTAAGGATGTACTCGCCTAAAATCCTTCTCATCCAAGAGACAAAATTGGAGGACCTTCTACTCCTCCAAGCAAGCAAAGCATTCTAGCATAAAGGCCAAGGGAGGGTAGTCAGCGCTAGAGGCGCCTCTGGAGGGATTGCCTCCTTTTATGATAGCTTCAAATATGATCTGATTCACGAAGAATGTTTCCCCCATTGGCTACTCACTAAGCTCCTCCATAAAGAATCTGGCCACCAAGTAAGTATGTTCAATCTTTATGCTCCAGTCTTACCATCTGAGAAAAAAAATTGTTGGGACTCGCTCCAGTCCTATCTTTTCTTACACAACCCAGAAAATATTATTATTGTAGGTGATTTGAATGTTACGCTAGCTGCAGAAGAGAAAAAGGGGGGCTCGCTGGTCAGGGACCCAGCTAGAGAATGGGTTGAAGACCTCATTTTAGATTGGGAATTGGAGGATATCAAGCCCACATTTGGGAAATTCACCTAGTCAAACAAAAGGATAGGCCCCGGCCACATTGCTGCTCGTCTGGACAGATTTCTAGTCCAATCCTCCTTCTTGACTTGTAGTCTAATGGCCACCTCTAAAATTCTGTTGAACTACACCTCTGACCATAAACCCATTCTGCTTGAGCTCTCCTTGGATGGAAATCTTGGCCCGATTCCCTTTAGATTCAGTTCTCTATGGATTCATCAAGAAGGATTCTAGGAGGTGGTCTCCGAGGCCTGGTACCGGCAAGTTCAAGGATCCCCTTTCTTTGTGTGGGAAGAAAAGATGAGGAGACTTAAAAGGGAGCTCAAGGAGTGGGCTAAAAGTTTGAAAACGCCCACCGCCAAAAGAAAGGAGATGCATGACAGTTTAGCAGGCCATCAATTAACAATGGAGAATTTCGATGTAACTCAAATCCTTCTTCAAAAAGAAGTAGAGCTACAAAAAGATCTCCATAGAGCATGTAGGGATGAAGAAGAGTTCTGGAGACAAAAGTCTAGAAATCTTTGGTTATAGGCCGGAGACAAAAATACAAGCTACCTCCATAAGCAAGCTAAAGCACGCAAGCACTTCAAAACAGTAAATGAAATTCACTATCAAAAAACTGTGGTTAAAGATTCTAAAGGCATAAAGCGAGTAGCCCACTCCTTCTTCAAAGATCTGTACTCTGCCCCGGAAGATCCTCCTATCGATTCTCAAGCCTATCCTATTGATCTTATTCCTCACTGTGTTCAAGATTCTGACAATATTATGCTAACTGCTCTGATCAGTATGAATCAGATTAAAGAAGCTTTAGATTGCATGGATTCGGATAAAGCCCCGGGCCCTAATGGGTTCACTGCAAGGTTCTACTTGACTTGCTGGCCTACAATTAAAAAAGACCTTCTAAGAATGATCCGTAAATATCAAACCTACACCAAGATTGGAGGCAGTACCAACTCAGTCTTCCTTGCCTTGATTCCGAAAGACAAAGGCGCCACCGATTTCAGTAGATTCGGGCCCATCTCTTTGTGTAATACAAGTTATAAGCTGATTACAAAAATAATAGCCAACCGTATTAAGAAAATTCTGTCGGTCGTCATCCTTGAAAACCAAGGAGGATTGATAAAAGGGAGAAAGATTCTTGACAATATTGTGCTAGTGCAAGAAGCAATTCATTCAAGCTATCATCGAAAAGAGAAAGGCATGGTGATTAAGCTAGATTTGACAAATGCCTTTGACAGGGTGAGACATGATTTCCTGTTTTCTGTGATGGAGAAATTTGGCTTCTCAAAAGTTCTCATAACTTGGGTGAAAGCATGCATTTCCTCCCCTTGGATAGTGCCTCTGGTTAATGGTCGTTCAATGGAATTTTTCTAGGCCTCGAGGGGGCTAAGACAAGGTTGCCCTTTGTCCCCGCTTCTTTACGCCATTCAAGCTTCAGTTCTCAACTTCCAGCTAGACTACTGTCAACATATCCAAACTCTGCCAGGCCTGAGAATGGATGACAATGTTAAAGACATAAATCATGCCCAGTTTGTTGATGATACATTATTTCTTGGAGAACCTTCAAGAAGGAGTTGGACATTTATATGGAGGTTTCGGGCAGCAAGATTAACTATCTAAAAAGCACGATCTATGGCTGGAATTGCTTGATAAAAGATTTGACAGACATAGCAAGGCTATTAGAAATGGAAAGAACCCTGACCTGGGAGTCATTTAAGTATCTTGGGATCCCAATCTTCAAATAAAATCCTAAGGTAGCTCATTGGATGCCCCTGCTAGACAAGCTAAAACTCAGAATACAAGCTTGGGGAGCCTCATGGTTGAATAATGCTCGGAAGGTAATCCTTATGAAATCTGTTCTCATAAGTCTCCCAGTTTATCATAACTCCATTCTACTAGCCCCTAAAACCTTTATTAGTAATGTGGATGGTCTCCTGAGAAGATTTCTGTGGGAGGGAGGGAAAAATAATGAAAGAAGGCTCCATTTAGTTAATTGGGACACTATTAAGAAGCCATTCTTGGAAGGAGGTCTCCAAATGCAGGATTTGGCAACCCAAATCTTGCTCTGGGCTCCAAGCTCCTTTGGAACATTATTTCTGGGAATCCTAGTTGGAGCAAGAGAGTTCTGTGGAAAAAATATTTCATGGGCAGCGTTTGAGGTGCTTGGACCAGCCTCCTAGAATTTCCAAAGGATCACCAGTTTTCAAACTCTATCTCATAGCTTTGAAACTTTTTAGTCATAAGCATTATTGGATCCCAGGTAATGGGAAAAAAATAAAAATTTGGGAAGATTTGATTCTTGGAGATCAGCCCTTGAATCAGATGGCAGAACTGGAAAATATCAGAGCTTGGCTTCAGGCCAGCAATCTAGAAACCCTTTGGGACATCTCCAATTGGACAAATGATGCAAAAATTCTATGGGATGGTTGGAATTTTGGGGAGGTCCCTCATTGGCTGGATGGTGAAGCCAATTTATTGTTGGATTTACTCCAAGGAAAATCTCCCTTAAAGGCCTCTTCTAAGGACAAAAGAGGGTGGGGTTCTCTTTTAGGCTCTTACTCAGTAGCAGAAGGTTACAAAAGTATGATGGCTATCGCTAGCGTCCCACCAGAGCCAACTCAATGGAAATTTATTTGGTCTTTTCCTGCTCTCCCCAAAATTGACTTCTTTTGCTTTGACTCTGGCGCATAAAATTATCCTCACTAGAGATAACCTGAGGAAGCTTGGAATGGAAGGTCCCTCCAGGTGCCCTCTTTGTGCATCGGATGAAGAAATGGCTAACCACTTGTTCTTATTGTGCCCCTTTGCTCAAGAAGTTTGGAAGGGTGTCTTGATGTTAAGACCTGACAAAATAGAGCTTCCAGGAAATATTCAGGACCTGCTAAGAAACTAGGCCAAGTTATCCCCATTCTATCTCTCCAAAAAAAGCCTTCTCAAGACTGGCTGGATGTGGATCCCCAAATTTCACATGCTGGAAATTGTGGTTAGAGAGGAACAATAGAATCTTTAGGGAGGAAAGTTGTAACCCGATCAGAATTATCACTAAGATCAAAGCTTTGTTGGGGGAGGCCTTAGAAACCAAACCCACCGTAAGAAATGGCATGATTCTGGACAATGAGGAAGATCAATGGTTAAAAGAGCTTATTCCAAATCATCAGAATAGATCCATTCCTCCTGCTAAAGCCCCTTCTCGTTGGGAAATTCATCTGGAAGAATAGGAATTCATCAAATGGAGATCTGCTTTGGATTATCACTTCCTATTCTTCGATGGAGCCTCTAAAGGTAACCCAGGAAAGGTAGGTGGCGGGGGAGTTATCTTAAGCCTAGGTGGCTCAACTGAGCTACGCTTTGCTTGGGGTCTGGGGCATGAAACAAAAAACAAAGTAGAGGCTCTTGCTCTATGGCAGGGTCTAAATCTGGCTATCAAGAGGAATCTCCTCTCCATCTCAGTCTTTGGAGACTCCAGACTAATTATACAAGCTATGAACTCTCAAAAGATCCCTTCTCAGGTGCAGTTAGCCCCCATCCTCAAAAAAATTAGACTACTATTGCCCAAGTTCCACAAAATCTCCGTCTATCATGTTCTGAGGAAGTACTTAAACTCACAACTGGACTTGGTAGCCAACCTAGGCTCTCTCAGGAGCAGGAGATCTTTGTTAGTAAATGATGTTGAATCGGACTGCAACATTCCTTAATTTTGGAGTTGTCTGGGCCACTGTTCCTTTGAGCATTTCGTTGATTCAGATTCTCCAGACTTCAGGACCGAACCATTTCGATCTAGCTATTGTTAGGAAATGCAGACTCATCCACAAGGGAAAATTTAGAACACAACCATGGCATTTTCGATCTCTGTTCATCGTTGGAACTCACTGCTGTGTCTGGGTAGGTGCTGGGGAGTTCACTAGGGCCTCTTCAAGGCCAATTTACTGCTCTTGGAATTCTTGAACACTATATAACACTCCGCCATACATTTCAAAAAGAAAACGCAGTGATTATTGGGATGATCCGGCACTCCGGCACATTGGATCTCCTCTCTGCAAGCTAGGAAGCAGAGCTATGTCACAGAAAGCAAAAGCAGCGGAATTTCAAGGCACCATTCTTAAACCAAATCAAGTTCTTTTTCAAGCCTCTATCTGCATTCACAGTGTAACTCATTCAGCAGAATATTCAAAAGCAAAATCTTCTTTCCCCGTTGACAGTAACAAGGAAATACAGGGTTTCAGTGTTAAAATCCTCGGCAGCTGATTTGCCAAATTTTAAATAAAAACTAACCATTTATGTCAAAAAAAAACAAAATGGAGAGCGGAGCGCTTAGGGTTTGACGTTGCTTTGCAACTGGCAGACCTTCACAGACTGTTTCGTTCTGCCATTAACCTTCAGCCATAAGGCAGCTACAGCACAATAAGGAACAGCTATTGCACAATGGAATCCCCTCAGGGGGAGGACATGATGCCTCCCCCCGTTGATACGGAAAACGACCTGCGACAGACTGAAAATGTTAGGATGGATGATCCAGAAGATACAACAACAGAGAATGAAAATATGCCAACGAATAACAACACAAATGAAGAACCACGAGTGACATCAAACACCTACAAGCTGGCAACAGTTGACAGACCCAAAATCGAGCTCCCAAGTCAGCACATCAACACTCAGATCCAGTTTATGAGGGATCATGCTTTGATAGGAAAGTTCATAGGCCTTTGGCTAACGGAGAAAGCTTTTCATGGCTAGATCACAGCCAAATGGAAGCCAAAAGGGCACATAACACTATAGTTAGGGCCTAAGGGCTTCTTTACTGCCATTTTCAATTGTCTGGAGGACCGAAACATGGTATTGGATGGAGGACCATATTTCTTCAACGCAATAGGGCTATACCTAAGAGGATGGATCGAGCGCTTTAACCTAGACAAAGAAGATCTGAGCTGGGCCCTAGTGTAGTTGTGCCTTTATTCTCTCCCTCTAGAGTATTGGGACAAAGACTCTTTGCGAGACATTGGGAATGGTTTAGGCGAATTCATCAAAGTGGCAGAGGAGACAAAGCTGAAGCGATACACCTCCTATGTGTGGATCTATGTATACATGCACCTCAGCAAAGCTCTCCCGGACGCGGTAAGCCTTTACCATGATGATTATGAATGGTTACAAACAATAGATTACGAGCTTGTACCATTCCACTGTTGAAAATGCCACGCCCTCGGCCATTTATTCCGAGACTGTCCCTCCAATATGAAATCTGTGACCACCCCTTCAATGGACAAATCTGACTCGGATGGGTTCACAAAAGTTCCCAATCATAAAAAGACCCATAAAAAGCCCTCTACCTCAGTCAAAAAACCTATCACCAGCACCTCCTTGCCTTCAACAAGCAACAACTTTGAAATCCTGCTCCAGCCGGAGGCTCATATTTTAGATAATCAGAAACAACCTGAATCCATTCCTAAGACTTCTGCCCATTCTGCTCCATCAAGCTCAAAGAAAGCCCTCACTTCTAAGCAACCCGTGGACACCAAAATGCCCTCTCCCAGTAACATGCAGAAAAGGACTGCTCAAGGTATGGAGGTAGATAGCACTCAGATGCAGCTCACGATTGTAGATGATACAGAGGCAGAGCAGGAAATATTACAGCACATGGAAGAGGAACCAGAGAGCTTCGACATCGAAGATCTAGATATACTGGGACTTGAACAGGCTTGTAAGAAAAAGGAATATGACAAAATTCCTGAGCGACAGCTAGAGAACTTAGAAGTAATTCTCTCAAGAGCACAAAAGCAAAGATCATTAGGCGTCCAAATTGGTAGTCAGTGGGATGGAAGAAATATCTTCAAAGACGGATGAAAGATGTTTGATGATATGTATGTAGTCAGTACACTCCTCTGCATTACTCCTTTGCATTAATCCTTGCTTTGTATCTTGCATGTACCCTCACCGCTTGTCAGATTTGGCTACCTGCTGCTAATAGTCTCTTAGTTCTTTCCTGACAAAGCAGGTGAAGGAATTTCCTTCAACCTGATTTCTTCAAGGCTCTTCATAGAAACTATAGAGCTAAGAGAAGGAGATGTGGAATCTCACTATCAAACTCTTGAAAATACTTTGCATGTTCGAATATATCCAAACAATTAAGCTACCACTCAACAACATTGTCAATCTTGGAAGACTCAAGAAAGATCACATCTCTAGATATTATAAACTTCTTATTCACTTCATCATAGAGATGGTATGCTTTGGAGGTATGAGTACCCAAAGAAGATACAGTTGTGATTCCTTGCACTAAGTTTTTCTATCTGTTCCTTAGGTATGAAGGCATAATATGAGGAACCAAAAACCCTGAGATACCTCACCGAAGGAATGTGGCCATACCACATTTCATAGGGATTCTTGTTTCTAATAGCAAGAGTTGGACACCTATTATTTATATACACAACACATAGAACCACATTAGCCCAAAAAATTATGAACTTAACATGTGAACTATGCCAAGTTCATAGTGAAAGTAATACATTCCAATGAACTATGTGCTGAAAATGCAGCGAGAAATTCTCAATTTGATTTTTCCTTGATTAAATTGAAAAAATTCAAATTTCCACATCAACAGACAACTTGGATGATGTTAGCTTGTATGACATGGCTTGTGTCACCTAGTTTACTCAATAAATTCGAGTTAGAGGAGTTAGAGTTCAGTTCTGCATATGTGATTGCTAACCTGTGGCAATAAAGGTCAATTATCTCAGGTTGTTGTCAGTTAAACTAGTTCTAACTTTTGGAGGAACTAGTGGAAGGTCATTTAAGCAATGGGACTTTAGTCAAACTTGGTGATCATCTAGTTAACTGATCAATCAAACCAAAATATTTGGGGCACGAAGAGAAGTCAAGTCCCCTAAAATTGGTGTAGATTCAAAGGTGGTTTTAATTTCTTGTAGCTCACACAGTTGCAAGAACTTGCTATAACCATAGTGGAGGTAGCTTGATTAGGAGCTTCTTGTGAAATTAGAGAGCGAATGATTGTTGGTAGCATTAATAGCCTACCATCAATTTGTTTTGCACCACACTTCAATGTTTTGGGCATGGTTTTTGAGGGTGGATATTTTTTTTTATGCTTTTTGGTCATGCACGTCCTCACTAAGTATCTTGGGAGGTCTGTAATAGTTCCTTGCATGCACATCCTCACTAAATATCTTTTGGGATGTCTATACTAGGTCCTTGTAAATTTCTGCTTGCCAAGGCTTAACTACTTATGATCTTAGGTGCTCACAACAATTCAATAGTTTATGGAAATTTCCAAATCACCATTCCTGAAAGGATCCAACAAAACGACTTCAGAGGAAGATGAGAAGGGAAAACTCTTATTAGAACTAGCCTAGAACTAGTGGAATTGGTTGGTCCTAATGGTTTTAGAGTTGTACTAGTCTAGTTTGGTGGTTCAGATTGGATAAGGTTGGTCTTGTATTGAACTGACCTTAAAACACCAAATTCACTAGTTCTATAATAAACTGACCAATTCTGAAGAATGTAGTGCAACATAGCTAATGACCACCAAATAATAATTTTTTAATAAAAAATACTAAAAAGGAAAAAAAAAATTATTAACTTGAGGGCCCTACGAAACCTAACCCTAGTAATTAATGGTAATATTTAATTTTTAAAGTTAATGTAAAAGTTGACATTCTCCTTATCTTTCCTTTTTGAAAAGGAAAGATAAGGATAATTTCAGCTTTTACTTAAATTTTTAATATTAACATTAATTGTTTCGAGTTGTTTCAAAGTGGTTCCAACTTCATTCAATTTTGAGAAAGTAAAATTTTAGATCCCATTCAAAACTTAGTGGTTATTGTTTGAACCGCTTCTTTATAATGAGTCCTAGACTTTGACTTCCAATTTTTCAGGTGCAGTTATTGCATAATCATATTCCTCGTGAGACTTTGCAGCATAAGTTGATCTTTAATCCATTGCAAGCACTTGACCTAGCATAGGGAACCATCAGCTACCCCTCCCAAGTTGCACCTCAACGTTGAAATTTTCTTTTTCAGTAGACATTCATTTTATCCATTAGATCATTTCTTCCACTGTGATAGTCCAACAACACCCCTGCCAGCATATGCTTGACAATCCATCTCATCTTTACTGCTACCTTATAAACACTTTTAAATCTTGTGTCTCCAATATAAAAGAGGAAGAACTAGAAAGGGCCTTCTTGGCCCTCTTCACAACCCACAATATGTTTAGCTTCTCTCTTGTGCTTACACTCTAGTCTTCTCGGAACTTCAGAATGGTGAATCTTAAACACAGTCTCAAGATGTCCATTCAGGGAAGCATAATTCACCCTTTGTTTGAATCAAATTACCCCCCTAGCATTCCCTTTACCTTTAAATGCAGGCATATATTTTCCTTCTAAATGACTATTAAGCTTCCCATCTCTATTTCGCCTCCCTCTCGTACCCTCATGAACCTGATAAGATGAATTTAACCATTCCCAATGTATCTGAGATAAACAATCCATCCAACTAGGTAGATTGAGTTGAGACCCTTTTAGAAACTAAATCCATCCCTCCACAATGATATATCCCTCCCCAACAACATCATCATGCTCTGTTCGAGATCTATCATTCCCATGATCACTATAAATTTCTGAGTCCTTCACTTACATATTTGGTAACATCATCATTCATATCACTTATACTTTGTTGTGTTGTTTCTTGTGTTATGATTTCCTTTAATGGAAATATCTCCCTAGTAGGCACGAGTAACTAAATTCAAGTTCTTATTGAACTCTTGCGTTAACATACTTAATTTTCATTTTGACCTATTTGGTTTCAAATTCTTGTGTGGTTGGTTTACCGGTTGACTACTAGCATTCACCAAGTGGTTATTGATGATCATAGTTAGTCTAGAGTGAACGTTGGACTTTGCCTTGAAAACCAAGCCCCAAGAATAAGCACTTATCATGGAACATTTTAGAGCCCATACTAGTAGAAGGCCAATTGTGCAGTGGGACTTTAGTCAAACTCAGTGATCATCTAGTTAATTGATCAATCAACCCAAAATATATAGTGCATGGAGAATTCGAGTCACCCAAATATGGTGGAGATTCCAAGGCAATGTAACATCAATTGTAGACTAGCCTTGAGTGTATAGGTGTTAGATACTTTCCCCCTTTTCTTGCTTATTCATTCATTGCCAAACACTATACCACTAGTTCTAAGAATCTTGTGGATACTATCACCACAATAAATGTATATTTTATTTTATACGAGACAAGAATTGTATATTTACCTTTGGGACACTCCAAAAATATTTCGATGCACCTTTGTGACCTTAATTCCCATGCCATGTTCATCCATGTGGACGCACTTTATGATGTTCTACGACAACCTAATGTCCTTGTCAACTTCCTCTCATCTTCCTTGTCATGTTTTCAGGACTTGTGTATCCAACAAGAAATTTGGGAGATGAATGCCATCAAGGTAGAAAATCAAAGGGGTTTCAAGTCATTTATTTAGGGTTCCCACTAGCATAGTCCCACCATATGATCCACCCAATCCCTGAATTGGGGTCTACTGCTATTTCAATTGATTATTAGATGATCATGGTGGGCCATAATTCCAAGTTAAATATTATGACTCTTCATATGATATTATTGGAGATACTTGAGGAGACATCTTTTTGGCTAAAGGGTTAAGGGAGGATTTTGACTTCAATATCGACCCATATTCTAATTCTAGAGAGCCATATTGTAATAAGGTGAAAAGCTCCAATACTAACTGGAGATTTGTGGAGTTTTAAATGACAACTCGTTAAAATTCCATCAACTGACAAAGTCTATAGATAACTTTTAAGGAAACCCTTTGGAAGACCTTTATAATAAATGATCATTAGACCCACCTCTGATTAGGCCTCGATCCAACCTCAGAAAGAACTTTGAACAACCCTTTCAAGTGACATCACTCCAATATCCAATCCAACATAAGAGAACACATGGATGCCCCACTTTAGTGAGAAGAGGAATATTTAGTGAAGTACAAGACCCTCCCAAAAATATTTGAAACATAGGCTCAAGCTGCCTTAGGAGGTCTAAAATGAAACCACATTCCTACACTCATTAAGATGCCACTAAACAAATTTATAAGGAATGAAGTAGTTTTATATTAAATTCCACAGAGGGTTGAATGAGACTCAAAACATAGCCACCTAATTTCTTGTGAAAGATCCTTAGCAAAGGCTTCTCTAGGCCTCAGAATAGTGTCTGACATAGGGCTTTGACTTGTGAGAATTAGGGCTTAGATTTCCCCTACCAAAGAGGGTTGAAAAAGATCTCTATTAATTCAATCAAAATGTATCTCTATCCTAGGGCCAAAAGATAAAAGTCGGGCAAACGAGCTTTATCCATCAAGATAGATTTGGATGCAAGAATCAATGTTTTTGGGTCCAAGACCATCTTCATTTGATTCTCCTCATTGTGTCGATTCCAATGGTAGGTGGAATGCCACATAACTCCTCATGTTTGATGAGATATGCTTGATCAAATTTAGTGCCTCAAAAGTATGGTAAATATCCCCAAAATGAGTTGATGAAGGCAACTTGATGTTGTGGTGAATTAATGGAACTTATTCTCAAATGGTTGATTAACATTAAAGGTATCTAATGGGTTTCCTTAAAAGTTATCTATAGGCACATTTAAGAATAAATATGGTTATACACAAAATCAACAAATTAATAATATCTATCAACATTAAGTTATAGAAACGTTTTTCTCACTCAGCTTTGGATTGATGGTTAATGGGTCCAATGTTAAGGTACCCCTTGCATTAGGCCACCAGTTAAAATCCCCCATCACTTCTAGCCTACAAAAAAAGGTTATATAAATGTTTTAGAAAATAGAGATCACAATTATATTATTGCCTTGTCTCAGTCTAAACATAAATGGATGGATATAGTTAGAACTATAACATATGTAGATGGCTTAATCAAATAATTGATGGAATCAATTGTTGAATATTATTGTCATTTATCCCAACCTTAGTCTTTGAAACACTCTTAATATCCATCTATGGATTGCATTGATAGGAATACCCAATGGTCATGAAACCCTAAAAGGAAGAGAAGAAAGCAAGCCATTGTAGTGTAGCCATGATACTCTGCATTTAGGAATTTGGATGCAAGAATCAATGTTTTTGGGTCCAAGACCATCTTCATTTGATTCTCCTCATTGTGTCGATTCCAATGGTAGGTGGAATGCCACATAACTCCTCATGTTTGACGAGATATGCTTGATCAAATTTAGTGCCTCAAAAGTATGGTAAATATCCCCAAAATGAGTTGATGAAGGCAACTTGATGTTGTGGTGAATTAATGGAACTTATTCTCAAATGGTTGATTAACATTAATATTGGGATTATTAAGGATCATCCTAGTTAATTTTAACTTACAAAGAAAGACTTTGTAAAGGGATTATTGATTAAATACTTTGAATCCCATGTCAGCTTTTAAGGATGATTTTTTTGGCTCCAAAATTTAAAAATTCAAGTTTCATTTTGTCTATGTCGGCGCCATGTGTTAGGATGATGTTCACCCCTCTAGAAGCTTTCTCCACTTTATATTTGAGCTTGACATCTCCTTGGACTGCATTGAAATTTTATCTAATCCTATAATTATCTCTATTCTAGTAGGTGAGGAATGGTCACATTCACCTATGGATGAGGATGAATTTCATTGTGAGATATTAAGATTGATCTAAGGCTATTGTGGATTTTCTGAGGAGTATACTTGAGGTTTTTTGTGGAGTTTTTTTACCTATTTTGAGGCCTAATTTGAATCACCTCTATGGAATAATTTCAGATTCTATTGTGGCTGAACTCACTGCCATAATCAAGGAATCTTCACTATTTTTTGAGGTAATTTCATTGGTAGTCCAAGGATATTTTTATATTAATATTGAGCCCTATTCCAAGATTTCTCTAAGGAAACCTAGTTTTCTATTTCTGAGCGCTAATTTGTGACTATTTAAAGAAATTTTCACAAAGCTCCAACACTAACCAGAGCGAGTTTTGGAAGTGGGAGATATTGTAATAAAGATTCACATTGTCTAATTCTATGAATTCAATTGTAGGATTTCAGTGGCTCATAGCGATGGATAAATTTGTTTGAGTGAAAATGGAAGTTGAAGTACAACATGAGAACTCTGCTGCTCTGTGCGAGGCCTTATGCCTTGAACCATCTCTCGGCACGTGGCTTTGAATGCGGAATATCTCTCTGCATTTGATTTATGGCTATGACCCATGTCTCTGCATGTGGCATTCCCTATATCCAGCTACCCTACGCGTGTCTTTTGTTTTTCAGGTAAGATGTCTTCATGATTCATAACATCATTTTGGTCTAGTTAGTCTACCATTAATGTTTCCTGTCTAGACGAGTGGATCTCAGTTTTTATCCTTGTAGCTGCGCATGGCCATCTTTAGTCTGGAGTATGGCCTTTCCATTTCTATTTTTCCTGGCGCGTGGTATGATTCTAAATTGGTTAGATCTTTTTTGGCACCTCGCATACTAGTTATGGCCTGACAATTGCAGGAACATAGAGGGTTTCAAGGAGAGGGTTTCTGCAAGGAATAGAGGAACGAAAAAGATAGAGGGTTTCAAGGAACAGAGAGGGTTTCTACAAGGAACAGAGGAACGAAAAAGATAGAGGGTTTCAAGGAACAGAGAGGGTTTCTGCAAGGAACAGAGGAACGAAAAAGATTGAGAAATGTTTGCAGATTCACGAAGATGGTGACAGTGCCACACCAATGTCACTTTGTTTCTGTTGTACTAAGAGATGGCTAGAGAATCACCTCTATTTGTTCCAGAGGGATTCTCCAGACGGCACGAGAAATTGGGCAATGAGGGTTTCTTCAAGGAACAAAGGAACGAAAAAGATTGAGAAATGTTTGCAGATTTGCGAAGATGGTGACAGTGCCACACCAATGTCACTTTGTTTCTATTGTGCTAAGAGATGGCTAGAGAATCGCCTCGATTTGTTCCAGAGGGATTCTCCAGATGACATGAGAAGTTGGGCTTTTGGGAGGAATTGATGGAACGGAATCCAGCAGTGGGCCTAGCGGAACTACTCCATTCCCTGCCTGATTCTTGCCACGACTTTCCATTATGAATCCATTGGAAAATGGTGCCACATCTTCATCAACCAAACCTTCCTCCACACTGCAATGAACCAACACCTTTGCTTCTACAACCAAACCTTCCTCCTTGTTTGCCCCATTGCAATGGAGGGTTTGTCGAGAAAATGGAAGGACAAACACCAATGTTTGAGAGGCACGAGACTAGGGTTTCTATGATGGGCATTAAGGGCATGAGGCCCAACGGCAGCAGAGCACATACTCATTTATTCATGGGTGGCAGGAGATAGATATTAAGACCCTCATTCTTAGGAAAAGTGGGAGACATGGGCGCCGATTGAGTGGGAAACATCAAGAAACAGCGGGCTAGGCCATCTTAAAATGGAAACAGGCTGGCTTAAAATAGAAACAAGATAGCTGAAACCACTGAAACTTCATTGGTGTAGAGGCCGAAAATCTTTTTGGCACCAAATTTTTTTTGTTTTTATATGCTGGGGCTTTCATTGTTATTTTTCCAAGGAACTTCAAGCTGAGCTAGAAGTTTCAAGGAAGACGGCAAAGGGTTTATTTTCCACAGGTATTTTCCTTTCAATTTGATGTATTTCCCTTGCAAAGATGTTGGCATTGGTATTATTTTCCTTGTGTAGCTGTATTCATTGGTATAGTTGTAGGAATTGGGATTATTTTCATGGTATATATGTAGGCATTGGGATTATTTTCAGGGTATATTTGGGTTTGTGAGTATAATTTAATGTGTTTTCCAACTAGGGAAAGTACTTTTGAATTATACTAGTGCATGAACATGGAACCCCAACCTAATTTGAATTAATTGGTCTCTAGCAGAGTCTATATATTGCATTCATGTTCATCAATAACATATTATTAGATTTTATTAGAAATTTGAATTGTCTCTCTCATTCATTAGTTAATTTCTTAGTGGTTTTATTCTCTCTTGTTTCTTGTTTTGCAAGTAACTATCTAGTATTTTTTCACACTTATATCTTTCTATTATAGTTTTATCTTGGCTAAGAAACTCATCTTGGTACCATTTCCTAAAGTCTTGCATTATTGTGATTTGAATCTATTCTCCGTAAAGGAAGTTTTGTTCAAGAATGCTTATCTTTATTTTTCTTATGTAATTCCCTCTTGGAACCATTTCCAAGAAGCTCATATGAATTGACTATCCCAACCTTAGACGAATCAAATAATGATTTGTTACTAGATGTATCTATCCTTTTAGCATGGTGTATTTTTATGGAGGTAATTTTCCTCATTTTATTTGTAGATAATATGTGTTTTTTAACCTCTCAACAAATCTTTATCTTTGAAATTAATCATTGGTATCAATAGGTCTTTGTTGCAATTGCTTCTGAATTTCAGATAGATTTTCTAGCAACAATGCATTCAATTCTAATGGTCTTTCTCTCTCTTGGATTATCCTTTCATTATCCATCACGTAGCTTTAGAGTATTTCTTTTAGGATCCTCACTATTTCTGCAAGATTTAGGAGTGTTTCTACTTTAGGATCCTCACCATTTTTGCAAGATTTAGGGGTTTTTCTACATTCATCCTCTCTTGATATTCCTCACATTTGACATGGTTGGTTTCTTCAAGAGGACATCATACCATATTAGGTTTTTCTTGTAATGTTGGTTCCACTTTTTTCACTCAATTATATTTTCTTTTTAGTGTTGTAATGCAAAAAATTCAATAATTAGTTGTAAATTAGCATCACAATTTAAATTGATAATGGAGTATAACCTTTTATATGCAATTGTTTCTTATAACATGATAGTGTTGCACCCTAACCCAACATACAACATTGTAACAATCCTAGTTCCTTTGGGTGTGTTTTGAGAAATGAGGTCATCCTTTTATGAAAATGCACTCCCCATTGGCTCATTGCTATATAATTCAACTTCTGTGCAATAAATGGCCACATTGTGTCACTTGATATCTACCATTCTAGGAGATGCACTGGGATGATCTTTTGCTTGGATATGTGATCATGTGTTTGGCACTAGACTCTAATTCTTTAGCATGAAATAGGTCCATATCACACACAACTTGCTTTTTATACCAGCAAGATAAAATCACATATAATATGGAAATTTTCTTTATCAACAATATAGGGAATGGTCCTTGTAAGTCCAATTACAAATTTTGTAATCTATTGCTCAAAGTCAGTATTCTGTCTACAAGTTTGGTTCTTCTTGAATCCCCTTTACTAGGAACATTCATATCATCCAAAATAGTATAACCCTCAGCTACTTCTCCAGATTCTATAGGATTTTATGTGAGGAGAATACTTTCAAAATGATCTGTCCCATCCAAAACCGTAGAATCCTTCTCCATGACACACACATGGTCTCCAAGTGGGACATGCAGTGACAAATATTCAGTCTCTGATGTCACATCAATTTCTATAAGCTCAATATTTTTCACTAGGGTATCATATTCTAGTCCCTCGACATGTTCAAGCCTCTTCAATGGATTATCCAAGGAAAGTTGTTGATTGCACACATCCTTGTCTTCTAGAAGAGATTCATTCATATTTAAACAAGGGGATATATTGTAACTTTTTCTAAGTTCCCAAACTTTTGGATGGAATACTGGAGTCCAGGCCAAATCGGGTGCTTAAACAAGGAGATATATTATATCCCTCTGTAACCTCAGGGATCCTCAACGGAGTATCGAACTGGGAAGGTTCCTGCTTTCTCACCACAATCTGTATATTTTCTCCAACTTTGAAATGATGGGTCTCTCCAACTTCCTGGCCATTGTTTCCCTCAATTTTGGCAGTGTCAATGAATCACTCATGTTTTTCGTTGTTGTCCATATCAAACAATTGTTCTCTAATTGGACTTGCATCATTTATGCCATCAACAATAAAAATGCTTTCCTGGCATGCTCCATATTCAACTTTATTCTTTTCCACAACTATATTATATCCCTCTGTAACCTCAGGGGTCTTCAAAGGATTATCCAATTGGTAAAGTTCCTACTTGTCATATATTTCAACATTTATTTATGTAATGATCCTAACTAGTGTCCACAAACTTTTCTTCGCAGATTTCTATTACATTATTCTATACAAAATGGCAGACCAGGTATTTATGTTGCTTTTGGTATTTGTATTATTTATGTTGTTGATTTAGTTAGAGGTTGGATTTGTTTTTAGAAATAACTTTAAAATGATACTTCAAAAGTTTGTTTGTGACTAGTTATATGCCTGTTGGAACACTCTGATAAGCTTGCCTCAAAGTGTTGGACAGATCTTCAATGCTCACTCAACACATTTGTAGAGTTTTGTTCAGGGTTTTGAACCTAGTTCTCAAATCTTTTCATATCTAATTCCTATGGAAGCACTAAACACTACCTTGAAACAACAACAAAAACAAAATTACAAACAATCAAGTGATCAAAGAGCCAAAAAATACATTGAAAAACTACATATTCATATATTCACTCCCTAGGTTTATTCATTGGTCATGTTCTCTTGAAAAATAAGTAATACCCAAGTTAAAAATTGCAGTCTTAAGATTAGTCTCTTCTAGCTTGTGAGGTTAATTTGTTTTGTTTTACTTTTTTATTTTTTTAAATTGTTTTAATTTTTTAGTTGTTTTTACCTAAGGTGATAAACTCTTGAACTAAGATTTTTTTGTCAGTTTTTTTAAATACTGACTTTTAAGCATTGAGGTGTGATATTTTCGAGGTTTAGATAGATTTATACTATCTTTAGGTTAGATTAAATGGAACTGATATTCTTACGGATTAGATAGATTTGTACATTCTTATGTTAGATTAAATGGAACTATGTTGGATTCTACTAGGTTATTTACAGTTGTTTTAAGATAATGGTCAATAAGTTGAATAAATAATAATTTTTGTTTTTGTATTGGTGATCCCACTCAGGATAGTGACTGATATTCCTGGAGCCATAGATGCAGCTCAAGGCCAGCTAGCCTTTTCACTTGGTGGACTGTGTGGATTACATAGTACTTGGCCTTCGTTCCTTCTATTTTTAACAGTTCAAAATGCTGTTTAATTTCATTATTTTATCTCAGTGGTTGAGTTTACAAGTTTTTGCAGGGCATGAAATAGATATGTTGTGATTTGTGACATGATGTACTTTCTATCCCATTAACTATTTTGGTCATCTTTTTTTTCGCATGCTTTGTAATACTAAGTACTTTTCCTGTCTATCAACGGAAATCATGAAGTTCAATGCGTGCAAAGGAGTATGCTTCTAGATACCCTTGCAAAAGAATTGGCTCCAGGAACGATCAGATTCAATGCTAAAGTTGTTTCCATTCAACAGTCTACAGATTCTTCTTTAACTATAGTAAAACTGGGAGATGGAACGCTTATCAAAGCTAAGGTAGCATCTTAAATCCAAACTTCTGACTCCCATTTGAAGTAGTAAAACTTGGGCGTAATTCTGACAAATTACCTGGCAGTTACGCTACAATAAGCCTTCTGAAGCTGAAGCAGAATAATTACATATCCTTGGAATGTAACAATGTAACAGAGTGTTGAGCCCCTCTAGAGACATCCTTCTATAGACTTTGATTCTCAAATGATATTTGAGGCATCCCTGTTCTCCTATGTTTTTTACCTGTTTTCTATGGAATGGGGATGAGAACAGGAATGCCACAAATATCATTTGATGCATCTCCAGTTTTGTGGGAACGGCTCATTGGATGTCGCTGGGACATCCCCTACATGAAGGGACCATTCTTAGGATATTCCCAGCAAGAAAGGCACTAGTCTGCCATTCCTGAAATTTGGTTCTATGTTGGAGCCATTGGTGAAATTCATTTGCTTGCCAATTCTTGCTGGAAGATAGAGTCATTAACCTTTGGCCCATTACAATGTCAACCTGCAAAGACAATTAAAGAAATGGATAAAGATGCACCCTTTATACTACAACAAACCTTTAATAGGTTGTTTGAGACAAATAAAATGCAAGCTGAGTTGAGTTCACCATTATATATCCATAAATAGAAGTTCCTCCTCAACTGTACATTGTATATATTATAACCACTGACATAATGATGGCATGATCTGGTGAGAAGCCTTCATTAAATAAATTACATTATGTTATATGGAATTGTCTTGATTTACTATCGAGTACTCACATGTCTGTTTAAGGTTAAAAAATTAGTAAACTGCATTCAAATGCATGCTAGTCACATTATTTTCTGCTAGACAATTATATTGCAAATAAGTAGGCATTGTGCTGCTGGACAATTGTTCAACTTATGAATAATTATAGGTAACCAAAAAATTTGGTTTCTCTAGTAGAGAACTATTTAGTAGAAAATGAAAATAGATTGCTAGTCTTTGCTTTCAGCTAGGACTAACATCCTTTGAGTTTTCTTCGATCTTCAAGACAAACTATTTCCACTATTAAAACTTAAATAGATATAAGGTAGAGGGTAGGCAATATTTAGCTGGCCAGAGGCCAAGACTACTTTATGTAACCCAAAGTATAATCGTGAACAACTATAGCTTGTATTGAAACACTTGCATATAGGCAATGAAGCACATAAAGTTCCATCGTAAGTTGCACATGTACATAATCAAAATGTTTGCTATTAAATAATTTAAGAATCAATACACATTTTAGCCTAGGAGACCATGACCATATACAACGATGAGAATAGAAAAATTATTTCCCAACTTAATATTCAACCTCAGTTTGATTTTCTTGTTTATAATCCAGGAAACCATGGTAAGAAGGCCTGTAGATCCGGAGGAGGAGCTCAGAATGATGGCTCAAGAAGTCCGTGGTTATGTGGAAGCTGTTCTGAATAGTCTTGCTGCAAATGTTCCCAAAGTAAGACATCCATGTGGATGAGCACACAATACAACCATACAGAATCTTAGTGTTTATTCAGTCCATGATACTTGAATTGATGATTTGATGATTTGCAGGCTGTGGTGCTTTGTCAAGTTGAGAAAGCCAAGGATGAAATGCTGACCCAACTTTATAGCTTAGTCAAGTAAGGTTTAATGACAAAATGTGGTTAAGGTACGTCAATAATTAGTTTGATTATTTTCCCATTTCTGTATTTTGCCAGATTGATTTTGATTTTCACTTGAAATCAGGTCTCTTGGGACTTTACAAAAGTAGTGTTTTTTGTCATCCTCTACAGGTGTAGTAGACACCTGTTGATTGGAGCACTGTACATTTGAGCTTTTGGGGTGCCTTTTCAACTTTTTGTTTAAAAAGGTCCTACATGGATTTAAACTTGGATTGATCCCAAGAGAACTTTTGACTTATCAATTCTATTTTCCTGTGTTGATATGTATGTAGTGTGGGCTCAGTAGCAACACCTTTTAACCTCAATATCAATGACAATGGAGCAACTATGAGCCCTTTCTTGGTTCCTTTTTATGAGCACTCTGTTTTACTCGTTTATGTCTCTTTATATTGAATTTTAATTTAATTTAATTTGGATTTATAGACATACTGTGTTATTGGTTGTTTTGATCAATACTGGTTTGCTTTTCCTACTTCTATTGGCATTTTCCTCGTTGAATTGGCGAGGGTCTTGTATTTTTCCACTTATATTTACTTGAATTTTAATTTAGTTTAATTTTCAATTTATAGAAAAACTCTGTTATTGGTTGTTTTTATCAATATTGGTTTGCTTTTCCTATTTCTGTTGGCATTTTCCTGATTGAATTGGCGAGGGTTCCGTGTTTTTCCACTTCTATTTATTTGTTTCCTTCTTATTTACTGATTGGGATTTTGTTTGTTGTAGTATTCATGGGCAATGTGAAGTTATCATGTTTGATGTTACTACACGATTGACTTACAAGAATGTCCCAACGTGGCACAGATATCTTTGCAGGTATCTCTTTTGCAGAGGGGTTGGATCTCTAAGTAGAAATGAAGGTTCCTTAATTGTGTGGTGGCACAACTACCTAAACCGATTAGCTAAATATCTTTGTGAATTTCAAGATGTGTGAGAACATTCCTATTGTTCTTTGTGGAAACAAGGTTGATGTGAAGAATAGGCAAGTGAAAGCTAAGCAAGTTACTTTTCATAGAAAGAAGAATCTTCAGTACTACGAGATATCTGCAAAAAGTAACTACAACTTTGAGAAGCCATTCCTGTACTTGGCACAGAAGCTCTCAGGGTGAGCCTTTAATCTAGTTTCTGATGCTCCCTAACATGAATGTTATATTAAAAAATTCGCATTGATTCTATAATGGGTTACTTTTATAGGGATCCAAACCTTCATTTTGTGGAGTCACCTGCTCTTACTCCTCCTGAGGTTTAGATAGACCTTGCAACCCAGCAGGAGTAAGTAGAATGCTATTTTCTTATTATTTTTTGTTAACTTTTATCGAAATAATTTGTTCCATTTCTAAAAGATTGAAACTTTGGCTTACAATCTTTTATGTTGTTAGGTACAAGGCAGAACTTGTAGCAGCTGCGGCCCAACCCCTTCCAGATGACGATGATGATGCTTTAGAATAGCTTTACTAAGATGCTTTTGCATATTTAGGGATTGGTGGATTCAATTAGTTTTGTATCATTGGAGTTTTCTCTTGAGTTCCGACATTTAATTCTGATTTGTATTTGGGGCTTAGAATAGCATTATCACATCTCTCTATATGTGATTTGGGTACTGTGCAGATGTTTTCATCGGTGGAGTTGGTTAAGCTATCTTAGTTCAACTCCATTACAGAGCTATTTTTATATGCTAACGCATTTTTTTTCCATTATATACTCTTGCACATTTTTCACAAAAACTTTTTGTACTCTTCAAATATTTCAAGAATGCTCAAGTGCTTTTTGTTGTGTATTGTTGGGGGAAATTCTAGTTGCGATGATTGTTGCTTGTAATATATTATGGCCTATTAAAACTTTCTCTGAAAATTCTAGCTATGTCTGAGGATTTATTTTAACTCTGAAATTGGTTTACATAAAGCTTGTACAATGAAAAGTTTACCTGCTAGACTATCAGAATAAATGATATTATAAATTAAGCACTAATACCTTGTATACGGGCCAAATCCTCCCTTTGCAATATTGTTTTTATCCAGGACACTTTCTGTTGCAACTGTCAATGTTTCCATGGTAAAAACTATTGGTTGACCCTACGTATAGCCTCTGTTTCCATTTGGGTCTCTACAGATTGCAATTTCTGCAATGCGAACTTGAAATTTCTAACTTCGATTAGAAGTCGTGCAACATTTGCATGGAAAAAAGATTGTATTCGCAATAACATCAAGAGGAAAGAAAGTTGCATGTCATATAGAATGGATCTTCACACTGAGACCAATGCTAATGGTGTTGAGAAACTACTGTGCAATGGAATAAACAATGTTGAGGTGCAGAACAAATATATTTTTCCTCCCCAGGAGCAACCCAACATGTCTCAAGTATCTTTCTGCAAGAGCATTCCAATGGTGGATCTGAAACACCTGGATGGCCCTAGCAGAACCACTATCATACAACAAATCTTGAATTTTAAGATTTGAATTTGAATCTCATAATATCTCTCAATAAACTTCCAAAATCTCAATTATGAACATTAATTCTTAAAAAAAAATTGTTCAAATTCAGTATTAATATGGTTGAAGCTACATGATATGATCAGATAGTGAACCACGGGGTACCAGAGAGGGTGATGAAAAACATGATGGGAATCACCAAAGAATTCTTCGAAATGCCGATGGAAGATCGTGCATGCCTCTAATTAGAGATCCAAAGCAACTGGCTCAGCTTGCTACAAGCTTCAATATTCACAAAGATGAAGTCCTTAACTGGAGGGAGTATCTGAGACACACTTGTTTTCCATTACACGAAGTCATCGACTCTTGGCCTAAAAAACTTGCACCCTATAGGTAGCCATTAAACCTTATGTCAACCATTAAAGTAGCAATCATAACTCGTTTGGCTTAATATAATATTGAAGCTTTGTTATAGGGAAATTGCAGGCAAGTACGCTATGGAGGTGAGGGCACTATGTTTAAGGCTGCTGGCTGCAATTTCTGAAGCTCTAGGACTCCATTCTAATTACTTGAATAATATTTTTGGGGAATGTAGATAGATTTTACTTGTAAATTACTATCCACCATGCCCAAACCCAGATGTTACCCTTGCTTTAAGAAGCCATTTAGATGCAGGTGGCATCACTGTTCTAATGCAAGGCGATGTCAGCGGTTTGCAAGTACTTAGAGAAGGGAAGTGGGTTGTTGTAGAACCCATTGCTAATGCCTTTGTTATCAAATGTAATAAGCGAGTCTTCCTCGGTTAAAATCAAAATAATTCATGGGCTACATAAGAAACCTCACAAGATTTTGATAAGTGATCAGTTAAAGAGTATTTGTGATGAGTCTGTTCAGAGTATTAATTTTCAACAAGGATCAAAAATATTTTCAAAAAGAAGTTAAAATAACTGGGCGGGCATAAAAACATTCCATTACAGACCGTTCAAGCGAAAGAATACTCACTCTATAATACTGTCTAATCCAGTTCTATATATCATACTCACTCTATAATATTGCATAATCTAGTTGAGTGATGAAGCTATATTTTTGATAACATGATTGAAGCATAAAACTAACCCATACCTGCCACCAACAAAATTCCTACAATCTTGTACAGTTGATAACTGTGGCTATCAAGCCCGCCTGGGTATTCTTGTGAGTATGTTGTTTGTCGAACACATAAAGGTATCGCCATTTCATTAATTGGGCTCTTGATTGATTTTTGCATAAATATTCGCATTGTCTAAATCTAAAGTTGTTTCCATTCAACAGTCTACAGATTCTTCTTTAACTATAGTAAAACTGGGAGATAGAACGCTTATCAAAGCTAAGGTAGCATCCTAAATCCAAACTTTTGATTCCCATTTGAAGTAGTAAAACTTGGGCATAAATTTAGTAATGAATTGAATCCCCTCTTGCTAAACACAGGTAATATTAATAACCCATATGCATTGGTTTCTATCCGACAGGAATTTCTATGGTGGTTTCTCTCATACACGAGTACTATTTGTGAACTTTGAATGCGAAACTACTTTGAAAGAACATTCAAAATGATTTTATTTTTTTTTTTTGAATTATTTTTTATATTGTCTCTAGAGAGACAATAGTTTGAATTATGATTTTATTTATTTTTTTTTAAATAATTTTTTATATTGTCTTTAGAGAGACAATAGTTTGAATTATGGACATATTGTCTCTATAGAGACAATATGTTTTTAATCTCAGCTATTGTCTCTAAAAAGACAAAAATGTAATTGTCTCTAAAGAGACACAAATGAAGTTGTCTCTAGAGAGACAAATGAAATTATCTCTAGAGAGACAAATCAAATTGTCTCTTAATAGACAAAAATTCTTCTCTTTATAGAGACAATAATAGTATGTGTTCTATATTGTCTTTATAGAGACAAATTTTTGAGACATTATATTTTGAGACACCCGCTTAGAGACAATATTTAAGACAATACACAAGTTTCTTTTTGTCTTAAGTTAAGACAATTGACTCAAATATTGTCTTAAAACCCCCCTACATGTAGTAGTGTGTAACTATAAAGAGGTTTCCTATCTCCATGATTCCATCCCATTCAATACAGTCGCTGCCCACTCACAACGAATTAGTCCTCCCTTGATTTCAATTATTACTCAGAATCTTTCACCAATTTCACTCTGCAAATACAGGCAATTTCTTCTTCTATTATGAATTCATTAAGGTGAGATGGAGAGTCACAGCATGGAAATAATGTTGATCTCGGCCCGTGACCTGAATAAAACGAGCATCCCCAAACCAAATGCCTTCGCAGTCGCATGGATCTCCAACAACGAAAAAAACAAGCAATAGACGGCTATGGACATGGAGAATGGCACCAACCCTACGTGGAATCATGTTATGAACTTTAACCTCAATGAGGTCGACCTGCAGCATGACGACCGCCTACTTCTCCAGATTGTAATCTATAGAACCGCCACCTTCGGTGACAAAGAGATCGACCGTGTTAGTATTCCATTGAACAAATTCCTCGAGCCCTCCGGCGGCCAAAAGGGCGCAAGGGCAAAGTTCGTCAGCTCCCAGGTCCGAAAACCCTTCAAAGAACCTAAAAGGGTTCTCGAACTCTCTGTGAAATTCCCCGAAAATGCCGAGGTCAAGCTGTCGGAGGCAGCAGCAGGGTCATATGGGATGGCCAAACCGCAAATCGTGACTGTGTATCCAGTCTACCCACCTGCTGGCTATTTTTCGCAGCCACCACCATATCTGCTGGGAAATATCGAGTACCTCCTCCGCCCGAAATCACGTCATAGGAAGGGTTGGACTCGGTTTTAGAGGATATTTGTCACGCACCCCATTCTTTTTTCGTAAATTGGCTTTCGTGCGGCATCAGCCAAACACTTAACTTTTTTATTCATTAACATGTTTCCCAAACTGCACCTAACATTCACTTTATTAACCATAATTAAACATCTAATATGTGGAATACATTAAATAAAATTCATAAGGAGAAGACACTTAAAACATATGCAAGTAAGATTTTTATTATAAAATCTATTTTTACAATCACCAGGATGAAAACCTTCAACTGGCGTTATTCAGGTTTTCACCGTTCAGCTTTCCGAACGCCTTCATTTACACTCCGAACGCTACCTTTGTTTAGGCCAGCATGACTCATTGTGTAGCCTCACCCATTACAGTGCTTCAATCATCTCAAACTTCGTTCGGTAGGCGATCGTTCAATGAGTCACCCCACTGCGCCTTCAAACAATTCCTCAAACGACTTCCTGAACGGGTCGCCCTACCACTCCCTACCACGACCTCGAACGACCTCCTGAACGAGTCACCCTATCGTGCCCTACCGCAACCTCAAACGACCTCTTGAACGACTTCACCGTAACCACAGCTCTTTTGGCAGGCGCACATGCCCGTGTCGCCCTGCCTACTACTTTCTGCACGTTTACATTTAGTCCGCCCGTCGTGCAGGCTCATCCATCGTTTTAACTCTTGTCCACCATAGAGTTGTATTATGTGTAGAGTTCACACTTGCTGCTTGCCTCCATCAATCCACCGTCGAGTTTATATGGTTTTCCCATCGTGTGGGGGCGCTTGGCCTACCCACCAAACTCAGAAACTCGCTTCGGTTCACCGCCTTAACTCATCGACCCACTCATTTGTTAAGCCAGTTCGCCCGTTTGTCAAGTTGGCCCGTGGGTGGGGTGCACCCTCGCAGGACTGCTCACCCACTATAAGTCCACTCACCAGCTCGCCGTCCACACTTCACCTTGTCAACTTGTCGAGTCATCCTCAACTTGTCACTCGCGCCCGTGTCTCACCCTTGCCAGCTTGCCCGATTCATCGTTCCATCGTTTAGGCACACCCATGCCACCTAACCGTCACAACAACCATAGGGCATTACATTCTCCCCCACCTAAGGTCATTGCCATCCTTGGCAATCTGGCTATCCGCTATAGCTTCCTGTCATACTTCGCAATCTTTCGTTTCCATCTCCAAAGTGAGTCGTCTGTTTCCCAGCTATCCTCCTCCGGTGCATCCTTCCATCTGACAAGAATTTCCCGTCTTATGTGACTCCCAATTCTTGTTGTTTGAAGATTCAAAATCTTCTCCATCACAAGGTTTGCCCTATAAATAATCATGGTTGGTCCCCTCGGTGGTTCCGCTCTCTGTGGATTTTCTGCATCAAGTCTGCATTTCTTCAACTGACTGATATGGAAAACTGGATGTTTCATATGCATATGGTGCGAAAGCTCCAGCTCATAGGCAACCTCCACCACTCGCTTCTTTACCCGGAATGGCCCCTCATACTTCCTCATCAAAGATCTTGTAGTCCCCTTAGGTGGTTGAAACTGATTTCCAATAATCCCGAGGAACACCATGTCTCCCACACTGAAGTGTGCATCCCGTCTATCCTTATCTGCCCATTTCTTCATTCTCCTTGCAGCTTCGTGCAAGCGCACCCGTGCTAACTCCAAGGTCTCATCCCAAGCCTTCATGAACTTCTTCGCATGAGGACTTCTCAACAAACCTCCCGTCACTATAGTATGCAGTGTGACTGGCATCTGTCCATTCACCAACTCAAATGGAATGTACCCTGTCACAGAAGTCTTTTGTATGTTGTAGCTAAACTGAGCTACATCCAAGAGTTTAGGGCAATTCTCCTGATCAACCGTCACATAATGTCTCAAGTAATCCTCCAGCAATGCATTGATCCTCTCAGTCTGCCCATCTGCCTATGGATGGTAACTCGAACTCATCAGCAAATCTGTCCCAACTAGCTTGAACAATGTGGTCCAAAATCTACCTATAAATCGTGGATCTTGGTCTGATACAATGCTCAACAGCATTCCCCAATACTTCACTGTGTTCTTGAAGAACAACTCCTCAGTCCTCTCGACTCCACAAGGTATCTTTGTTGGAACAAAGACAACATGCTTGGAAAAACGATCAACCATGACCATGATCTCATTTTAGCCCTGTACCTGCGGTAACTGAGTGATGAAATCCATCAAGACACTCATCCATGGTCTCTTAGGAATTAGTAAAGGCTGCAATAGACCTCCTTGCCTCTGAGTATCTGATTTTTCCTACTGACAAATGATGCACATGTGTACATACTCCTCCACATCCTCTCTCATCTTTTCCCAAAAGAACCCTCTCTCCAATAATGCCAAAGAACGACGTTGCCCTGAGTAGCCAACCCACGGAGAATCGTGGAATTCCTTCAAAAGGTGCCTCCTAAGCTTGGATGACTTTGGAACATAGAGTCAATTTCGAAAGAACAAGAATCCATCTCGGAGAAAGAACTTTCACGTCTTCCCCTCCTTTATCTGCTTCACTATATTATGTGCTTGAGTATCAGTCTCAATGCTTTCCTTGAGCTTATTCTGCATCTCTTCTAACATCTGTACTCGACTCCTACTTCGTGCTGCCCAGTATTCCTCTCCCTCCAATGCTGCTAGTTGTCTCTTCTTGCTAAGGGAATTTGCCACCGCATTGAGTCCACCCGCCCTGTATTCGATATTCATGTTGAACTCTGCCAAGAAGTCTGTTGAAAATAATACTGAGAGGGGGGGTGAATCAGTATTATCTAGCAATTTAATAAATCTTCCTTATTTGATCTTTGAATTATTTTTGCATGTCAGTACCATAAAATAATGAGCATGAACAAAGAAAACAGATAGTCACACCAAGAACACAAGATGTAAGGTGGAAACCCAATGTGGGTGAAAACCACCTGCTGCAATATGTCTCTATCTTCTTTCAAATTAGAAACTCCTTTTACAAAGATTTTGTACTGGTGCAGTCCTTTACCAGTACGCAGGCTGCAACCTGCAGAGAGCTACAACTCTCTCTCTCTCTCGTTTTCCAGTCTATTCCTGGAAGGGAGCTACAACCCCCTACTTTTTTTCATAAAGCATCAAATGATCAACAAGTACATAACAGTTACAGTCCACTACAGATATCAGATCAGCAATAACAGAACTAACCCAGAACACCTTATCAACAGAGAAATTTAATCAACAGAACATCTTAAGACAGAGACGCAGTTTTCCCTTCCGTGGCCTGCGACCAGACGCAGTTAACCTTCTGCTTCCCTGCGACCACCCGCAGAGATCCTTCTGCTGCGCTGCGTGCCCACGCACTGTTCCTTCAACTGCTCTGCGTCCTGTTGCTTCAGGGACGCACCCAAAAACACTATCGCGCCGTGTCCTGTTGCTGCAGGGACGCACCCAAAACACTATCGCGCCGCGTCCTGTTGCTGCAGGGACGCACTGAGCCTTATTCTTTTCTGCGTCCCCACGCAGATATCCAGTTACTGAACTGTGTCCTGGACGCACCTGAGCTTTGTCTGTACAGCGTCCGCACACAGGTCTCTTGTTACTGCGCTGCGTCCCGGCACACTTGCCTTTCACTGTACCTTCGGGTATGAATGATTTCAGGACTTTAAGAGTAACCCAAACAGTCAGATCTATAGATCTGATCATGCGCCAAAGAGATCTCAGTCCTTCAGTAGATTCGCCTTCTTTAGATCTGGACCAGATCTCACCCAATAAGATATTCAACCCAAGACATACCCAAACCAAATGATCTCCTTTGCTTTATATAGGCAAGCTCCTCCTCAAATCAAGGAACAATACCACGAGCCGACACCTTAAAAACACAATACCGTCGGCTAGATACCAAGAGTAAATCACAAGAAACCCCCACGTGGGCTTTTCTCTGCCTAGAAATGTGTGCACTGGGTGGACGCACCTCCTGAATGGCTAGACTGCGTCTTTGGGCGCGGCTTCTGCATGGTTCACCTGCGGGTACGCATCTTCTGAACTGATTGCCTGCGTCCTTCTTAATTTTTCAATAAATTGAGAGCTGATCATCAACCTTTGCTGCTGACATGAAGAACAGTGATCTACCACCTGAATGGGTTGCCATCAAGGACAACACCTGAACCATAATGCCAACAATCTCCCCCTTTGGACTTGATGGCAACCTCACAAACTTTGCTTCACTCTCCCCCTTTGACATCAAGGGCAAAGGGTATGCTCCCCCTAAGATCATGCTCCCCCTGAACCAGATCTGCAACAAAGAACCATAATCCACCATGAAAGAGATAGAGACATATTGCAGCTATTTCCAAGATCTCCTTCTGACCATCCTCCATAATGCCAATAATGCATTATATGCTCCCCCTGAACCTGTACCATCAATCAGAAAAGATTCAACAATAAGATGATGCATCAACAACCCCCAGCTTTTGCCTGAGGTACTCAAAAGTGTCCCTGGGCAATGGTTTGGTGAGAATATCAGCAACTTGTTCCTTAGAAGGAACATACTCCAACTTGACCTTCTGTTCAAGCACTTGTTCCCAGAGAAAATGATACTTGATTGGTATGTGCTTGGTTTTTGAATGCATAACCGGATTCTTTGAGATGCTGATTGCACTTGTGTTATCACATAAGATGGGGATAGGTGGTGTACAAGCTATTTGAAAATCCTGCAAGGTCTGCATCATCCAAAGGAGTTGGGTGCAACAAGATGCAGCAGCAACATATTCCGCTTCAGCTGTAGACAAGGCAATCGAACTTTGTTTCTTGCTGAACCAAGATACCAGTCTGGAACCCATAAAGAACGCACCACCACTTGTGCTTTTCCTGTCATCCACGCTTCCGGCCCAATCTGCATCTGTATAAGCATGAAGTGTAAGATCTGTATCTCTAGGATACCATAAGCCATAATTTTGAGTCCCTTGAAGATATTTGAAAATTCTCTTTACTGCCTGAAGATGAGTCTCCTTCGGATTTGCCTGAAATCTTCCAACTATTCCAACTGCATGCATGATATCCGGTTGGGTACCTATCAAATAAAGTAAGCTTCCAATCATAGATCTGTAGGTTGGTTGATGTACTGCTGCAGATTCATCATTTGCACTAAGGCTACATCCTGTGACCATAGGTGTACATACTGGTTTTGCATCTTCCATACCATATTTCTTCAAGATCTGTTTGAGATACTTGGTTTGAGATAAAAAGATTCCTCCTTCTTTTTGTTGGATTTGCAAACCAAGGAAATATGTCAGTTCTCCTAGCAAAGACATTTCAAATTCTTTCTGCATGACCGAGGCAAAGCTTTGACTCATAGCTTCTTCATTGCTCCCAAAAATAATGTCATCTACATACACAACAAGTATTAGCAATTTGTCATTTTCAACTTTTATATAAAGATTGCTATCTGCTGAACCTTTTGAAAAACCTTGTTGATGAAGATATTTGTCCAAGCGGTAGTACCAAGCCCTTGGAGCTTGTTTGAGACCATAGAGGGCCTTTTTCAATCTGCATACAAGGTTTGGATCATTTCCAAGAATGAACCCATCTGGCTGTTCAATGTATACTTCTTCTTCCAAGTCTCCATTCAGAAAGGCTGATTTCACGTCCATTTGAAATACTTTGAAATTTTGAAAACTTGAGAGAGCAAGAAACATTCGGATGGCCTCAAGTCTTGCAACAGGAGCAAAGGTTTCTTCAAAGTCTATTCCTTCTTGCTGCGCATACCCTTTACAAACAAGTCTTTCTTTGTTTCTAATTACTTCTCCATTTTCATTCAATTTGTTTTTGAAGACCCATTTTGTCCCGATAACATTCTTATCTTTTGGTCTAGGAACCAGCTCCCAAGTGTTGTTCTTTTCGATCTGCTCAAGTTCTTCATCCATTGCTTTCACCCAACATTCATCTTTGCATGCCTCTTTCACATTTTGTGGTTCAGTTGAGGAGAGTAATGCTAAATAGCTTGAAGCTTCTGCAACTGTTCTTCTAGTTTGTACACCTGCTTCTTTCTGTCCCATAATCTGAGATTCTGGATGGTTCTTCTGAACATATCTGGATGGAGTCTTTTCTTCTATTCTTGTTTGCTCCTCTGGTTCTTCTTGAGGTTCTTCTTGAGATTCTTCTTCTTCATCATTCTGTCTTTGAGGGTAGCCTTCATCTTCTTCGATATCTTCACGATGTTCTTGCCTAGGAATGTATCCCTTCTCATCAACCACTACATCAATGCTGTCAACAATTCTGCCAAGTCTTTTATTGTAGCATTTGTATGCTTTGCTATATGGAGAATAACCAAGAAGAATGCCTTCATCTGCTCTAGGTTCAAGTTTGCCAAGCTGCTCATCAGTATTCTTGATATAGCATTTGCTCCCAAAGATTTTGAAGTGCTTTACCGAAGGGGTCCTACCATTCCAAAGCTCATAAGGAGTTTGAGTGCTGTTCACCCGGATATTCATTTTGTTGAGAATAACAACCGCAGCATGTGCAGCTTCACCCCAGAAAGTGGCAGGAGTTCCTGATTCATCAAGCATAGCACGAGCCATTTGTTGGATTGTTCTGTTCATTCTTTCCACAACTCCATTTTGCTGGGGAGTTCTTGCTGTAGAGAATTCTCTTCTGATCCCATGTTCTTCACAGAAATCGAAGAATTCATTTGAAGTAAATTCACCACCTCTGTCGGATCTGAGGCACTTAATTTTGTGACCTGATTCATTTTCCACCAAGGCTTTGAAGGATTTGAATTTTTCGAATGCTTCATCTTTGTGCTTCATAAGTCCTAGCCATACAAACCTGGAGAAATCGTCAATAAATAATATCAAGTATTCTTCCCCTCTAGGTGTTCTTTTTTGAATGGACCGCATGTATCTGTTTGTACTAGCTCGAGAGGCATGCTAGCTGATCCTTCCTTCTCTGGAAAGTTAGTTCTGGTTTGTTTTCCAAACTGACATGATTTGCATATGGTGTTGTCAGGAATTTTGATATCTGGAAGATCGCGAACTGCCTGATATTTGCATGCTTTCCTTATTTGTGAAAAGCTTAGATGCCCCAACCTTCGATGCCATAACCAATGCTCTTCATCCTTGCTCAGATAGCATTGTTGTTGTCCTTCTTCAAATATGTACAGATTATTTGGAGTTCTTTTGCCTTTGAGTACTGTTTTACCTGTATCAAGATCACGAACAAGACATCCATTTGATCTGAATATAACCTCGGTTCTTTGATCACACATCTGGCTGACACTTAGAAGATTATGCTTCAATCCATCAACATACAAAACATTTCCAGCCTTGACCTTTTCTTTTAACTGAGCAATGCCTTTTCCTTTTATAGTTGCAGGAGTATCATTTCCAAAAGAGACTTTCTTTCCCTTTTCTAGAGCAGAATAAGATTCAAGTTTTTCTTTATCACCTGTCATATGCTTCGAACATCCACTGTCAATGTACCATAGATTTTCCTGTCCCTCTGCATAAAAGGCTATCCCGCATCTTTTTGTTTGAGGTTCCTTTATTCTCCATGTTTTAGTGCTTGAGCCTTGTTCCTTTTTCTGCTGAAACCTGCTCCTGCATTCAGATTCTTCATGACCAAAGTTATTGCAAATAGAACATTCGACTTCATTTTCAAGAACCGAAAAGTTGTTATAGGTCCTTTTTGTAATCCCTGTCATACTTCTTTGTTTTTGAGCTTCCCTGGTCATGATTGTTTTATATGCAACACATTGAGCTGCTTTGTGCCCAAAGTTATGACAAGAAAAGCATTGTCCATTGAAGAAACTTCTGCGGTTATCGAATCTACCAGCCAACTGATTGTAATTTCTATTTTCATCTATTCTTGAACCAAATTGAGAAGATTTTACCTGTGGCTGGCTCACCCTTAAGATGGATTGCCCCTGATAGTTTCTGTTTGTAATTCGTCCCTGCTTTACCTGATGATCTTCATTGTTCTTTTGCTCATTTCTTCTTGCTGCATCAAGATAACTCTTTGAGGTGGATGCTTGAGATGTTTCTCCATTGTAGCCCAGACCTGTCTTGTTTAGAGGAGACCGCTGCACATTGATAATCTTATCCAAAGTTTCAGATCCTTTGACAAACTTAAGATTAACAGCTTTTGCTTTCTCAATCTCTTTTCTAAGACCAACAATTTCTCCTTCTAGTTTTTCAAGATGTTTTTCCTTTTCATCAATTTGAAATTGTAGAGTATCAATGATCACATTCTTTTCTTCTATACATCTCTTGAGTCTAGTAATTTCATCATAAAGGTTATCCACATCTATAGCATCCATATAATCATCATCTTCAAATGCCATTAACAACTTATATTCATTACCTCGTTCATCTTCATCACTGTTCGATAGACCATCACTATCTTCATGGGTGTAGTAGCTTTTCTTATTTGCACTTTGTTTCTTGTTCCATCTAGCAAGTTCCTTTCCTTTATCTTTATAAGGACATTTTGCAGCATAATGACCTACTCTTCCACAAGCAAAGCATTTAAAGGGTAACTTACCTCTGAACCTTCCAGAACCTATTTGAAGATTTCTGACAAAATTTGATTCTTCTTCCTCTTCTTCTGGGACGTGGCTTGCTCCATAATAATCTTCTTTACCTGATGCCTTGAAAGCAGCTTCTCTTCTGTCTGATGGACCTCCCTTTCTCATTTCATAAGCAGTTAGAATTCCATGTAGCTGAGACATAGTGAGAATTCGTAGATTTTCCTTTTCTTCTATAGCAGATACTTTAGATTCAAACTTGGGGGACAATGATCTTAGAACCTTTTCAACCACTATAGCCTCTCTTATTTCTTCACCCAAATTTTTCATACAATTAACAATCTCATCTACCCGAAGAAAATAGTTAGCCACACTTTCATCATTATACATCTTGAGAGTCTCATACTGAATCCTGAGAGTTTGAAGTTTAGCACGCTTTACCTGTTCATCTCCTTCATAGCTTGTGACAATTTTGTCCTATATCTCTTTTGCGGATTTGTAGTGCATTACCTTCATGAATTCTGTTTGGGATATACATCCTAACAGAGTACTGACTGCTTTTGCATTTGTTTCATACTCCTTTTTCTCAGCTGGATCTGTAGGAGTAGCTGAAGGAAAAGCGTAGCCTGTTTCAACAATGTCCCAAACTTCAGTACCAAGAGATTGAAGGTATGCAGTAACTCTTACCTTCCAATAATTGAAGTTTATCCCATCGAAAACTGGTGGCCTGATTGATGCTTCTCTTTCGTAGTTGCTCATGATGAACGATCTACCTTCAAGCGATCAAGCTTCTCTGAAGGACCTGCTCTGATACCAATTGTTGAAAATAATACTGAGAGGGGGGGTGAATCAGTATTATCTAGCAATTTAATAAATCTTCCTTATTTGATCTTTGAATTATTTTTGCATGTCAGTACCATAAAATAATGAGCATGAACAAAGAAAACAGATAGTCACACCAAGAACACAAGATGTAAGGTGGAAACCCAATGTGGGTGAAAACCACCTGCTGCAATATGTCTCTATCTTCTTTCAAATTAGAAACTCCTTTTACAAAGATTTTGTACTGGTGCAGTCCTTTACCAGTACGCAGGCTGCAACCTGCAGAGAGCTACAACTCTCTCTCTCTCTCGTTTTCCAGTCTATTCCTGGAAGGGAGCTACAACCCCCTACTTCTTTTCATAAAGCATCAAATGATCAACAAGTACATAACAGTTACAATCCACTACAGATATCAGATCAGCAATAACAGAACTAACCCAGAACACCTTATCAACAGAGAAATTTAATCAACAGAACATCTTAAGACAGAGACGCAGTTTTCCCTTCCGTGGCCTACGACCAGACGCAGTTAACCTTCTGCTTCCCTGCGACCACCCGCAGAGATCCTTCTGCTGCGCTGCGTGCCCACGCACTGTTCCTTCAATTGCTCTGCGTCCTATTGCTTCAGGGACGCACCCAAAAACACTATCGTGCCGCGTCCTGTTGCTGCAGGGACGCACCCAAAAACACTATCGCGCCGCGTCCTGTTGCTGCAGGGACGCACTGAGCCTTATTCTGTTCTGCGTCCCCACGTAGATATCCAGTTACTGAACTGCGTCCTGGATGCACCTGAGCTTTGTCTGTACAGCGTCCGCACGTAGGTCTCCTGTTACTGCGCTGCGTCCCGGCGCACTTGCCTTTCACTGTACCTGCGTACCTTCGGGTATGAATGATTTCAAGACTTTAAGAGTAACCCAAACAGTCAGATCTATAGATCTGATCATGCGCCAAAGAGATCTCAGTCCTTCAGTAGATTTGCCTTCTTTAGATCTGGACCAGATCTCACCCAATAAGATATTCAACCCAAGACATACCCAAACCAAATGATCTCCTTTGCTTTATATAGGCAAGCTCCTCCTCAAATCAAGGAACAATACCACGAGCCGACACCTTAAAAACACAATACCGTCGGCTAGATACTAAGAGTAAATCACAAGAAACCCCCACGTGGGCTTTTCTCTGCCTAGAAATGTGTGCACTGGGTGGACGCACCTCCTGAACGGCTGGACTGCATCTTTGGGCGCGGCTTCTGCATGGTTCACCTGCGGGTACGCATCTTCTGAACTGATTGCCTGCGTCCTTCTTAATTTTTCAATAAATTGAGAGCTGATCATCAACCTTTGCTGCTGACATGAAGAACAGTGATCTACCACCTGAATGGGTTGCCATCAAGGACAACACCTGAACCATAATGCCAACAAAGTCCTGCCAACGAGCTTGCTTTGCTGACAGCTTTGGTTGTGATGCAAAATAACTTGCTGCAATGTTGTCAGTCTTGACAACAAAAGGCTTCCTAATCAAGTAATGCCTCCATACCTATAAACAGTGGATGATCACAATCATTTCCTTCTCATGGACCAGATACCTCTGTTCTCTATCCTGCAACTTCCGAATCTCATACGCCACCGGATGCCCATCCTGCATAAGAACCCATCCTATGGCAAATTCTGAAGCATCTGTGTGTACCTCAAACGGTCACTCAAAGTCCGGCAACTTCAGTATCGATGTTGTAACCATCCTCTTCTTCAAATCATCAAATGCC
This sequence comes from Pinus tabuliformis, assembly GCA_031772625.1. NCBI lineage: Eukaryota > Viridiplantae > Streptophyta > Pinopsida > Pinales > Pinaceae > Pinus > Pinus tabuliformis. The sequence continues at coordinate 288,142,617 of CM062808.1, forward strand.
TCTTGACATTTGTCCGTCCAACTCCATCTCTTGTCTTTCTTTAGTAGGTCTGTCAGTGATGATGTCACCTTGGAGTACCCCTCTACAAACTTCCGTTGGTAGTTGGTCATGCCCAAAAACACCCTCATATCATGGACATTCTTCGGTTCAACCCAGTCCTCGATCGCCTTCACCCTGTTCGGCTCCATCCGTATGTACCCTTGACCCACAATATGTCCAAGGAACGGAATCTCAGTCTGAGTGAACACACACTTAGACTTCTTCAAGTACAGCTGATTCTTCTTCAGCACCTCGAACACCAATGCCAAGTGCTTCTTATGATCCTCCATGTTATCACTATACACCACTATATCGTCCAAGTACACTACTACGAATGAATCCAAGTATGGATGTAGTACATCATTCATCAAAGTGAAAAACGTAGCAGGAGCATTGCACAACCCAAATGGCATAACAAGGAATTCAAAGCTTCCATACCTTGTTACTATCGCGGTCTTCCTCTCATCCCCTTCTGCTATCCACACCTAATAATACCCATGCCTCAAGTCCATCTTGGAAAACACTCAGGCTTTCGCAAGCTTATTGAAGCAATCTGTAGCTAATGGCAAAGGATACTTGTTCTTTATCGTCTGCTTGTTGAGAGCATGATAATCACAGCACATATGTAGCTCATTCGTATCTTTATTTCGCTGGAACAATACTGGAGCTCCATGAAGGTCAAATGAAACCTACATCAATTAACTCCTTTAACTATCATTTCAACTCCTCCAAATCAGGTCCTAACATCGATAAGGAGCTTTAGCCAGAGGTTGTTTCCCTGGCTCAAGCTCGATGCTATGGTCCACTACACGCCTTGGTGGAAGCTTCTTTGGTAGCTCATCGGGCATCAAATCTACATACTTAGCCAGCACCTCGGAAATCTCAGCTGGAACAGGCGTCCCCACTCCATCATCACCTTCGACTTCTCTGATTACAGCTGCATATGTCTCCATGTCTAACTCCCACATAACCTTCTCCAAACTCAGTGCAGAAACATGCTGCACCTTGACTTCCTTCCTTTGCTTATGAGTAGGCAAAGTCCAAGTCTGTGATTTTCCAATCAGCATAACCTCATCGCAGAAGGGGACAATAATTGCCTTATTGCCCTTCAATAAATCCTACCCCAATATCATGTTAAAATCGTTCATCTCCATCACCGTGAAGTCTAACTGACCTTGCCAGTCTTTAATTTGCACAGGCACTTCCACTGCTTTAGCTCTTGAGTTCACTACCATGACTTCCACATTTGATGGGAAAATATTCAGTCCAACTTATTTTGCTAATCGTGTCATCATGAAGTTATGTGTGGCCCCTGTGTCCACCAGTGCTTGAATGGTCTTGCCATGAACCACCAAGTCTATGAAACCCAGACTATGAATCCATGATTTCTCCATAACTTCAGACTGCATACTTTTCTAGTCTCTGCAATTAGCTTTGATACCACTTGTCACGCCCCCAATTCTTTTTTCGTAAATTGGCTTTCGTGCAGCATCGGCCAAACACTTAACTTTTTCATTCATTAACATGTTTCCTGAACTACACCTAACATTCACTTCATTAACCATAATTAAACATTTAATGTGTGGAATACATTAAATAACATTCACCAGTAGAAGACACTTAAAACATATGCAAGTAAGATTTTTATTATAAAATCTGTTTTTACAATCACCGGGAGGAAAACCTTCAACTGGTGTTATTCAGGTTTTCACCGTTCAGCGTTCTGAAAGCCTTCGTTTACACCCCGAACACTGCCTTCGTTGAGGCCTGCACAACTCACCTTGCAGCCTCACCTGTTACAATGCTTCAATTGTGTCAAACTTCATTCGGCGGGCGCTCGTTCAATGAGTCGCCCCACCACGCCTTCGAACGATTCCTCAAACGACTTCCTAAACGGGTCACCCTATCGTGCCCTACCATGACCTCGAACAACCTCCTAAATGAGTTGCCCTGTCGCGCCCTACCACGACCTCGAATGACCTCCTAAATGACTTCACCGTAACCGCAACTTGTTTGGTAGGCGCACACGCCTGTGTCGCCTTGCCCGCTACTTTCTGTACATTTACATTCAGTCCGCCCATCATGCGGGATCATCCGACGTTTCAACTCTTGTCCACCATAGAGTTGTATTATGTGTGGAGTTCGCACTTGCTGCTTGCCTCCATCAATCCACCGCCGAGTTTATATGGTTTTCCCATCACGTGGGGGCGCTTGGCCGACCCACCAAACTCACAAACTCCCGTCGGTTCACCGCCTTAACTCGTCGGCCCGCTCGTTTGTTAAGCCAACTCGCCTATTTGTCAAGTCGGCTTGTGGGTGGGGTGCGCCCTCACGGGACCGCTCACCCACTATAAGTCCGCTCACCAGCTCGTCGTCGACACCTCACCTTGTCAACTTTCCGAGTCACCCTCAGCTCGTCGCCCATGCCCGTGTCTCGCCGATGCCAACTCGCTCGATTCATCATTCCATCATTTAGGCACGCCTAGCGGGTGCGCCCATGCCCCCGACTGTTGCAACAACCGTAGGGCGTTACAATATTGGTCCTAAGGGTATTGGTCTTGGTCTAGAAGTCTTGGGATTTATCAATTGAAAAATCTATAAAAAAAAAAAAAAAAAGATTTTGGGATTTTCTTCTCAACTCGAGAGGTTTTGGACTTCGCTTACAACCTATATTTGGTGTTTTTGTTCTTCTTAATTTTAGTAATTGTTTGATGATATACAAACATAATAATAAGTAAAAAAGTTAATAAGTACAAAAAAGTCACTTATCAAGAAAAGAGAAATCACTATAATCGTTCTCCTATAGATTTCTCAATGCTTATGACCTTTAGTGTATTTTCTATCACAACTGTAACAAAACATTTTCTCTTTTTTCTTCCAACTATTGTGGTTTCAACTTTGTAGGTTGTGGAAGGCTAGGAGCAACAACACTTCCATCTTTATAGTTGTGAGTGGTAGACTTCCTTGTTGCCATGCTTTCAACTTTTCTTTCGACCTTGAATGCCTTCTCCAATGAATCAGGTTCTTAGAGGTTAACCTCATGTTGGATGTTATCTTTTAAATTCTCTATGAAGACATCAACCATATGCTCCTCTGAAATAACATTTACCTTGATATTCAATCTTTGGAAGTTTTCAATGTGCTCCGTCATTGAACCCTTTTGTTTGAAATTTATCAATTGGCTATAGAAGGTATTGCTCTTTGTATCTTCATAATGTGCTACCAATTATTCTGCAAAAATTGTCCAAGTGAAAATTGATTTATGAGAACAAAGCCATTGATACCACACATTTTTATTTTTTTTTAAATATAAAAATGTAGTGCATAATTTTTGTGTGTGTAGCACATCATATATATCAAAGAATTGCTCCCTTTGTAGCATCCATGTTACCAGATCCTTTCCATCAAAATTCCTGATATCAATATTTGGAATGTGGTGGGTCTTAAACCCAATGTTGGAGTCTCTAAAATCATATTTCATATTCCTTTTGTCCCCATCCTGATTTTCATGGAGTACCTTGTCACCACTAGGAAGCATTTATTGTAACAATTTTGTCAAACATTCCATGTCTTATTTCAAACCAACCATCTTAGCTTCCATGCCATCCTTCAAACCTTCCATGTCTACTTTCAAATCATTCTTCAAACCATGCATCTTAGCTTCCATTTCATTTTTGGTTACTTTTTGCGAGAGCAGAATTTGTTGCACTTGGTCTCGCAATTTTGATATATCATGTTGCATTCCTTCCTCTTCTTCGTGTGTCATAGTAGAGCTTTATGGTTTCTTACTAGGTGTTTCCATTTTCTTTCATTGAGTCATTTTTTAATCAAGCAATGATATTTATGCTTCAATATGCCCCTTGAATCACTTCAAATAAAACTTGTGAAAATTTAAAAAAAATACGCACAGTTTGCTTCCTTTTTAGGAGTTTGATATTGAAGTTGTTGTATCTCTATAATTTCGAATCTCCAAGGTGTGAATTACATCTTGTCGTAGTTGTCAGTCTTATTTCCAACCCCACAAGAGAGACTAAGATTGGATTCTTCAAAAAATAGTTATGTCCAATCTTCCACGATGACCTAATTACTGACCAGTTCAGTAGAGAAAACTTGTATGGAATGTCGCATGTCATTGTTTCAACATCCAGTTCTGAAAATGATACACCAAACACTAGAATCCATGCATTTTCAGTCACGTTTTACAAAATTCAAATAGGATGCTCAGAGAGAAAGTTATGATGATTTTCCTTAGGTACCCTGTTTGAGACTGAATTATAGAGCATGCAAATACCCTAATTTCCTCGGATCATATCTCCAAAAGATAGTGAACCTTCACCATCGTTTCAGATCCACGTGGTCGCAATTTCATTTCTGAAGCCTTGTAGAAAAAACGCTATAGCGATAATTCCAAGATTTCTTGTTTTAAAGAAGCGAAACTCTATAATCCAAAGCTTTAATATCAAATGTTATTCAACTAGCTCACAAAATAGACGAAAATATAGATCAACAAATTGAGAAATAGTCTCTTCAAGGGGGAAACCTCCTTTACATCACATAAATGAACAATTCTTAGGTGATACAAATGACAAGACCTCCTTAGCATATATAGGAGTTTCAGGGGTCACAATATAATCAGAGCCTATATAACAATAATAACAATATTGGGCTTCTATGGGGCACAACAATAACAATATGGGGGCTACATGGGTACATGAATAACAATAGGGAGCTACACTAACAATAACAATAAGGGGGCTACACTAGTGTTATAGGGACCTAACATGAATATAGCATATAATGAGTTTCTTTCGCAGAGGATCTCACAGAAACTGAAGAGGTCAAGGAAGAAGGGCTATTATGTCATGGAGAGAAAACAAAAACAAAAACAAAAAAAATGAATCAAATTATCTACACATTTTGATGCAAATTCCAAATATTTTAATCATTTAACATCAACAAGGAACCTATACCTTGGGGACCCTCCTCCTCCTACTCAACATGCCTCACAAAATTCAACTCCACCACACCCAAGTATCATGTAGATCCCTTAACCTCACTTTCCTTAGCAAAAACTCATGCAACATCATGGATTGGAGCCCAATCTCATTGGGCCCACATCTAGTTTTTCCCATTGGCCTTCTATTTCACATAATTCAATTCCACCATTTCTTGTTGCACCTTAGGAACCCTCAACAAGGCCATGTCCTCTCATGCCCATCAACCCCTCAACTCTCCTCCTCACATTGTAGTAGGAAAGCTTTGTCTATCGTATGTGCTTACATGCTTCCCTTTCAAGGCCACTTCAACACACATAGATTCTAGGACATCAGGAGTTGATGTAGAGGGAAAGAGAGAAATTTGTTTTCAACATATGCACTTGGAGATACAAGGAGATGAAGAAGTGAAGTAAAAAGGCACATGGTTGGTTTCGCAGGTACCCAAAACTATCATAAGCTGCTTAGCTCTATTTTATCCTCATGGTTTTGTTTCACTTCATTTGGACATAATTTACTTTATATCACACATTATATTTTTTTTGGAAAATATTTTGTTTTTGATGATGCTATATTTTGATGACATTAAGGAAGGCACAAGGCTCAATTTACATGACTATTTATGTGATGTTGGGCATTGTTCGACATGCATGGTCTTCCTTTTTTTGTTGGATTGACCCATGAGAGATTGAAATCTTGAATCACATGGTTTACACAATACTTCATAACACTATGATTACCAATTGAGTTTCCACCTATGGGTGTTCTATATGCAAGATCTTATGAGGTACTTGATGATAATATTATTTTATGATGTCATATATATATATATATATATATATATATATATATATATATATATATGTAAGTAAGTAGGAATTGCATTATATTATATAAAACTGATGAGTACAATCATTTGTAAGCGTGAATGGTCGGTTAGATTCAAGCCCCGACCATCGACAAAAAAGAGATTTTCTGGGCTTTCTTCCCTTACAAAACATATAATTCATCTTGGTTTGTATGATTTTAGAAATCATGTGTTTCATTCACACTTTGGACCGGTGAGCATTGGCCTCATTTGATACAAAAAGGGTGATGAACTTGGTAGGGCCATAGACTGTAACAAAATTTACAACAATTGCAACCTGAGCTTGGTATCCCTTGCTCTTATCAATTACATACATTTCAACATATTGTAACCAAAACAAAAAATGACTCGCCCAGAAGGCATAAAATCAAGAGAAAAACGAATCAGAAATCCTTAGACTAATTAGTTTGAAGGGTCCTTTTCCAACAGGATCAACTTCCTTGGTGTTCCACCAACAAGAGCATTCGCTAAAGTAGGGTGACTGGTTGAAGTGCCCCCCATCTTCTATTTTATGGTGGGTGTGTCATATCCTCTATCCTGCATTGTCAGCATTATGCTTTTGAGCATGAAATAATAGAGAGTCTTTGGTGACGAAACGCCTGTGGTGAACAATATCCACGTAGACAATGAACTTGTCATTGAGCATGTCAAGTTTGTCCTCCAAGGTTTTGGTGGCTTGATTGTTCTCCTACAACACCAAGACCAGTATTATTTTTAAATACCACAAGAGCTCTATGGTTCGATTGTAAAGATTTTCCTTGACTCTGGTGAAGCCTGCGTTAGGAATCCATGCAAATTGAGTATATTTGTCCTCATTGTTGGTTCGACAATGGATTTCCTTGGCCTGATTACCTATCTCCTAGATATTATCTTGAGCCTCTTGGGGGACAATGTTGTTGTAATTGAGGGCGACCTGCCTTGCTTCTACTTCGGCTCTCGTTCTCGACCACTTTCTAGCCCGATTCCATCAATCCCTATTCCTTCCCCTATGACATTTGGTGGAGGTAGTAGTGCTTTGGCGAGGGACCATGCTTGTGGGCGAGGTGATAGGGGCATTGCAAGCAGGGTTGGGCTGAGGGAAAAAAGAAATGGCATAGAAGGACTTATCTGAGTGGGCTCGAAAGCGATGCGAGTAATGGCCATGAGCATCGGTCCTGGGCTATTCATAGGGGAGTCGAGAGATGGGGAGGTCGAGGAGGAAGGTGGCAATAATTATGCCATTAATGTTGGCAAGAGCCCTATACTTGGCCTCTGTAGTGGTGTAAGGGATATTAATTGTGCTTGGGTTGGAGGGGCAGCGATTGAAAATTAGAGGTGTGATTTTGATCTCAAGTCCCATGGGATAATAGTTGCATTTGATGAGAGAGTTAAGATTCATGATATCAAGTTAGGGAGAATGTACCATTGGAGCTTGTGAGGATTTCTATCTTGTGGAAAAGTAATAATGATTGTTGCCTTCATTGTCCTTAGCATTTATAGCCTCACACTCTTAGTTGAGGGGACTTTGCCCTAGATCCCTCCATGCAAGGGACTACAACCTATCATTGTCATATGTGCCCTCATTGGCTACCCTATTTGCCAAGCTATTTGCTTTCCTTCTGACCACTTGGAAGTGGAGCCCACTAAGCTCTTTCATGTGTTAATGGATACGGTAAACGTTTTTGGTTAAGCACCAGTTTTTCGTTATCCTGTTGATCATAGAGCCTTGCTGGAGTTTGTGGGTAGTCATAGTTTCCATCGTCAAGTATCCTTTGACAATCAGGTGACACACTACTCTTTGGCGATGGCCAGACCATGCTCCAATGCATGTAGCTTCATTGCATTGTTGGTAGAAAATCCCTAGATTCCCAAAGAAGATCCATATAATTTCCCCTATGTCATTTATGAAAACACCACCAAAACCCATTGCTTTTAGATTACCTTTAGCCACACCATCGTAGTTTAATTTTATCACATTATTCTCTAAGGGTGACCAGTGACTGGGGGCTTTGGGAGAAAAATTTACAGGGTTAGGGGTGACCTGTAATGGGTGGTGTAGATCTAGAAGAAGGAGAATAGACGGGTCCACAGAAATAGTAGGGCCTTGGACATTGGGAAGCTTGGATATGACGATGGTTTCATAGATGCTCTACTTGATGACGATAAGAAGGTTTTCCCCCGGTCTCTTTACATTCTTAAATGTTATGCCATTATGTTTTTTCCAGATAGCCCAACAAATGGTCCCTGGAATGAGATTCCAAGACTGGTCAATTGTAGGGTGGGGGGATATACTAGATCAACATTTATTGAGAGTGGTCTAAATTAAGGCCATGTATTTATCAGTGGTTCTAAAAATATCAACCGCCCAGTCCCATATCTTCTTGGTATAGTCACATGTGTTTAGAATATGGTTAGTGGTCTCCACATGCAATTCACAGAGAGGAAATCTAGAAGGCTCAATGAAGCCCCTTCACCAAATATTGTCCCATGTGAGAATTTTATTGTGCATGACTAGCTAGAGAAAAATGATGATTTTGGGCCATAGCTATCTCCCTAGAGGTTTTTCCATCTTTGTTGTTATTGTAGATGATCATGTTTTTCTATGTAATTGTAAGCCTCCTTGAGATTAAAGAGCCTGGTTGAGTTTTTTCCCCACGTCAGTTTGTCTTCCTCATGATCAGCCTAAATTTTCCTGCCCCAAAAGGAGTTGCTCAAAAGAACACTAGTCAAGATTTTCTGGTAAGCGAGACCACTCTTGAATGTCCCACCACTCTCTCTGTCACGCTTAAGGTGTGATGGGCTTCCAAAAGTGAGCAACCTGGAGTCTCCCCTTTACCCGCATGGTTGTTCAAAGGGTTGCATGTTAATCATTATCAAGGACTAGTAACTATTTTCAAGCGTCTTCCCAAAAGAGGGTGCTTTCCCCATTGTCGATTTCCCAGAAGCTATGTTCTTAAATGTTGCTTTTAATTTTCAACGCATGGCTTCATATTGTCAATCCATTAATATTTCCTGTGAGTCTGATAAATTCCTCATTGGAGTGGTTAGGCGCATATTTTTCTCTCCAAAGTTGGCCCCAAGGCATATCCGGGTTGTCCAACCATCTCCATCAGGTTTTAGTCCCCAGGGCTTTTCCCAAAAGATCTGGGTCTTTGAGGTCGAGTACACCTGCAATATTTGGCTTGTGTAACTAGTCCCACCTCACAAGGGCCCACTTATTCTTCATGTCTCAACCTCTACATAGAAAGCTTCATTAAATGTTGCAGATGGAATTTATGACAGATTTGGGTTAGCCAAAGCCGAGGAAAGATATAGAATCATGGCTTACAGAACAGATTTTACGAATGCAAGCCTTCCAACCAAGTTGAGGGATTGAAAGGTCTAGTGAGAAATGTTTTTGCGCAGTCTATTGAGTAGTTCCTCCAAATTATGTTTTCTATAGGATTTATCAATGTTGGTGGGGGGGGCGGGGGCAGGTAACTTGAGGGAAGCGAGCACATATGAAAACATAAGATTCCGTTGATATTTCTTTGAATGGGCAATGGGGTGTTAAAAAGGAATACTTTTTATTTTTCAAGGTTAATAGAGGTTCCTAACACGTCAGAGAAGATCCTTAGGATATGTTTGAAGGCAGCAACTTCATCCACAGTGGGGATGCCCATCAAGAGAGTTGCATCGATGAATTGTTGATGGGTGGAGGGTGGGGTAGAGCGCGAGGGCTTCACTCAATGAACCTCTGACCTATCACGTGCGTTCGTGGCATATTAAACAACACCCCTAAGTTGACTACATATTGGAAAGTACCCCTAATAATCACATTATTTAAACCCCTACTGATACAAACCCAATATGCCTTCCCAATTTAAAAAACCCCTACTTTCACTAAATATTGTGGGTATCCATTTTTTCATTAACATTTTTTTATACCCGTTTACAATTTTTCATTGACTTTGAGCTCCATTTTTTATACCTACCAATATAAACACCCTTTACCCCCAATATATTATGCCATTTTCCATCAATATATATCCCCCAATATGAACCCACGTGGTATGGTATTGCTCCCCTGGTGAAGCCCCCGTGTGGCAGAGTCATAGAGGTTAAGGGAGATGAGGTTGTTATTAATGACGACAGCTTGGAGGGGTCTACTTAATCTTTAGGCCATGATGATAAAGAGGAAGGGGGACAAAGGGTCTCCCTACCTGATGCCCCTTCAGGGGGGAAAGGGATTGGAAGGTGAACCTTTGACCAGAATAGAGAAGAAGGCTCTCGAGATGAGAGCGTTGATCCATTCAATGTAATATTGGTGAAACCAAAAGGCGGTGAGGACTTCATGCATGTATTCGTAGCTAATTTTGTCGAAGGATTTCGACATGTCCAATTGCATCATCATGCTGGGCCTTTTGAGGTTCTGGAGCGAGTGAATAGTTTCATGTGAGAGGATAATGCTATCAATGATCTTTCTTCCTTCCACATATCTCGCTTGGTTTGCTAAGATGAGAAGGGGTAGAATAGTCTTGAGCCTATTTTCCAACACGTTCAAGATGATTTTGTAGATTACGGTACATAGATATATTGGTCAGTATCAGTTAGGAAAATCAGTGCCTTCCTCCTTGTAGATGAGAGTAAGGAATGTGGAATTCAGAGCCCCCATAATTATTTTGTTGATCCTTGAGTCCTCCACCAGTGCATGAACCTCATCATTGATGAAGGACCAATATCTTTTGAAAAATTTAGTGGTGAAACCATCAGGTCTTGGAGATTCCCTGAGGTCATGACCATCACCGCTTCCTCCACTTCTTGCATTGAAACCTATTTGAGGAGCATCTTGTTGTGATCCCAATTAGGGATGGCGGGGGCATTATTGGTGATGGCCTAGGATATTTTAGCAATGGGTTCCTCAAGGAGCTTGTTGTAGAAGTTGTTTAGTACCCTTGAGATTTACTCATGGGAGTTAATAATTCTCCCATCCTCTATCCTTAGGCTTAGAATCCTATTATTCCTGCTATGTTGGACCATAGAGCAATGGAAGAAAGATGATTTCCTTTCCCCACATATAAGCCAGTGAATCCTAGATTTGTTTTACCAATTTTTCCCTCCTGCTTCGCTCTTTCTTCCCATATTTTTTGAAGATCCATTTCCTCCTCCTTCATTTGACCTGTGATGCCTTGATGGATGATTCTTTTTTGTAGCTCGTCCATTCACTTTTCCAAATCCTTTTTTGCCTTGATGATATTAGCATAGACATCCTTGCTCCATTATTTGATTTTCTTTTTTATGTGCCTTAACTTTTGATGGAATTGGTACATTTGAGTGTCATGCTGAGGTGGAGAGCTATCCCACCAGTTTTTCATGTTGCTCAATAAATCAGGATGCTCCATCCACAAATATTCAACTCTAAAGGGGCATTTTTTGGGGGTTGTATATATGTGTATCTTTAAAGCTATCGGTGAGTGATTTGATCCTAATTTGGGTATAATTTTTCATTCTTTTTCCTAGGAGGTAAGGTAGATTTATTCTGAGATGAGGAATTTATCTAGCTTTGAGGCTATCTGCCTATCCCCTCCTCTTCTGTTGTTCCAGGTGTAGGTACCATTCATTGTTTGCATGTCCACCAGATCCATTTTGTCTATGGTTTCTTGGAAAGCTTCAGAGTCTTTGTCCAACTTCCTTAGGCCTCCTTTCTTTTTTGATAGATTGAGGATCATGTTAAAGTCCCCACCTATGATTTTGAATATATGGGTATGTTCTCAAGGGTTCTCATGACTAAATATAGCATTTAAATCCTTTCTTCCACCCTATGGGGTCCATAGATGTTGGTTACACAAATAGTTTCAGTGGTTCCTATGATTTTGAGGACAATAGTGATAGAGTTTCTGGTTGCCATTGAGGAGTTCAATTAATATTGTGAGCTCCTCCACAAAATCAGTTTCCCTTCAGTTGTACCACATGCTGCATTGGCTAGATAGTTGTAGCTCTTGAAACATTCTCTTTATAGGGCTGCAAAATCCTCCATAGTTTTATTTTTTCTCTTGGAGGAGCACTATATCTGGTTTGCTAGAAAATATTCTTTGTTTTAAGAGTCTCTTTTTTCCAGGGCCATTTAAGCCTCTAATGTTCCATGAGATGCAATTCATTGAGAAAGATGAGGAGTTAGGGTGAGATCTCTTACCTTGCCCTCATTAATTAATCTTGCTCCTAGCTCCTGAAGGAGTTGGCTTGTGGTTTTCCATCCTCGTTTTTGGCTTGGACCTTTGGAGTTGTACTGATCTGGTGTGATGTTTGATAGAATCCCTTTGCAGGGTTTATCTTCCAGGTGTTTCCATGTCATGGCTTATTTTAGTTCTTCTTGTAATAGGAATGCCCCTTTTTTGGTTGGATATATTCCTTGGGTATAGCATCCAGGCAACTTTTATCCCATGCTTCTGCTATCAAGTTGAGGTCTACTCCTTCGAGAGATTCTTCTATGACATGGTCCTCTACTGAGTTTTCTCTGGGCTCGAGATCCATATCTATATCTTCGTATGTTTGGTCATTCTTGATGTGGCTCTGCCTGGTAGTGTCCCCTCGATTTTTTCTTGTAGTATTGGAATTTTGTTTAGCATTCCACTTTCCTCCTCGACATGATCTTCTGAAGTTGGTTCTTCCTGTGCCTCTTGCAAGGCTTCAAATTTTTTTTTTTGTTGAATCTTGTTGGCCCTGTTTTCCTTGAGCTTTCCTATTGTTCCTATTTTTGGGGGTTTCGTTGGTGAAGCCTTGCTCATCTACCTTCCTTTGCGTTTGTATGTTGATTTGTTGAGATATATTTGTGGACAATCATTGAAGAGATGCCCATCCTCATGATGTCTTTTTCATCTCAAAGGTATGTGCTCATAGTCAATGTTCTGGAGCGATACATCATCGTTAAAGACTAGTTTGATGGCCTCTGGTAGCACTCCTAATATCTCCATGTAGACGCAAATTCTAGTGTATGAGACATAGTAACTAGTCCTGGTACCCTCCAAAATTTTGATTTATTCTGCTAATTCGTCTCCTATTCCTTTCAGCATAGAGAGCAACCAATAATCCATGGGTAGTGCGTACAGTCTTATCCATACGAGGACCTTGGCAAAATATTCCTTTTTAGGAGTGAAGTTTTCCTTCTAGTATGTCATATACAACCCTGTTGAGTTGAAGAAGTATGGGCCGCCTTCAAAGATACAGTCACGGTCCTCGAGGAGGTCAAAGATGACTATGAAAAAACCCTTAAAACCTAGTTGTAGTCTTATTTCTCCTTTTGGGTCACACTTGGGATGAATCCACCTGTTTAGGTCTTCTTTCGTAGGCCATATGCCCATGAATTTATAGATGATGGAATGTTCCTACATGAAGTCTTTATATGTTGCAACATCCGGGTCTTGAATCTCTAGAACTATTATTTTTTTCGCCTTGGGTTTACGATTGTTATTTGTCTGAGTTTGAGGCTGATTTATTTCTTCTGTGCATGGCTGGCTAGAGCCCCTTACATCATTGGAATGTGAGGTGGATGGATTTCTTAAAACTTTCTCTGTCCCTTTGTTTCCCTAGCGGAAGACGCTTGATTTTGCCCCCTCCCCGCCCCATATTTGTCATGGAAGAGCAATGCAGCGCGAGTTAATAAACCCTATCTTGGAGATCTCAGAGTGCATACCAGACCTCAAATTGTAAACGATGTTATATCTATATATATATATATATATATATATATATATATATATATATATATAGAGAGAGAGAGAGAGAGAGAGATGTATGTATGTATGTATGTATGTATGTATGTATGTATGTATGTATGTATGTATGTATGTGTGTGTGTGTGTGTATGTATATATGATTCTCATGGGAGTCACAATGTTTGCCAATGAATATTTGATAAAATTAGACATTAAGATAAAAGGGTTTATCTTAATGAAACAAGATTCGTATTATAACAATTACTCTCTCCAACTGTCGAAGGAGGATACAAAATCATCTAGAGTACACAAAAGGAGACGATGGAAAAAAAAGAGTCAGCAAAGGTATACTTAAACTTTAACAGTTGCCATTCCCCTTGAGAAATTACTTTCTTCAGTAGAAGGGCTTAATTCTTTTGCTTGACAACAGATTCAGTTGCGAAGTCACAAGAGTGAAGTAAGTACATCACTCATAGATTGTTCTATTCAGGTTGTTCTATGTTTCTTGCATTATTTATATTCCATTTTATCTTGCTTGTTTTTTGTACTCAGTTGCATATGTACGAGTCTAACATCTTAGGAATCTAAAATAGATTCTAGTCCATATTTTCACAAGAATATATCATAATAGTTTGTTGTACTTATATTATTTTCAATAAAAAATTAGCATTTTACAATCTCTCTTATTTGGCATAAATATCTAAAACATTATGTTTTATTTCCTCAATTTTACGGGCAGAATTACTAGTATATGTTGTTGAAATTGTGAAACTAATTGTGTGAGTTTTTATTGGAATCATGTGGTCTTATGGCCAACAAAGTACAATTATAAATATTCCAAAATTTATCTTATCGATTTGTTTACGCCTCCTTTCCTACAATTCGGTTAGTTGTATAGTGTGCATATCGTATAACTTTTTTCATTAAGTTTATTTATTTGCCATACATATTTCCTTTCTTGTATTTTAACATATTTTATATTGTACATAACTAGATTTAATACACATAGGGAATTAAGAATTGAGCTTTTTCCCTACCCTGTGACATTAAAGGGTGTTTCCAGGAAAGCATATAAACTTTGCTTGTCAACAATTCTAAACCTCAGTAGCTCATGGTCATATCCTTGGTCATGAGGGAGCTTAAGGCTTAGCATTTGAGGGCTAATAACTCTTGGCATATCACCATATCAATGCTTTTATAAAAGGTGAAGGTCCATGGAATCACCAATTCTAGTGAATTGTCTCTCAATCACAACCCTAGTCACAAAAGTGTTATGTTAAAGCACCTTAGGGATTAAAGTCCTTGTCATATCATAAAACTAGAATATTTAATGGTGCAATGAATGTTGAATCCTCTAATACTTTTATATCCTAATATCTAAGATTGTTAACTAATAGCTAACAACTAACAAAAAGTGTTGCCCTCATCTATACCTTAAAACTCTTAGTTTTGCAAGAGTTTGTAATGTTAAAGGATTTAGGGTGTTCCTCCTATATATCAATGTAATAGCATCTAGATGTCTTATATGGGTGTATGTTACAGTTCTAAAGTACAGAAGCACTAATACATGGAAATTTGGACTCAAGGAAGCTCAAAGGTTCCAAATAAAGGTAAGTGTTTGCACAACGCTTGCTTATATGTGATGATATTATGGATAAGTGTCAAGCTTCAAAACTTGGACTAGATAGAGCACCTATATATTAAGGCACTACAAAGGCATTTTTATTATAAGTGCTCAAGCATAGTAAAGAGGAATATGTCAAGTATGAGCTTAGCCTAGAGGGGGTAGTATAACTACAATTGAATGCAATAGGTGGTAAAAGTGGTTAGTATTATAAACATTATTTTTCTGAAAAGGTTGGATTGAAGGGAGTGAATATGTAACAAAGCATCATTTACTTACTATATTGGAGTTTTAAGCATGAGATCACAACTCTAAGGCATATGTGGAAGCACCGGGGCTATAATTTTAATAGAAGGTGCTTGAGTTTGTAAGTCCCATTCTTTGAAGCTCTTTTGAAGGAAGCACTTATTATGATAGTTCAAGTTGAAGGAAGTACCTATTTTCACAATTCAAGTTGAATGGAGTACCAAATTAATAATGACACATTAAGGAGTAACTAAATAAAGGTAAAGAGTTGAAGAAATAACTAGAGAGAATAATTGCAGACAAGATTTAGAGAGTCGTAGTGTATCTTTGAAGAATAAGCTTATAGAACAGATAACAAATAGGATTGTTGTCTCCTCTAGGTTGGTGCCTAAAAATTTGAAATTAAGGGGACTGGTGTTTCTTGTAGTTTGATGCATACAAAGAGCTATCATTTAATGGAAGTTTTTGGTTTTCTCCAAAAAGGGTTTCCATGTATATCTTTTGTTTCATATTATGCTTATGAGATTAATGTTTTATGGTGCTTGAATGCTTAAATAAGTAAAAATTGTATTACATTCATTCACCCCCTCTCTCAATATAATTGTGAATCTAATAATTGGAATTATAACAAGTTCCTCCATAAGAAGTATAACAACTAGAAGGAAGATCTTAGAGGGACCATGATCATTCAGGATTCATAATAAAAAATAGGGATCCATTCTATGATGGAATAAATTATTCTATCTAGAATCTAAGGATGGAGGCTTAACTAATGTTTCTTGGTCTTGACATTTGGCTATCTATGGTTTATGGTTGCAAAGTTCCAACAACTCCTCCATATGATCAAAATGGGAAGATGGCCTTTGTGATTAATGCAAAAGCAAGGAATGCCATCTTAGGTGGTTTATCAAAATCATAGTTTTTCAAGATAATGCAATGTGGTTATGCAAAAGATATGTTGGATAAGTTTCAAAACAACTATTAAGGCGATGAGAACATAACGAGGGAAAATCTTCAAACTCAGAAAAAAAAATTTGAGAAATTGGATCCATCAAAGGGTCTTTAATTAGGAGTGAAATATATTTTCACCTACCTAGTTTATCTCCTTATGTCTATTGGGAATTGACAATTGGGGTCCTAATAGGCCTGATAGGATAGAAGGAAGTCCTTTTCTCCTCTTAAGTAGGGGACTAGATCCTAAAGAACTAAATTGAACTTCATTTTAATATAAAAGAGAAATAGGAGAGTGGGGAAAGACGAGCTTATCCAAATTCGGTCCTTCATTGTCATGCTTAAGTGCGTCCAAGGATTCAAGTATAGTGCTAGAGAAATACTTTCCCTTTGAGTTGGGCTATGTCACAATAGGTTGTTTTTCTAGTTTAATTTCTCCTTGGGAGGAGTGAAATGGAAATACTACATCCTACATGTATTTCTAACCCACATCTAGTGCTTTGAAGATTCCAGGAGGTTTATCACTAGGTGTACATTAGAATGAAAACACCCACATGAAGGGGATACCTTCATAGTCTAACAAATAGCTAACAATTGTGTTGAATCTTTTAATAGATATAGAGTTTAGCAGTCCTGAGGGAAAGTTCATACCTAGTCCTCTGGGTAAGTTCATACCTACTAGAATTTCAGCCATGCCCATATATCTAGTATGTGATAGAAATAGTCAACTTCATAAAATAACCCAAAGCATTACCTATCTCATCGAAGACCTCAACATATTAGAGAATTAATGGCGACCTAGGAAGTTGAACCCATAATGGAATTATCTCTAATTTCTTTGAATTGGAATCAAATTCACCCATCCATCCTAATGATAAATGGTTTTATACCCCCATATCTAGTGTGAAAGGAGGACTTTTAAGGTAAAAAACATTAACCTTTTCTTAGAAGTATGCTCTTAGGCTCATAACTAAGAAGATTGGAAAAACTATCAGTAGTCTAACTCTATAAGGTTCCCCTTGACATATGCTTGTTGGAAAATCTCATCACCAAGGCCACATCCTCCATTGCCATAATTTTTTTTATGCTTAATTTGATGATCTAGAATGAGATTGGTCTCTTCAATTTTGCATATAATGCATTTTTATTCCTCCTATGCTTCTTCAAACCTCTCAAGGAAATTTTCCCTAAGATGGCGTTCATATTCACCAAGGGTGAATTGTCATTCATCATATTTTGGGAAGATGATGTCCAATAAAACCCTCAACCTAGTATAAATATGATTTTTTTAAGGTTTAGTCCAAGGCTAAACTCCTCTACCATCCAGATTCACAATCGTCATGGAATTGGGCGGAATTGGGTGACCAATAAAAATAATGATTTGTTTCCTTTGCATCATCTAAGAGGGAGTAGATGAGCAGAACCATCTGAAACCTTATTTTATACAAGGTTTCAGATGGTTCATATCAATCAATGCTTTTATTAGATTTATGAAGTTAATAAGCTATTTTATCTAACATCTATGAACTGTAAATACCAAATCTCAAATGATTGAACCTAATACTTCTAAAGTTTCTTTCTGTAATGATTGGTTATTCCACTGCTTAGAGAAATTATAAGAAAAAACACATTTCCCTCCCAGCAACTTCAATGTAGTCCATATGTAATATCTCTGAAAAAAAATTCCTTCATGTTATTCACATACTCCTCTTCCAACACCATGGGGTTAATGACTAAAATATTTAAACTCAATAACATAAAAAATAAAAAATGATAATGCTAACTTAAACCTGTAACCTTGTAATGCTAACTTAGACTTATAATCCTAGCCAAAAACTACCCAAAATACCAAACTCTAATCAGAATCATCTCCAGTTAAAAAACTATATTATGAGTTAACATTCCAATGCATAATAAACATATGATTAAAATTCACAATTCAATTTGATGGTTATGTCTACCACTACTTAGAAATACATTTATACAACTTAGAAATATATTTTTACAACTTGGAGAAGGTGTTATGATACTCGGAAATAGTTATGATATTGAACAATATATTTATACAACTTACTTGGTGAAGGTGTTATGATATTAATTGATTGCTTCAACGATTTTCAATTCACAAAAATCTTCTGACAGGATCTCGACATATATAATAGATTATATATGTTGACTTTTGATCATATATGTTGTTGACTTTTTGATTTTTGAGTTTTTTATTAAACTTTCTACGAACGTAAATTAGGGTAGATATAAGAACTTTTTCCTCATTCTTACTTTCCTCGATATTAAGAGCGTCTTTATCCTTCTTCACGGATATGAGTATGTCATGGTGTTACGTGTCACCATTTTTTCCCGTGTGAATATTCGAAGTATTCATATCTTATAATAATCATTATAAATAAATAATAATTATTAATTTAATAATAAAAATTTTAAAATTAAATATAAATATTAAATATTAAATAATGATAATAATTATCGTTATTTAATATTAAATATTTATATTTAATTTTAAAATTTTTATTATTAAATTAATAATTATTAAAAAATATGAATAATTATTATTTTTATTATTTTTAGGTCCAATAGTTTTTTAGCTCTGATAGACCAATGTATGTTTGGTTTTAGCGGACGTTAACCACCATCATCATTATTTATAATGGTGTTGACGTGTCACCATTTTTTTTCTTCACTCTGTGAATATTCAAAGTATTCCTATCATTCAATAGGGGCATAGACAAGTACATAGTCAAAGTATTCATTCACTAGGGCTAAGTCATGGTGTTGACGTGTTACCATTGTTTTCCTATCACTGTTACTGTGAATATTCAAAGTACCCGTATCATTCAATAGGGCATAGGTTAAGGAAATATTCAAAGTATCCCTATCATTCTCTAGGGCATAAGTCATAAATTAATGTTAGTCATAAAGGAAATATTCAAAGTATCCCTAGTATTCTTTAGGGCATAAGTCATAAATTAATATGGGAATATTTTTTCCTTCCTCGAAGTTGGTTGGAGATGAACTCTAGGGCATAAGTCATAAATTAATATAAGTCATAAAGGAAATATTCAAAGTATCCCTATCATTCTCTAGGGCATAAGTCATAAATTAATATGGGAATATTTTTTCCTCCCTCGAAGTTGGTTGGATAGTTATTCATATAAAATAGATTGCAGTTTTTTATTTTTAAAGATTATATGCTTTTGAGTGTAGAAAATTTTAAAACCATAAATTTGAATGGCAAAGTTTGAATGTAATAATAATTTGTTCAAAATTATTAAAATAATTATTTTTATTTTTTAATTTATATATTTAATAAATTTGAATGGCAAAGTTTGAATGTAATAATAATTTGTTCAAAATTATTAAAATAATTATTTTTATTTTTTAATTTATATATTTAATTAATTTTTTAATATGAAGTTAAGTTTAAAATATGATATTTATTTATAGGTTTAATTTAAATAGTGTTTTTCATTGGAGAGTTTGTTAATATAATTTTTAGTAATAATGTGATTTTTTATTGTTTAAAATATATTTTTGAATGCATAAATGGATTGAGCATTCTAAAAAACTTTTTGGATACTTGGAATTATATAGATTAAAGACTTTAAATTCATATTTTTAAAAATATTTGTTATATTTTGATTAAAATTAACCAAAAAATATGTTGTGAAAAAAACATTTAGTCTATAAATTACTCTACACCTTTACTTATATATTAAATCATTGAAAATCTCCTCAATAATAAAATATTATCATCATTATCCATTAGGTAATGGTTACCCTTAACTCTCATTAGCAACTTCATTTAATAAGAGATATCCACCACATAAAGAAACATAATGAATATATAAAGGAGCAGTTGGATCTCATTTGGCACTTACTCACCGACAAGTTCGATCTCACAAGAAGAAGTTCGATCTATAGCTGGGAGAAGCAAAAAAAGAAGAGCGAAGGTCCAAAAGGCAAGAGGAGTCAGAGGAGGAAGAAAAATCTTTGTTTTTGGGCTGTATCTCTCTCACACGTGCAAATCTAGGGCTTTTGCAATTGCAGGTTCGAGTTGTAGTAGGATGAAGTGCATCATCTTGTTGCTAGAACGAAGAAAACTCTGTCTTTACCTCCTTGATCTTGGGAGGAGCTGTCTTTATCTAGAAAGGTCTCAAGAAGACGCTGAGTTAAGGTTTCCGCAGCAACATCAGGGCCGAAAACACAAGGTCGAAGTTGCAGGTCGAGTTGCAGTATTGATGCTGGCAGGTCAAAGTTATAGTTTATAGCTGGTTGGTGCAGAATCAAGGAAGGACTTGTCGAAGGGTTGAATTGGTACTTGGAGGACTTGGTCTAGCATTTGGGTCTTTGTTGTCTCACTTGAAGTAGATTCTATAAGGATGAGAAGAATTTTCGGGGTTTTTGTGTCCTTTGTTGTTGTTGTTTCTGCTCTTGATAGTTGTTTGATGAAAAAATCTAAATAAAGAACATAAGAAGACTAACTATGTTCACAGACAAATATTAAGATTAAGGAAAATAAGAAGTAATAAGCTGCCACTTTGCATTTTCCAACATCTAGAACTATATGATGCATAATTGCCCGGTATAATGTAGATGACCTGTCAAGCCGCTTTCCATCAATGAAGAAGTTCAATCGAGGGCAAACATTTGCATTTCTACTATTAGGAGCAGTTCAATGGTCTCTACTTCTGATAGTTCCTTTGGCACTGGTAGATACATGGCTAGTCATAGCAGCAGTTGTTGCAATTGTTGAAGCAAGTGCACTCGAATATGATGGATACCCCAACTCTGCCTCATGCACTGGGTTTCTCGAGTAGATTCATCGTCTTCATCAACTTCTCCGTCCTCTTCGGAAGAGTAATCTTCTTCCATAGGTATAGCCTCATAAGTATAGCCTCTCTATTTATGGGACAATTTGGGAGAATGTTTGAATTTTGTTTATCCTTGTTTTAGTGTTTGGAATCGATTTGCAAATAGTCTCACCAATATTCTGTTATTTATAATTTTGAATGAATGAAGTACCACAATTTTGGAGAGTGTTTGAATGGTATTGAAGTGAGAATTTGAAAAATATTTAAATCATATTTTTTAAATATAAAAAATAAATTTAACACCATTAAAAGCTCACCTAAGTTTACTTGAAAGTTAACCACTATAATCTACATTTCCTAAAATTTCTGCATTATTTTAAAATCATCTCTAAATATCCATTATATTTGGAACAAAAACTTCGCCTCTTTCCACTTTTGAATCTTCCTGTATATGGACTGAAAGTATCAGAAACAATGTTCTTGGAAATTGGCATCTGCCGTGAAACAAGGGCAAGTCGCACAGTCGCTGTCATTTTCTGTTGGACTGTGACATTAACGAAGGATATTCAAGGCAATTCGCACTCGCCGTGTCAAATACGGCGCTCAGCCATACATCTCAATCTACGAGGGAGCTTCCAACACGCGGACCTTGACAATAAGGAGGTTTCCTATCTCCATAATTCTATCCTATTCAATCAAGTTGGGGCCCGCTCACAACTAATCACTCCTCCCTTCATATCAATGATTACTCGGAATCTTTCTCCAATTTCACTCTGCAAATACAGGCGGTCTCTTCTTCTATTCTGAATTCATTAAGGTGAGATGGAGAGTCGCAACATGGAAATAAGGCTGATCTCGGCCCGCGATCTGAAGAAAACGAGCATCTTCTCCAAAACAAATGCCTTCGCAGTCGCATGGATCTCCAACAATCACAGAAACAGGCAATGGACGGCTGTGGACAAGGAAAACGGCACCAACCCTACGTGGAATCAAGTTATGAACTTTACCCTCAACGAGGCCGACCTGCAGCATGAGGGCCGAGTAGTTCTCCAGATCGTAATCTACAGAACCGCGACCTTCGGTGACAAAGAGATCGGCCGCGTCAGTATTCCATTGAAGGAATTGCTCAAGCCCTCCGGCGGCAAAAAGGGCCCAAGGGCCAAGTTCGTCAGCTACCAGGTCCGAAAACCCTCCGGAAAACCCAAAGGGGTTTTGGACCTCTCTGTGAAATTCTTCGAAAATGCCGAGGTCAAGCTGCCGCAGGCCGAGGACAAGCTGCCACAGGCAGAGGCAGCAGCAGGGTCATATGGGACGGCCAAGCCGGAGATCGTGACCGCGTATCCAGTATACCCATCGGTTGGCTGCTTTTCGCAGCCGCCGCCATATCCGCCGGCAAATATCCAGTACCCTTCTCCCCAGACGATTTATCCGCCGCCATATCCGCCGGCAAATAACCAGTGCCCTCCACCCCAGTCGATGTATCCGCCGCCTCCACCTTACTACCAGAGTTACCATCCGCCTTACTACCAGGTTTACCCTCCCTACCAAGGCTACTGACTCCACCCAGGTTATTCGCCCATTGTTCCTGAAGTGTAGCAGCCGCCCTGGAAGCTTCATAAACTGGGGATGGGTTTGGGGGCAAGGTTAATTGGCATGTATTTTAGCGGTCCGTTACTCTGAGATATTATAGATGCAGTGATCATTTTTCCGGCTTATGGGTGTAAAGTGGCATATTTGGTGCAAGTCTTGTTTTTGAATAGTAATAAATTTATATAGTTTTCTGTGGATGTTATTTTTAATGAGTTTATTGTGTAAATTTCGATGACTTTTGCGTTGTAACGTGTTCCTCTTCGGGAATGGTATATTCTGATGGAGGTAGTATAGTCTAACTTATACAGTTTTACATGGTTTTTTTTAATATCTAATTAAATTTATCTAGCATATAAAAATATATTTGAAATAACAAAAAAACCTCAGAAAATGTATTATTAAAAAACATTTTCATTTATAAATTAAATTATGTGATGATTCAAATATTTATTACAATTTAGACTGGTTAGATAATCATAAATATAATCTTATTTGAATTTTAAATTTTGTTAATGGGTGTTGTGAATATTTTTTATAAAATTTTGATTAAATTTTACTTTTATTTTGTAAATTTAAATAAGCTAAATAAATTAAAGAATTAAAAATATATATTTATTTGTATAAATATTTTTTAGGAAGAAATCACATTGAAAATTTTAATCGACGCTTTTCAAACCAACAAATATAATTCATCATCAAAACACTTTATATAATTAATATAGATCACAGAAATATATTTATTTATTATAAATTATTTATTTTTACAGTTATGTGATGTAGCAATGCGCTGGTCATATCAAGTTGTGCATGGCTTCTCCAGCAAAACTATAATATACATTTAAGATAGATATACAGTATTTTAGGGGTTTTCGAAATTTTGAATAGTTTAAAAGATCCTCAAAATTGTTATACAAATAAAATAGATGTGGGATATTTTAAGATTTTTCGAAAATAAAATAGATATCCGGTATTTTAGGATTTTCGGAATATTTGAGTAGTTGCAGACATCCTCAAAAATCAGTGATACGAAGAAATTATGCTGTTATGTTTTTATAATTTTGTTTTCAAATTCTTAAATTTCTATCCAATTTTCTAAGTTAATATAAGTGTAGTTTGAGTTAAGTTCCTAGAATTTGGATTCATTAAAAAATAAAGAAATTATCGATAGTATTAATTTAATAATTTAATGAATAAAATTAAGTGTTTTTCAACAATTTTTTTTATTTCTAACATCTATTTTTTGTTTGGTTTAGTTTTACAATTTTTTAGATTTTTATATAGATCATAAATATAGTAATTGACATCTAAATTTATAAATTATTTAATTTATATAGTTATATTAATCATAATTTAATTAAAAAATATTTTATTATAAACCGTTTTTATTCTTAGTACTAAGTAATTTGAAAAATCCTTCCAATCGTGAGGCCTAGAAAAATTGCAAATGGTGGCCAGCGTCGGATCAAATCTGCCACGAACAAAACAATTTGTTTGCTTCGAATTGTTGAGCCAATAATAGCAGACCATGCATCGCATTAGCAATGGTGTCAGGCTCGAGCTCCTTCATCGCTTTGAGCGTGCACTGAACTTGGGCTTCATTTCATTCGTGAAAGCGTCCTGTAAATTTGATTTCGTTCATGGCTACATACAGCTAGAGCTTCTTTGGCTGATAAAGCTATGTCAGGTAACCTTGCCATATGGTATTATGGTTAGAAATAATGACAATGCTGGGCAAAATAATTTTTTAGAGCGAAAAAAGCATGATTATATTATATAAGACTTATAATGAAAACAGATAGTATATCATAAAGCTTTACTAAGCTGGAGAAATTTGAGTCCAAAACAAAATAATTATAATAACAATAATATATAAAACGCACAAACATCAAACACACAAATTTATTTTAGAAATCTCAAAACTCGAAAACCAGGTAATAGATCTATTATTATCTCATGTCTGAGACCCAATCATGTCTGGACATAAAAGCAGTTATGTTATCATTCTTTCAACTCAGACACATTATAATAGAGAATTCCCAACTCATATATAATTTATGGGCTCTAATACAACCATATGTTAGAAACTATCATAGTAAACCTAATAACTTTGACTCTTTCATTATGTCAAATTTACCTTAATAATTTTGACTCTTTCATCGTGTGAAATTTACCCCAACATTACGCTTTTTGAACTTGACTTGAGATGCATGCTTTCCTTCACTATCACCTACATGGACTCCAAGAATTTACCACGCAGGCATACTAGCTAGGTCGACTCCAAGAATTTACCACGCAGGCATGCCTAGCCAGGTCTTATAGCGTACAACTTAATTCAGATTAAGCTTCGTCCATTCAACATTATTGTGTCACAAATTGTTAAATGTTTGAGACCTTACAGCTATCTCCCAAGATGCGATCAAGCGTTGTTATTGTACAATAAAAAAATCACGGGTGGAATGGACACATTTTCTTTCTGACCTAAGTTTATAAAACTTATCTAGTATATTATATTAGAATGAGTTTAAGTTGATGTTAGATTGTGAGAGATTCCATGAGTCCATATTTATGGTAAGACCATTTTTATCTTTACAAAATTTATCTAGTATATTATATTAGAATGAGTTTAAGTTGATGTTAGATTGTGAGAGATTCCATCGAGTCCATATCTAAGACCATTTTTTTCTTTACACGTGGAATATTGTTGAAATTAATTAAATTTTATATAAACTAATTAATTTATAAAATATTTTTAATATTGATGAATTATATTAGAGGGTTCGAAATGTGGAATATTAATTATATAGTTATTTTGAAAGTTAATATAATCAATATGGATCACAAAAATCTAAAATCAATTTTTTTAATATTTGTTAATAAATTATAAATCAAAATATATAATACTCTTAAGTTAAAACTTC
Source organism: Pinus tabuliformis (assembly GCA_031772625.1). Lineage (NCBI taxonomy): Eukaryota > Viridiplantae > Streptophyta > Pinopsida > Pinales > Pinaceae > Pinus > Pinus tabuliformis. The sequence goes on from CM062808.1 coordinate 288,168,346, forward strand.
ATAAAAACTATGAAAAGAAAAGAAATATAAGAAGATAAGATTTGAATAAATTAGTTTTATCTCCTAGACAATGATGAACTCTCCTTCTTAGTAATCTAACTCACAAAATGTATTGCATGATCGGTTAATTAATACACTAAAAAATGCAACACTAGATACGCGTGTAATGGTTAAGATCATGCTTATTCTTTTTATAACTTTAATTTTTTTATAATGACATGTAGTTTCATTTATGATTGGATAAAGTTATGTTGCAATATGCTAATTAATATAGACTTAATATATTTCGAGAGAGGGTAGCATAGCATTAGGGATGGAAAGAGCGGGGATTATTCGATGAAAAAACTAAACTTTTTCTTGGGTATTTTAGAAAAGATCTAGAAATTGTCTAGCAACCCATCATGGGATTCAATGTATAAGGGTTGACACTAGAAAATATCTAATTATCTTAGAAGATTCTCACATTGTTTTTCAAATTTTAAGAAATATATCACTTTCTAAAGACATGCACCTGAAAGATATAGTAATAAAAATAAATGGGTTCTTATCAAGCATTGAAATATATGAAATCTACCACATACTCAGACAATCTAATCAATTGGAAGATTCTCTCGCCAGAAAATTTGGGTTGCCTCCATGCACTTTGAAGAGGTGACGATCAAACACACTATGTATAGTACCATGAACAATAATTTTAATTGAAAGGGACTCATCCCCAAATAGGAGAGAGCCAAATGATAGCCTCTTTCCCACAAGTGAGTGCAAGAGAGCCCCTCCTTCCCAATTTGAGTTTTGGATTCAAGGTTGGAATTAGAAAACAGACTCAAATGTCTAATTTGATGGTTTTCACAACTCCCCAACTTGTCTTTAAAGATTAGAAAAAGGATGAGTGATCTTGACCATTCTTCTGAAAAAATGAAGAGGCAGAAACAAACAGAGAAGGAACTCAAAAACTGGAATGGAGCCAACAACTCTTCTCATCATTCAAAATAGCTAAACAAAATACATAGGAAGCATCAAGAATAAATGACTATAGTGAAACTCAACGAAACTAAACAAAATATGAACTAACTATGACACCTAACAGGCAATGGAATTCTCTATGATGACACCTAACAGATATTGAGATTAATATCTCAAGACTTGCTCCTAATCTCAATAGTTACAAGTAGTGGAACCTACAATGCCTAATCTCTCTCTTTGAAATTCAAATACATTTTTCCCAATGTCTTTGTCAAAATATCTACAAGTTGATCTTTTGAACTGCAAAAAGAAAGTACTATGTCTCTATCATTGATAAGCTCATGTATGAAATGACAATGTGTGTCAATGTTCTTGATCTTTTTCTGAAAGTGTTGTAGCGCTTACAAGCACCCTCCAAAATTTTGGCTTGCATGCAAATTTTAGAGCCTACCTTGGATCCCACAATTGATCATCCTTGGTTAGTCATTGGTAAGCTAATGATTTCAATCTCCCATCCTTGACCCTAAGAGTTTTCCGCATTCTCATCTTTATGCAGCATGTGTCATTTTTGGGCATAGGAGTTGTTATTTGTCATGCAAAGGGAATTCCTTTTTGTTCAAGGGAAAGCATGTGTGCATGAGTGGTTGTCATCACATAGACATGTTGCACACTTACTTCATGCACTCTTGTCACGAACATTGTTGCAACAAGAAAAGTATGTCTTATGTATTCTGGATGGTCTACATTGTGTCACTAAGTGCCTGTGTGTGATCACAATCAAGTCTTATCAATGTTTACATATGTTTCACTGATCTCACACTTAGCCATTTTCCTGAGCAACCTAACCTCATCTAGCTTCCCGGAACTGTTCACTTTGCTTCTGCAACCATTAACCAACATCTCTTGTTTGTTGAAACCCCGCAGCGTGCAAAGACCTAGCCAACACTACTCTCCAAAAATGCACAAAGAAATCAAGTAGCTAGCACTGCTCTCCAGAAATGCGTAGAGAAGTCAAGCAGCTGATACTTAGAAATTCTGCATAGATGTCTTCCCTGGACCCCCATCCTGCAGTAGTGTCCTGTGCCTCCAAACTGCACAATGTTGTCCAAGCTTCCCTGCCGATCTTGCATGCAAAAACTGCACAGATGGGCCTGCTAGGGCCTCATTTTGACAAGAGTCACTTTCCGTTGAAATTGCACAGATCTACCTCTCAACGACTACAAGAAAAGGTGACATGATAAATTCGCTTCCAAGGAGTTGAGGAGAAGGACCAATGAACCAAGTAATGGAAAACATCAAGACTGCATGCAAACTCCGTGGGATGCATGATCATTTTGAGGGTAAGTATCGTAAGTAAAGAAGACCTTTCGAAGTACACCTCTTAGTTGAGATTGCAAGACTGCTTGTCATTGTCATATCATCATGTTCTCAATAGCATGCATGTGCTAAAACACGAAAATTCATTTTATGTGTTTCTTCTACATGTCTTGCTTCCTTTTCACTTGTTTGACCAACTTTTGTCTTTGGCTTGTTGATTGCTATGTCATACTTGCGACCTCGTTTTGGTGATGTTGAAGGTTGTGTTTGAGTTGTGTTCGCTATGTAAACATCTATCACACTCACACACAATGTTGTAAGTACTATCACGCAAGTGTCGTCACGATCATCCGAATGTCTATCCAAAGTGTCACACTTGTCACTTTCACCATTTGATAGTCCCACAGTTAGCCACACTGAACATGTTGTCTTGTTGGTTCGCGGTGTCTTGTCATCGAGTCATGTCGAGTGTGTGTTTGCAAGGTCGTTTAAGTAAAAGTTCACTCGCTCACATACTTAGTCATTATGTTGAAACTCTGTCTGATCCAGGGATCTTTTGCTTATAGATGTACAAAAAGAATCACATGTGAAAATTGTAGCTTAACATAGAAATTTAATGTGCACACAAGAAAGAAGAAGAAACACATAAAGGCACGAAAAGAAGACAACGAGACTTGATAACGGAGTTTTTCCAACTTGGACTACGTCTCTGGGCCCTGCTCGATCAATGAGGAGGCCTTCATTCATTAAATGTCATGAAAAGAAGAGAATACAATCATCAGTTACATAAAAGGAGTATTATACCTCCATTCTGAAAAATCGCTGAGAAGAGGAGAAATCAGATGAAGAAATGGATAGCACCACTGTGTTTGTGGCATTGAGAAGGGTAGAAACCATATAAAATTTTCCCAATTCAGATAGAATGATCAATCGCCCCTCCTGCAAGCTGCTACCTCAAATTGTGTGCCAAAAATCCTCTCCCCCCTATTTTTTCCAAACATTGGGCTTTTATAATGTCTCTTTTGTGACAAAGGCAGCTTTAATCGAGGTTGTTTTGTTTATAATAGAGGTTGTTTAGATAAAAGGATCAACGGGCGCAACAAAACCCCAAAGATGGATTTTTATCGTTTAAAATGATAATACACAAAAAACCCGTAAAACATTAAAAATCCTACCAAAACCTTAAAAACCAAACTTAAAATACATCAAATCGGACCTATAAATCCATCAGGTCTGGTCCCTATCACAAATCGCTATTGCTGATATCAATGGCCTTGTATATCGGGGAATCGCTGATCGCCGATATGTTGATTAGATCTAGACTGTTGATCTGTTCATTGATCAGACAATCCAGATTGCATCGCATGTCGATACCACATCGCTCCTTGCTATCAGAGATTGCTGATTTCCCGACTGCTGATTTAATCCTAGCCATCGATCTATTTCCTGATCTGACGACTAAGATTGCACGTCGTTGATTGGCAGATTGCAATCATAATAGCCCAGAGGTCCTAGTCTTGTGCCTTGTGTTTCGCCGACCTGATTCACCGATGCCGATATCGGCGATCGCTATATCACTGGTTCTAAAGTCCCCAATATCGCACATAGCATGCCCATGACTCTGATTAATCAAAGATCGTTGATCGGGGGTTCCTGTCTACCTACCTTAAGTCCACCCTTTGGACCGTCAGATTCTGATTTTCCCTTTTAAGACTTAAGACCCATTTTTTTTGAAGAAATGCCTCCTTTTTCAAAGTGACAAGGCAATCTTCTTTCTGCCCTAACTTCATCATCTGGACTTGGATTGAGTGTCGTTCACACCATTAGAATCAGGGTGATGAGCTCTTCGATATGATGTTAAGATACTTTCCTTTCTGCCACTTTGAATTTTGAGCTTTTCCATGCCACTGTATCGGAAGATCCACCTGGATCAATCCTCCCCATTGAGGAGCTTTTGGACTGCCAAAAGCTTTATTATTCAATTGGCAAGTGAGGGAATTGTTACCTCACTCTTTCTTTCTCCAGCCATTTTGCCTTGCTGGGGTGCATCCCCTTGAAACCAACTCGAAGGTATTCCACATCTCCTTGTCGTGAAGTCCTAGTTATTCTATCAAGGATGATGTCTTCAGGTAACTCATCGAGATATTCTGGTGCAAAATCATCAATTTTAGGAACTGCGCCCACTTCCTCGGTATCCATAATCAAAGGTGGTTCATACAGCGTTAAGTTCTCCACATTCACTACTGAGTACATCTACATATATATCGGCAAGTCAAGATGAAATGCATTGTTTCCAATCTTCTCCAAAATGGTGAATGGACCATACCAGATTTGTCACAACTTGTTCCCTTCTCCCTTCATCCCGTCCTTGCTGATATGGAACCACACTTTGTCACCCACTTGAAATTGATGGTCAACTCGGTGTTTGTCATGTTGAGCCTTGTAACCGGCTTGACTTTTCTCCAACTGCTCTTGTACTGCTTGGTGAATCAACTGGATTCACTGAATGAAATGTTGAGCTTTGTCCCTATCATTACGTCCACTGGAGTCATCTTCCCTTCCAAAGACCATATCAAAAGGGTCCTTTGGCAAGTAACCAAAACATGTCTCAAATGGTGAACGTTGTGTAGATGAGTGCTCATATGGGAGATGCTCATCCCACAACTTAGGATGTTTCCCACAATAGCCTCGTAACAAGTGTACCACCGTGTAGTTGACAGCCTCTATCTATCCGTCAGTCTGTGGATGAAATGTCATGCTTCTTTTCAATTTGGTCTCCATCATCTTCCACAAGCTAGTCCAAAACTCTCCAAGAAAGCGAGAGTCTCGATCTGACACAATCGATGTGGACAACCCAAAATGGACCCAAACATGCTGAAAGAAAAGATAAGTAGTCTGCTCTGCAGTAATCTGCTTTTTACAAGGCACTAGAATACAAATATTACTAAAACGGTCAACGACGACATACAAATAGTCATGACTCTTTCTAGAAAAAGCCAAACCTCCTACAAATTCCATCAACACACTTTCCCATGGACGACTCAGAATAGGGAGTGGTGTGTAGAGCCTGAGTTTTCTATTAGAGGGCTTTGAAATAGAACACATCACACAACCCTTTACATAGCGAGTCACAATGTTCTTCATATGAGGCCAAAAACAAAATATTTGTACATGACATAAAGTCTTTTCGACACCAAAGTGTCCAGACACAAGAGAGGTGTGGGCCTCTCAAATTACATGTACTCTTTCCCCTATGGGAATACATAATTTGCCAAGGTGGCAATTTCCCCTACAAGTGATAGTTGTCCACCTGTGAACCATGGGTTAGTTTTACATAAATCTGGTTAAAGTCATCATCATTAGCATATTTTTCAGCATAACTCTCAAAAGATAACGAAGCATTATGCAAGATAACATAAGTAGAAATATGAGGGCAAGATAGCATATCGGCCACTTTATTACTAGTGCCCTTCTTATACTTTATTACCAAATGAAACTGTTGAAGAAAACCCATCCACTTGAAATGACGAGATTGCTGCAACTTGGTTTGTGACTGAAGGTGCTGCAAGGGGTGATGATCCGTATGGATGATGGTCTCCTTGTTGATTAGGTAGTGTTTCCACTTTTTCACACTCTACACCAAAGCATAACTTTCCTTGTCATAACTGTGATAGTTTATCACAACTTGAGAAAACTTCTTAGAATGGTAACAAATCGGCTTCTTCTGCTGCATCAGTACAACTCCCATGACATAACCACTAGCATCAGTTTTGATCTCGAATGGTTATTGGAGATCAGGTAAGGCTAAGACTAGCGTGATGCTGATATTTTCCTTCAATGTTTCAAAGGACTTCTGTTGTCTTCCTCCCCATTGGAAGACCTATTTCACACTTGTCAATGTGTGTAAAGGTGTTGCCATAATAGAGAAATTAGCAATAAATCTCCTCCAATACTGGACTGCACCTAAAATGTTGTGGACCTTGGTTACACTAGTAGGCTTAGGCCAATTTATAATTGCTTCAAACTTAGAGGGACCAATTTTTAACTGACCATGACCAACAATATGACCTAGGTAACCCAAAGAGGTTTTCCTGAACTCACACTTTGACAATTTTACAAAGAGTTTTTCTTTTTTCAGTACATCAAGCACTTTCTTCACATAACACGCATGTTCATTCCAAATTTTATTAAAGACAAGTATATCATCTAAATATACAAGAACAAATTCATCAATGAAAGGCTGAAAGAGATCATTCATGACCCTCATAAAAGTGGCTGGAGCGTTTCAAGGTTTGAATGGCATCACCATCCATTCGAGCAACCCCTGTTTGGTCTTGAAGGTGGTTTTCCACACTTCCTGCTCTACGATTCGACCCGGTGATAACAACTGCGCAAATCCAACTTGGTGAAATAAACAAAATTCTTTAGTTGATCTAGTAAATCATCTATGTGTGGAAGAGGTGTTTCTGGGATAACTAGTGTCTATTCAGATCTGCTAGTCCCACTAAGACGGGTAGCTATCTTGGAAACAAACAATTCAAAGTAACTTGTGAGGTAGAGAGCACCAACCTTAATCTTTCCCTTGGCTCCTTGCTTGTTTCCTCTCTCCTTTGATAGAACTTGCCACTCCTTTCTCACTTGTCCCGCTTCAAAGAACACCTGTAGAGGCAAAGCAATAAGAAACCATCAAATCATAGAGATCTATGATACCATAAACAATGTAGAATCAAAAATACATTAACCATACAAATGCATACACAAATACAAGATTCAGAAATACACAAGTATATGGAGGAAAACTCAAATAACTTTATTGATAGAAGTAGAAGAGAGGATTACAACCTAGCTATCTGATCCAGCATCATCCTCCCAGCATGAAAGCCCTCTTCACCTCATGAAAAACTAGATCACCCAAAAATACAATGTCTCACAGAGAAACCAACAACACTTCCATACAAATTACAAAATTCCAGCCTCTGGATCTCTAGGATGAGGGATTCATATATAGATATTTGTAGGGGGGTGAGTCAGCTTCTGGGTTTTTTATTAGTGTCATTTCATTGATAGTTCTTGGTTCCACTTGGAGATTTCATGATCTCTTACTCATCCCTGGGCGAATTCAGAGAGGCAAGTGTCATATGAGCAGTTTCTAGAAGATTCTTTGGGTTTCCACTTAGCCAACTACCTCTTCCATTTGTCTGCTCTTGCCCATCGCACCCTACAGAAGGCCTTTTCAGTATGCATCGCACCCCCCGTGTGTAATAGGTGAGATGCATTGCACTTTGACCAAGGAGCAATTTGTATGGGTCAATTTTGACCAGTTTTGAGTAGTTTTTCAGGTGGAACTTCTGGGAAATGATGTAATCAGTTGACCTTGATCCTTTAGGGTATGAAAAAAAAAATTTGGGGGTTTGAGAGCCCTTGGTTTATAGACATATGTGATTGGGTTGCAGAGCCCAAATATGTCTATAATAAGAGGGTAGTGATTTTTCACCATGATTTTGTTTAGCATGCGGTAATCCACGCACATCCTCCATGTGCCATCTTTCTTTAGGACTAAGACAATTGGTGAGCCACATGGGGAAGTGCTCGGCATGATGACCCCTTGGTCCAACAATTCCTACACTTGTTTCTTGATTCCCTTCATCTCAATGGTTGACATCCTATACATGCCAATATTTGGCAAAGGAGTGTCATGTTGCAAATGGATTTCATGTTGGATTTCCCTCTTCGGAGGTAATCCCTTCGGTTCCTAAAACAGCTCATCATAATTAGAAATTAATTCAGATAATTCTGGTTTATGTTCCTAATCACAACCCTGGAAAGCATTAGTTAATTCTGCATTTTTTTCCCTTAAAACCATCAACATGCAACCCTTATTGGAATTCACCAGCCTTTTCATTTATCCTGCATTGACAAGGCTGGCATTGATTTTAGTTTGATGAGCCCTTACTATATATTCTACCCCATCTTTTGTGATTTGGTATTTGTTTTCATGACAAAAAAAGATTGCCTTTCTATCATACAGATGTGGACTCCCTAACACCATGCCACAGATATCCAATGGTATCATATCGAGTTCTACTTCATCCACTAGCTTAGAAGCGATTACAAATTTGACTTTACACTGCTTGGTTACATTCAGTTTCTCTTTATCATGTATTGATCCAAGAGGGTAAGGTTTCAGATGTGGTTTTGTTTCTAAGCCAAGCTTCTTTACCAAGGATTCTGTGATTAAGTTTGCTTGGGATCCAGTGTCAAAGAAAGTTTCTACTTTTGTATGATTTATGACAACTCTGATATGAAACAATTCAATTCTCTTTCAATCATTAGGAAGGGAATCATTCACAGAACTAGTGCCTTCATGTGATTCAGAATTAGCATGAGGTGTAAGAGTACCTTTTGTTCCCATAGCTGTGATTAATGCTTCATCTTCGGAATTCGATCCAAGGTCTTGTTGCGCAGTTGCCACTGTCTTCTGCTTCCCTTTTCCTCCATACTTCTTTGGACGCTTTTCTAGGTGTTGTTTCCAACAGTGATTGTCATCGTGGCCTTCCTTTTTACAGTGACTGTAATACAACCTTTGTTCTTCTTTGGCTACTACCATATTCTTCTCCTTTCCTTTCCATTTCTCTTTGGATTTGCCATTTGGAGGTTTGAACGGTGGTTTTCTCAATGATCATCTCTTTCACTTTTGCCCCTGTTCTCAATATGAATTTCCTTCACATTGGCTGTGTCAATAGTGGTTGGTTCAAACAACAATAATGAATGCCCAATGTAGCTATGCAATGAGACAATATACTTAGTTAATACTTCAGGTGTATCAAGTGCAATACCCAGATTAAGTGCTTGCTTTCTAAACTCCTCTGTAAAACTCTGAACATCTTGACCTTTGCCTCGCCTTAAATACTGCCAACTCATTAAAGATTTTTTCTTGTATCCCAAGGGATAAACCATTCCTTTAATGCAAAAATAAAATCATGCCATGAGGAAAAGAGGTTACCCACATTTTTACTGCTTTGCAATTTGCTCTCCCACCAAATGAGAGCAATGTTGCTCAGTCGTAGGGAGGCTAGCTGAATCTTTGCCTCATCCCCCATGATCTACTGAATCCTACAATAGACCTCAATCTGCCTAATCCAGTTACTAAGCTTCTCTGTGTTGCTTTCACCATTAAACATGGGGAGATCAAATTTAACATCTAGTTTAAAGGGTTTCTTAGATGCATCCCTGGGATATCTATGATTATGGTGCTGAGAGGAAGAAGAACTTTCACCTGCAGAAGGAGAAGGATGGGGGTATTATCCACCATTTCCATGCATTGAACCTTGTTCTTCTGCATTTCTCCCTTCTGCTCTCTCCCAACTGACCAACATTCTCTACCATTGAATAGAAGGTACTTTTGAAATTGCGCTCCTCTTCAAGAAAAGCCTCGTCCTCCATGTTTCTCTTTCAATGTGCATGCCCCGCTTTGAGATCGAAAGGCTCTAGTTCCCCTTCGCCTCTTTAGAGCCTGTTTCTTGTTAGCATACAAACATACAATTCATGTCTAAAAAGCCCTGCTCTGATACCACTTGATCCAGGGATCTTTTACTTATAGATGTATGAAAATAATCACATGTGAAAATTGCAGCTTAACATAGAAATTTAATGTGCACACAAGAAAGAAGAAGAAACACATAAAGGCACAAAAAGAAGACAACAAGACTTGATAACAGAGTTCGTCCAACTTGGACTACGTCTCCGGGCCCTGCTCGATCAATGGGGAGGCCTTCATTCATTAAATGGCATGAAAAGAAGAGAATACAATCATCAGTTACATAAAAGGAGTATTATACCTCCATTCTGAAAAATGGCTGAGAAGAGGAGAACTCAGATGAAGAAATGGATAGCACCACTGTGTTCGTGGTGTCGAGAAGGGCAGAAACCATATAAAATTTTCCCAATTCAGACAAAATGATCAATCGCCCCTCCTGCAAGTTGTTGCCTCAAACTGTGTGCCAAAAATCCTCTCCCCCCTACTTTTTCCAATCATCAGGCTTTTATAATGTCTCTTTTGTGACAAAGGCTACTTTAATCTAGGTTGTTTTGTTTATAATAGAGGTTGTTTAGATAGAAGGGTCGGCGGGTGCAACAGAACCTTAAAGATGGCTTTTTATCGTTTAAAACGATAATACACAAAAAACCCGTAAAACACTGACCTTAGAAATCAGACTTCAAATATATCAAATCAGACCTATAAATCCATCGGGTCTAGTCTGTATCGCAAATCACTATCGCTGATATCAATGACCCTGTATATTACGGAATCGTCGATTGCCTATTTCCAATATACCGATTAGATCTGGATCGTTGATCTGTTCCTTGAACAGACAATCCAGATTCCACTGCATGTCATTACCGCATCGCTCCTTGGTATCGGGGATCGCTGATTTAATCCTGGCTGTTGATCTGTTTCCTGATCTGACGACTTTGATTGCACGTCGTTTATCAGCAGATAGCAATCGCAATGACCCAGAGGTCCTAGTCTTGTGCCTTGTGTTTTGTTGACCCAATCCACCAACGCCGATATCGGCGATTGCTATATCGTTGGTTCTAAAGTCCCTGATATCGCACATAGCATCCCCCAACTTCGATTAACCAGAGATCGTTGATCGGTGGTTCCTGTTCGCCTGCCTTAAGTCTGCCCTTTGGACCGTCCAATTGTGATTTTCCCTTTTAAGGCTTAAAACCCATTTTTTTTGAAGAAATGCCTCCTTTTTCAAAGGGACAAGGCAATCTTCTTTCTTACCTAACTTCATCATCTAGACTTGGATTGGAGTGCCACTCGCAGCATTGGAATCAGGGTGATGAGCACTTCGATCTAATGTTAATATACTTGCCTTTCTGCCACTTTTAATTATGAGCTTTTCCATGCCACTATATTTGAATATCCACCTAGATCATTGTCGACCAGACCACACCCCAACAGCCGGACCTCCTCTGAGCTGCATTGCACACTCTCAGCCCTTAGTTATTATGCATTGTCACCTAGAATTGCACAGAGCTTGAGGTTGTCTCCCAGGCAGTTTGCACTACGCAATCCTAGAATCGACCCTATTGACTGTAACTCAGAATAGTGCAAAATTTGCTCATCAAGTCATCTCATCTGTGCTACACACAAGTAAATTCATCAAGCCTCCAATTGGTCACCCGGAGAGTTTGACTGGGCAGTGAGCCTGGGTCTCACTTCTCCAAAAAAAATCACAGAGGCTGCCAAGCATGTTAGCATCCGCTGACTAAATAAATTTCATATACATGAAGGATAGACACCCGTTGCACGTCACTGCACTTTCCTCGAAATTTGTGCAATTTTGTTAGCCAGTCACCCCGTCAGTCGACTTGCTTCTCCTCCTGACAACTACTAAATTTTCATGGGTTGTCTCCCAGCTACCCAGCATCCCGCTCAGTCAAAAAACTACGTAGCTATGTCAGCAGGCCAGCCTCCCAGCTCTACTTAGTTTTGGAAAGTAGCCTCTTGCAACCCGTTACCAGCGTCCTCGAAGAATCTATGAAGTTTTCATTGCTAGTGCCCCCTTTATGCCTGCACTGTAGCCATGAAAAAATTGCGTAGATCCTCCCTCTAGTAGAGCCAGATCCTACAGATAGTCAATACTGATCCTAATTTCCTATCTCAACCTCCTAGTGATGTCAGCGCAATTTTCATTGACAGTGCCTGGAGCCCGCATCCCAACCTGAAATGTGCTCCGTGGAGTTTCAGAGCCTTCTCCTCTCTCCTGATCACCTGCATCGAAAAACGAAAGATAATGCATCGTGGTAGACTAGGATATTTATGGATTTGATGTCATCTCATCATGAGTGGTTGAAGATACAGGTACATGGATGAGACATGGTGTGGCAACGAATGAGATGAGCATGGAGTGCATACTAGGAGAATTGTTTGCGAATAGATGAAAACATGAAGCATACGAAGTAGCAAGCGAAGGAGACACATGCACATGCATGAACTATCAAGCGAACACCAAGGTCATCAAAGACTTCACACACCTTGCCATGCAAAGGTGAAGCTATGAAACACCGAGAGCACACTCATCGCTCAGCAGCACTGTAACTCGCTATGGACATCACTAGCAGCATGAACATACCAGCTCTGTCGTGTTGAGTCATGTCATGATTCATCTCGGCCACATCACTGTTGTGGGCCATACTATTGTAATCAATGTAATGTAACGTGGAAGTCTAAGAGACCCATATGTAAAGTTGAAGAGACATGTAAAGTTGAAGAGTCATGTAAGTCAAACAGTCATGAGGGAAGTTGAACAGTCAAAAGGGTCAGTTTCACCCTTGGCTATATATACCCCTCATTTGTACATGTAAAGGAATTTTCAACTTGGCTGCTCCCACATAGCCTTGAGAGTCTATAATCTTTTCCTTGATGAGCGAGCAGTGGCTCCAATTTCCTACTATCGGGGTTAGTGATGTAAGTATGTATGGATGTGTCTTGGAACTATCACTTAATTTAGAAGCTTGTTAGCAGGCCATCACATTTTCACACATGTATTGTATTCATTTGTAAGACTCTTCTTTGGACGCTTGTAATGCATGTTGCTTTAACCTGTATTAAGACAGTTGAACTATTTCGGTTGTTTTAGTACATATGCTATTGGAAATGTGTTGTATTAGTTATTAATGTTTTCTCGCCCATGTGGGCTATCCCACTAAACACTCAATAGATTCATTCTTGTAAACCTGGTTATAACACCCGTCACACTCGTGTGGGCTATTCCACTGGGTGTTGTATGTGCTATCTATTCACCTTGTGATTGTGATTGTCACATCTGTGTGGAATACTCCGCCGAAAGTTGTGCATGTACTGATATGTTGTGTGTCTCTAGCGGAGTTGGGACTATTCCATTTCAACATGAGACTTACTTCCACCCTCTCCCTCTGCAGTGAAAGAACTTTGACACAAGCGATACTAAACAATCACCAGGCACGTGAACCTCATTGTTCGAAGACAAAGAAAACCACTCTCATGTGCTAACAAGCAAGATATAAGGCATATCTTTAAGATAATGGAAACCAGGCCATCGTACCAGATGGGACTCCTACACCAAATGGTGTGAGGTCTAGTTGGGAATTCATATCGAGGAGGTCCCCTAAATTTTGGGGGGTCCAACACTGTCAATAGAAACTCATGATATTTTGAGAAGGAAATTGCAGAACTGTTATCACAGTAACTTAGAGTTGGCTCCTTATGAAAATGTATCCATCCAAGAGGGTAAGGTTTCAGATGTGGTTTTGCTTCTAAGCCAAGCTTCTTTACCAAGGTTTCTATGATTAAGTTTGCTTGGGATCCAGCATCAAACAAAGTATCTACTTTTGTATGATTTATGACAACTCTGATATGAAACAGTTCAATTCTCTTTCAATCATTGGGAAGGGAATCATTCACAGAACTAGTGCCTTCATGTGATTTAGAATTAACATGAGGTGTAAGAGTACCTTTTGTTCCCACAGCTGTGATTAATGCTTCATCTTCGGAATCTGATCCAAGGTCTTGTTGCTCAGTTGCCACTATCTTCTGCTTCCCTTTTCCTCCATACTTCTTTGGACGATTTTCTAGGTGTTGTTTCCAACAGTGACTGTCATTGTGGCCTTCCTTTTTACAGTGACTGTAATATAGCCTTTGTTCTTCTTTGGATACTACCGTCTTCTTCTCCTTTCCTTTCCATTTCTCTTTGGATTTTCCATTTGGAGGTTTGAACGGTGGTTTTCTGGAATGATCATCTCTTTCACTTTTGCCCCTGTTCTCAATATGAATTGCCTTCACACTGGCTGTGTCAATAGTGGTTGGTTCAAACAACAATAATGAATGCCCAATGTAGCTATGCATTGAGACAATATACTTAGTTACTACTTCAGGTGTATCAAGTGCAATACCCGGATTAAGTGCTTGCTTTCTAAACTCCTCTGTAAAACTCTGAACATCCTGACCTTTGCCTCGCCTTAAATACTGCCAACTCATTAAGTCTTTTTTCTTATATGCCAAGGGATAAACTGTTCCTTTAACGCAAAAATAAAATGATGCCATGAGGAAAAGAGGTTACCCACATTTTTACTGCTTTGCGATTTGCTCTCCCACCAAACGAGAGCAGTGTTGATTAGCCGTAGGAAGGCTAGATGAATCTTTGCCTCATCCCCCATGATCTGCTAAATCCTGCAGTAAACCTCAATCTATCTAATCCAGTTACTAAGCTTCTCTTTGTTACTTTCACCATTAAACATGGGGAGATCAAATTTAACATCTAGTTTAAAGAAGGGTTTCTTAGATGCATCCATGGGATTTCTATGATTATGGTGGTGAGAGGAAGAAGAACTTTCACCCACAGAAGGAGAAGGAGGGGGGTATTCTCCACCATTTCCATGCGTTGAACCTTGTTCTTCTGCATTTCTTCCTTTTGCTCTCTCCCAACTGACCAACATTCTCTGCCATTGAATAGAAGGTCCTTTTGAAATTGCACTCCTCTTCAAGAAAAGCCTCGTCCTCCATGTTTCTCTTTCAATGTGCACGCCCCGCTTTGAGATCGAAAGGCTCTAGTTCCCCTTCACCTCTTCAGAGCCTATTTCTTGTCAGCATACAAACATACAATTCACGTCTAAAAATCCCTACTCTGATACCACTTGATCTAGGGATCTTTTGCTTATAGATGTATGAAAAGAATCACATGTGAAAATTGTAGTTTAACATAGAAATTTAATGCACACACAAGAAAGAAGAAGAAACACATAAAGGCACAAAAAGAAGACAACAAGACTTGATAACGGAGTTCGTCCAACTTGGACTACATCTCCGGGCCTTGCTCGATCAATGGGGAGGCCTTCATTCATTAAATGGCATGAAAATAAGAGAATACAATCATCATTTGCATAAAAGGAGTATTAAAACTCCATTCTGAAAAATGGCTGAGAAGAGGAGAACTGAGATGAAGAAATGGATAGCACCACTGTGTTCATGGTGTCGAGAAGGGTAGAAACCATATAAAATTTGCCCAATTCAGACAAAATGATCAATCGCCCCTCCTGCAAGTTGTTGCCTCAAACTGTGTGCCAAAAATCCTCTCCCCCCTACTTTTTCCAATCATCGGACTTTTATAATGTCTCTTTTGTGACAAAGGCTGCTTTAATCTAGGTCGTTTTGTTTATAATAGAGGTTGTTTAGATAGAAGGGTTGGCAGGTGCAACAGAACCCCAAAGATGGCTTTTTATCGTTTAAAACGATAATACACAAAAAACTCGTAAAACACTGACCTTAGAAACCAGACTTCAAATATATCAAATCATACTTATAAATCCATCGGGTCTGGTCCCTATCGCAAATCACTATCACTGATATCAATGGCCCTGTATATTATGGAATCGTCGATTGCTTATCGCTGATATACCGATTAGATCTAGACCGTTGATCTGTTCCTTGAACAGACAATCCATATTGCATTGCATGTCGCTACCGCATCGCTCCTTGGTATCGGGGATCGCCTATTTAATCCTGGTTGTTGATCTGTTTCCCGATCCGACGACTGAGATTGCACGTCGTTGATCGGCAGATAGCAATCGTAATGACCCAAAGGTCCTAGTCTTGTGCCTTGTGTCTTGCTGACCCGATCCACCAACGCCGATATCGGCGATTGCTATATCGTTGGTTCTAAAGTCCCTGATATCGCACATAGCATGCCCCCAACTTTGATTAACCAGAGATCGCTGATCGGTGGTTCCTGTTCGCCTGCCTTAAGTCTGCCCTTTGGACCGTCCAATTGTGATTTTCCCTTTTAAGGCTTAAAACCCATTTTTTTTTAAGAAATGCCTCCTTTTTCAAAGGAACAAGGCAATCTTCTTTCTTACCTAACTTCATCATCTAGACTCGGATTGGAGTGCCATTCGCACCATTGGAATCAGGGTGATGAGCACTTCGATCTGATGTCAAGATACTTGCCGTTCTGCCACTTTTAATTATGAGCTTTTCCATGCCACTATATTTGAATATCCACCTAGATCATTGTCGACCAGACCACACCCCAACAGTCAAACCTCCTCTGAGCTGCATTGCACAGTCTCAGCCCTCAGTGATTATGTATTGTCACTTAGAATTGCACAGAGCTTGAGGTTGTCTCCCAGGCATTCTGCACTACCCAATCCTAGAATCGACCCTATTGACTGTAACCTAGAATAGTGCAAAATTTGCTCATCAAGTCATCTCATCTGTGCTACACACAAGTAAATTCATCAAGCCTCCAATTGGTCACCCGAAGAGTTTGACTGGGCAGTGAGCCTGAGCCTCACTTCTCCAAAAAAATTCACAGAGGCTACCAAGCATGTTAGCTTCCGCTGACTAAAGAAATTGCATATACATGAAGGACAGACACCTGCTGCACGTCACTGCACTTTCCTCGAAATTTGTGCAGTTTTGTTAGCCAGCCACCTCGTGAGTTGACTTGCTTCTCCTCCTGACAACTACGAAATTTTCATGGGTTGTGTCCCAACTACCCAGTATCCCGCTTAGTCCAAAAACTATGTATCTATGTCCAGCAGGCCAGCCTCCCAGCTCTACGTAGTTTTGGCAAGTAGCCTCTTGCAGCCCGTTACCAGTGTCCCCGAAGAATCTGTGAAGTTTTCATTGCTAGTGTCCCCTTTCTGCCTGCATTGTATCCATGAAAAAATTGCGTAGATCCTCCCTCCAGTAGAGACAGATCCCACAAATAGTTAATACTGATCCTAATTTCCTATCTCAACCTCCTAGTGATTCCGGTGCAATTTTCATTGACAGTGCCTAGAGCCCGCATCCCGACCTGAAATGTGCTCCCTGGAGTTTCAGAGCCTTGTCCTCTCTCCTGATCACCTGCATAAAAAAACGAAAGATAATGCATCGTGGTAGACTAGGATATTTCTGGATTTGATGTCATCTTATCATGAGTTGTTGAAGGTACAGGTACATGGATGAGACATGGTGTGGCGACGAATGAGATGAGCATGGAGTGCATACTAGGAGAATTGTTTGCGAATAGATGAACACATGAAGCATACGAAGTAGCAGGCGAAGGAGACACATGCACATGCATGAACTATCAAGCGATACGCCAAGAGCACACTCATTGCTCAGCAGCACACTAACTCGCTATGGACATCACTAGTAGCATGAACATACCAGCTCTGTCGTGTTGAGTCATGTCATGATTCATCTCGGCCACATCACTGTTGTGGGCCATACTATTGTAATCAATGTAATGTAACGTGGAAGTCTAAGAGACCCATATGTAAAGTTGAAGAGCCATGTAAAGTTGAAGAGTCATGTAAGTCAAACAGTCATGAGGGAAGTTGAACAGTCAAAAGGGTCAGTTTCACCCTTGGCTATATATACCCCTCATTTGTACATGTAAAGGAATTTTCAACTTGGCTGCTCCCACATAGCCTTGAGAGTCTATAATTTTTTCCTTGATGAGCAAGCAGTGGCTCCAACGCCCTACTATCAGGGTTAGTGATGTAAGGATGTACGGATGTGTCTTGGAACTATCACTTAATTTAGAAGCCTGTTAACAGGCCATCACATTTTCACACATGTATTCTATTCATTTGTAAGACTATTCTTTGGACGCTTGTAATGCATGTTGCTTTAACCTGTATTAAGATAGTTGAACTATTTCGGTTGTTTTAGTACATATGCTATTGGAAATGTCTTGTATTAGTTATTAATGTTTTCTTGCCCGTGTGGGCTATCCCACCAGACACTCAACAAATTCATTCTTGTAAACCTGGCTATAACACCTTTCACACTCGTGTGGGCTATTCCGTTGGGTGTTGTATGTGCTATCTATTCACCTTGTGATTGTGATTGTCACATCTGTGTGGACTACTCTGCCGAAAGTTGTGCATGTCCTGATATGTTGTGTGTCTCTAGTGGAGTTGGGACTATTCCATTTCAACATGAGACTTACTTCCACCCTCTCCCTTTGTAGTGAAAGAACTTTGACACAAGCGATACTAAGCACTCACCAGGCACGCGAACCTCATTGTTCAAAGACAAAGAAAACCACCCTCATGTGCTAACAAGCAAGATATAAGGCATATCTTTAAGATAATGGAAACCAGGCCATCGTACCAGATGGGACTCCTACACCAAACGGTGTGAGGTCTAGTTGGGAATTCATATCTGGGAGGTCCCCTAAATTTTGGTGGGTCCAATACTGTCAATAGAAACTCATGATATTTTGAGAAGGAAATTGCAGAACTATTATCACAGTAACTTAGAGTTGGCTCCTTTTAAACATTTGAAATATTTACTAATAGTCTTCTGAGCCACACTGCTTAGAAAGTTGCTGAAGTGGAAACTACATACTTTGCCTTTGCTGGAGATATTGAAACGATTGGTTATTTCTTGGATTCCCATGAAATCATATTGGTTCCCAGATGAAAAAGCATACATGAATTTCTTTTGTGATCATGTAAACTACCTGCATAATCATTGTTTGTATAACCTGAAAGTGAGTTATCTTCAAAATGTGTGTAGAGAAAACCATAGTATAGGGTCCCTTCAATATATCTTAAGATCCTTTTTTCCACCTTCTGATGAGAAATATTGGGTGACTGCATAAACATGGAGTAAAAACTAGCTACAAACATGATATTAGGTCTAGTTTTTGTGAGATATACAAACTACCAACTAGAATTTTATACAATGTGGAATTAACTAATGGTGCTACATATTGTATGATCATCTTAGTGTCTTGAGAAATTTGTGAATCCTCTGGTTTTCAATTATTAATTTTGAACTTTTGGAGGATTTCAGTGGCATATTTTTGTTGACCAATAAAAATTCCATGAGGATATTATTGAATTTCAATGCCTAAGAAGTATTTCAAGACCCCTAGATCAGTTATATCAAACTCTATTTGCATTGTTGCCTTGATGTCTTCTAACATCATATTGCATGTATAACTAAGATGATCAACGTAAAGGCACACAATGACAATTTTACCTTCATGAGTTTTGTTATACAATGTTGGCTCATGGATGCTTCTGCAAAAACCACTTTTGATGAGAGAGGTGTTGATGTGACTGTACCAAGCTCTTGGAGATTGTTTCAAGCCATACAAATATTTCTTCAACCTGTGCACCTTATGCTCCTATCCTATAACTTCAAAACTAGGAGGATGCTCCACATACAGTTCTCCTTGCAATATACCATTTAATAAAGCATATTTTACATCAAGTTGATAGACTTTCCATTTGTGTTGAGATGTTCTGGATAAAATAGTTCTCATAGTGTCTAACCTTGCTAGTGGAGCAAAGGTTTCACCATAGTTGACACCAAACTATTGTGAGGATCCTTTGGCAACCAACCTTGCCTTATGTTTCTCAATATCTCCTTTTTCATTTAGTTTGGTCTTATATACCCATTTTACACCAATTTTGGTTTTGTCTCTTGGGATATCAACTAATTCCCAAGTTTAGTTGTTGCCAATGGCAACAATTTCTTGGTTCATTGCATCAACCCAATTTTTTTTTTAATTTATTCTTCAAAATGGGTTGGGCAAGATGAAAGAAATCCGAACATATTCTATTGATCACACTCATGCTCCTGCTCATAATTTCTTTGATTCTTCTTGTTTTCCGATTGTCTTCTGAAGATGTTGAATCACTAGTGAATTCACTGTTAGAAGAGGTACCATTTCATTGTGGTATGAATCTTCTTGAACTTGCAATCTTTGTAGTTGTGGTGGATAAACACGTTGATTTAAAACTTCATCAATATGATCATCCCAAGATTTATTATAAATAAATTTGACTTCTCTTCTTAAAACGAACTTTTTGTAACTGGATTAAAAAGTCTATAGGACTTTAATTGCTCACTTTATCCTATAAAAATAAATATTTCACTCCTCATCAAGCTTCTTTCTTAGATGCTCAATAACATGTGCAAATGATATAGATCCAAAAATTCTAAAGTGAGATACATTCACCTTCTTACCATCCCATACTTCTTGAAGTAATTCATCTTAGAGACTGGTTGTTGGAGATATGTTGAGAATATATACTACTGTCGAAACTGCTTCAGCCCAATAGTCATTAGAAAACTTCTTTTCACACAACATACATTTGTCCATATTCATGATTGTCTGATTTTTCCTTTTTGCTACTCCATTCTTTTGTGGAGTATATCTTGTTGTGTTCTGCATGATGATTCCTTGTTGCTGACAAAAAAATTTGAAGTCATTGGAGTTGTATTCTCCTCCTTAGTTAGATATGGGTACTTTCAAAGGCTTTCCACTCTGCTTTTCTACTTATGCTTTGAACTCTTTCAATCTTGAGAAAGTGTCTGATTTATATTTGAAAAAATAAACCCATATCTTCTTGCTATAATCATTAATGAATGTTAGAAACTAAAGACTACCACCAATGGACTGTGTCTGCCTTGGGCCACATATATCTGTATAGACTAGCTCTAAAGGTTCTTTTTCTCTAGAGGAAGATTTGGGAAAGCTATCTCTTTTATGCTTGGATAGAATACAAATTTCACAGTTACAATATTTTTCATTCATAGCACGGAGACCGATGACCATTGAATGTTTCTGAAGCAAACATAGACTCTTGAATAGAATATGCCCATACCTAGAATGCCATAGCTAAGAGTCCTCTATTCTTGACACATTGTGGGCAAAATATTGTGAGAGATTTTGACTTCTAAGAGTCAAGGGAAACATCGTATTCTTGATTTTTTCAACCTTTTCTATCAATGTTCTATTGGGAGGTTTGTTGTAGATATAACATAAGTTCCCGTGGAATATTGCATCATAACCATGTTCCATCAATTGACCTACATTAATGAAGTTATGCTTCAGATGTGGAACATAATAAACATTAGGTATGTATTTATGTTGATTTTTTTTGGTAAGAATAGGGACAATACCTTTCCCTTCATCTTTAATATAGAACAAGCCAAGAGCAATTTTAGATGTTATGGAAGCATCAATGTAAGAAAGTAGATTTTTATTACCTATCATATGATTATTGCAGTCGTTGTCTAACAACCAAAGGTCCTCGTTTTGAATGTCTTTAGAAAGATGGAAAGAAAGAAACGTTATTTCAGAGGATTCTCCTTCATTGTTCGAGAGATGGACACTGTCTCTTTGTTGATTTGATCGTTTCTTTCTCCATTCATGTCCATAATGCCCAAACTTTTTGTAGCAATAACATTGGACATTCTATTTACTCCATGTTTTGCTTCTCTATGTTTGGTTTTGTGAAGGTCTCAACTACTCTACTACATGATGATTTTCTTATCTGCCTTTGCCTCAGCCTCTGCCTCACTTTTTGTTGCCTCTATATCCTCTGCCTCTGCCTATGCCAAGAGAGATTTGTACTTTGAAAGCTTGTTCCATGGAATATTCTACAAAGTTAAGTCTTGTTTCATGTGCTAGAAGTGATCCAGTTATTTGTTCTACATAGAAAATTATAAAATCTTTGGATTCCAGAATGGTTGTTACAACCATGTCATATTTCTTGGGTAGGCTTTGAAGGACTATTTCAACAATCTTTTGATATGTAATGGTTTCACCAATGAGTTTGATCTGATTGACTATGCCCATGACTCTAGTCATGAACTGGTCCACATTCTCTCTGTTTGTCATATTCAAGGTTTCAAACTAAGCTCTCAATGTCTGCAATTTAACAGTTTTCATTGTATCATTTTTTTTTGTTGACTAGGGGAATCGACAACGGCGGTGGCATCGTACTCGCGTTACACAGGGTTGAATCTGACTGGCTGCCACTATAACCTCTAGGAGGAACCACCTAGCCCACAAGAATGACCCTCGGTTAAGACGAGACTCAAACTCGTGACTTGCACAGCGGCACAGATGACTTAGCAGATAGTCTGCTGGCTACGAGACCAAACCTCTGCGGGCATCTTCATTGTATCATTACCTTGATACACAAATTTTAATATTTCCCAAGATTCTTTTGTTGTGGATGTGCCAATTATCTTGTTGAATATATATTCATCGACTGAGTTATGTATCCAACATTTGGTTATGTTTTCTTTCTTTCGCACTTCAATAGCTTCATTTCTCTGATTATTGGTCATGGTTGCCAATTCTTACTGTGCGGACTCTACATATTTGGTCTGAAGTATAACCTGACATTCTTGTTCTTATAGAAAGGTCTTCATCCGTAAAGACTAGAATTCATAGCTTTTTCCAAAAAAAAGTGAGTGTTTGTGGCAAAGAGCTAAAAAAAGCCATTTTTCCTAAATGTGAACAAGCGCCTTTTTAGTCTAATTTTTTTAATAAGACTTCTTGAATAAAATACTTTGATTAAAAAAAAAAAAAATTTTGAAATGTTCTTCAAATAAACAAGCACCTTTTCAAATGGCTCCCTTTTTTTAACTCATTTTTTTTCAAAAATAGAGAAATCCTTTTTTTAAATCTCCCTTCACACTTATTTTTTTTAAAGTAAGGTGATGAAATAAATATATTATTTTTAACTAAACTCCTTTTAAAAAGAGTTTTCACTCTAACGTGAACCCTTTAACTCATTAAAAATACCATGACAACCTTTAAGTTTAAAAAAAAATACCATGAACCTGTGAAAATGCATGGAGCCTTTGTTTGACCTTTGTTCAAACGACTTCGTGGAGCCCTTGATAAATGACTTACGATACCTTTATAAAATCTCTTCGCTCCCTTTTTGTGTGAAGTTCAAGTAATTAACACACTCTCTATGTTAAGCTCCTCGGCCTCTCATCCTCTGCTGCTATTTCTCTCTGAGCACAAAACTTTTTTTTGAAATGGTGTTCTTTCTAGATTCTTATGCGACTTGGGGATTTGATACTATGACAATAAATAAGAGGCGGAAACACACAGAGAAGGAATTCAAAAGCTAGAATCTAGCCAACAATTATTTTCATGAGTCAAAATAGTTAAACATATTACATAGAAAGCATAACAAAAATGATTGGAATGAAATTCAAGTAAACTAAACTAAATTTGAATTGACTATGACACCTAACACACAATGGAATTAAATATGATGAAACCTAGCCGATAATAAAATTAACATCTCAACATTTGCAATGGGAAAATCACCCATGACCAAAATTTTCCAATCAAACCCAGTCTCTCCCGACATTCATTTCAGCACAATGCTTGGATCAGCCAACATAGGGTGGAAGTACTTTGCATTGGTTCAAGCATCCACATGAGGATATGGTGCCCAGGAGGAGTTTTGGCATGACGCTCCTTGTTGGTTGGCTCGCCAGAAAATTTCATAGCCAATGAATTTGTGTGGAGGTTGAAAATTTTCATGAACGATCACAAACATTATGCTTGGATCAGCCAAAATAGGGTGGAAGTACTTTGCATTGGTTCAAGCATCCACATGAGGATATGGTGCCCCGGAGGAGTTTTGGCATGACGCTCCTTGTTGGTTGGCTCGCCAAAAAAAATTCATAGCCAATGAATTTGTGTGGAGGTTGAAAATTTTCATGAACGTTCCTTTTAGTTCGTCAAATAAATGAGACTTCAATCCTATAGATCGTTCTTTTCTCGCAATTTTATTTGGCAGCATAGAGAATTTACATGGCTTGAGAGGAAAAGCCATCCTTCTGATACAACGTCGCGCTTCTGGCTATATAAGCAAGGTATGCACAACCTTCATTCATAAATAGTAGAAGAGTTTGTTTTCATTATATAAGTAGCAATTGGGCAATCAACCTGATCTAGGACGCTTATATATATATATAAAAGTAATTTATATATACAACTATCATTTTTGCACATATCTTAAATTACCTTATGATCCAAAGAATCCTTTCCCAACTAAAGTGTATTATAATCAAACATATAAAGTTTGAGTCGCATATGCAGGTCAATCAAACACACAATCGAACGCCCAAGTCACCCACTCCTTAAAATAATGCGACCAATGGTTGACGAAATATAAGTTTGTTTTAATTAATATTATAGGTTTCTCACGACTTCCTCTCATATATGGATATTTCCATCTAGAGATTTGTTTCTTTTGTTTCCATTCTAGCTATAAAATTGGGCTACTTCCTGGTTTCCCTTGTCTTTTTCCATATATTCTTTCAACCTTGTTCTTCTCGCCCAGTCCATCCCTTCCATCCCCTTATCACGGTTTTGTGTTCTCACTTTGGAGACTTTCTATGGGGTCGAAGCGGTTCTGTTCAACTTCTAGCGACCTTCTCTTTGTATCCACACCCCACTCACCCTTGTCTCCTCCTTTCTATGTTGGAGTCTAACATCCGCTCTCCCTGTCCCTCCTTTCCAAACTATAGCCTCTATCTCATGTCCAGGCCCACCTTTCCTTAAGTCAACATTGAAGGCTTGCATTTGGCAGAAATCTAGTATGCTTCAACAATGTGCTAGGTTGCGTGAGGGAGTTGCCTATTATAAGGAAATGAACTCTCATGCCCAGCAAGGAGTAGAGTCTTTGGCTTGATGATATAGAGACAACATCCCACCTCAAATTCAGGACGAGATAATTGAAATAGAATTTGGCATCCCTGTAGAGAGGCAATGTGTTTCAAATATTGAGCTGGCCTATGAATTTGCTAAGTGGATACCGTTGTCTTGATTAGTACATGCACACGTTGATTGATATTTATTGGCACATGAAAGTGTTTTTGGACAGAGTTATACTTCACAGAAATTAAGCTTCCGAGGAGATCTCAATGATGCTAGACAAGCTCCAGATCATGGGTTTGGATGTTCTTCAACGAATTGAAGACCACCTAGGCCTCCTTCCAAATATTTTCTATTCACCAAGAAGCAAAAAAAACCCAATTTTGTTTGGGAATCATAATTTGAAAATGTCCTTAATAGTTATTTTTATGATAGTTTCTCTAGTTCTTTGGATGTGTTTGTTTCAGACCTAGATTCTTATGTAATATTTTTTATTTAAAAAACAAAAATTTTATGGTTAAGAAGTTATGGTTTTTTCATTGATCAAGTTTCCCTAGTGCACACTTTTTCAATATCTAATGAAGTGCAACTTTTTTACAAATAAAAAAATATATTATTTATTTTTATGATTATTTTTTTTAAATCATGTCAAATTAAAATTTAAAAAGTTTGAAAATTTTGATTTTATTAAAAAATAAATTATTTGGAGTAGTTATATATATATATATAGGAATCAACAATTAAGTGAGGTTCATACTAGTGTGAGATGGGTCGATTTTAATAGTCATTACTATACTTTTGGGGCCTACGATCTATCCTCTTTTTTGTAAACCAAATTACTTCACGAGGATTTAAACCTTAAATCTCTTAGTTTTCATAGTACTCATATCACTCTTAGTTTTCATAGTACTAATATCAGATAAGATAGAGAGAGATATAACTATATATATAACTAGTATTAATATTGATAACTAGTAATTGCATCACATGTTGCAAAGGAAATGCTCTAACTCGTAGGATATGGAAGAATAGTATGTTGATATACAACCAAGTAATTGTACTTCTCAACTTGAAAGTATGTTAAAATCTAGAGATTGTCATTATTGTGTTGATATGTCCCATGATGATCAAGAGTATAGTGAAATAATTTTTATTCACAATTTTTTACACACTAAAATTCAAAGTGGAGAAAAAGACATACATATTGTGTTGGAATGAGAGAACATTCCTCACCTTGACTCTCCACTCCGAATGATACAGAAAACAACCTATAGAAATTTTTTCCTTTTTACAATTTAACACCATCAAAAACTCACCTAAAACTTAGAAACATAACCAATATAATCCAGATTTAAAAAATTTCCAACCTATTTTAAAATCATTCCAAAATATCCATTATATTCGGAACAAAACCTTCGCCTCTTTACACTACGCGTTTTGAATCTTCCTGTATTTGGATTGAAAGTATCAGAAAGAATGTTCTCGGAAATTGGTGTCTGCCGTGAAACAAGGACACGTCGCACAGTCGCAGTCATTTTTTTGTTAGACTTTGACCGACCCGTAGGATATTCAACGCAATTCGACATTTATCAATACGAGGGAGCTTCCAACACGCGGACTGTAACAATAAGGAGGTTTCCTATTTCCATCCTTCCATCCCATTCAATCAAGTTGCGGCCCACTCACAACGAATCAGTCCTCCCTTGATTTCAATGAGTACTCGGAATCTTTCGCCAATTTCACTCTGCAAATACAGGCGTTTTCTTCTTCTATTCTGAATTCGGAA
This sequence comes from Pinus tabuliformis, assembly GCA_031772625.1. NCBI lineage: Eukaryota > Viridiplantae > Streptophyta > Pinopsida > Pinales > Pinaceae > Pinus > Pinus tabuliformis. The sequence goes on from CM062808.1 coordinate 288,194,887, forward strand.
TCTTTCGCCAATTTCACCCTGCAAATACAGGCGTTTTCTTCTTCTATTCTGAATTCGAAATCTTTCTCCAATTTCACTCTGCAAATACAGGCGGTTTCTTCTTCCATTCTGAATTCATTAACGTGAGATGGAGAGTCGCAACATGGAAATAACGCTAATCTCGGCCCGCGATCTGAAGAAAACGAGCATCTTCTCCAAAACAAATGCCTTCGCAGTCGCATGGATCTCCAACAATCATAAAAACAGGCAATGGACGGCCGTGGACACGGAAAACGGCACCAACCCTACCTGGAATCAAGTTATGAACTTTACCCTCAACGAGCCCGACCTGCAGCAAGAGGGCCGACTACTTCTGCAGATCGTAATCTACAGAACCGCCACCTTCGGTGACAAAGAGATCGGCCGCGTCAGTATTCCATTGAAGCAATTCCTCAAGCCCTCCGGGGACAAAAAGGGCGCAAGGGCGACGTTCGTCAGCTACCAGGTCCGAAAACCCTCCGGAAAACCCAAAGGGGTTCTGGACCTCTCCGTGAAATTCCCCGAAAATGCCGAGGTCAAGCTGCCACAGGCCGAGGACAAACTGCCGCAGGCAGAGGCAGCAGCAGGGTCATATGGGATGGCCAAGCCGGAGATCGTGACCGCGTATCCAGTATACCCACCGGCTGGCTGCTTTTCGCAGCCGCCGCCATATCCGGCGGCAAATATCCAGTACCCTCCTCCCCAGCCGATTTATCCGCCGCCATATCCGCCGGCAAATAACCAGTGCCCTCCACCACAGCCGATGTATCCGCCGCCTCCACCATACTACCAGAGTTACCATCCGCCTTACTACCAGGTTTACCCTCCCTACCAAGGCTACTCACTCCGCCCGGGTTATTAGCCCATTGTTCCTGCAGTGTAGCTGCCGCCCTGGAAGCTTAATAAACTGGAGATGGGTTTGGGGGCAAGCTTAATTGGCATGTATGTTAGCGGTCCGTTACTCGGAGATATTATAGGTGCAGTGATCATTTTTCCGGCGTATTTGGTGCAAGTCTTGTTTTTGAACAGTAATAAATTTGTATAGTTTTCCGTAAATGTTATTTTTAATGAGTTTATTGTGTAAATTTCGATGACTTTTGATCCCTCCCATGTGCAACGGAGGTGGCCTTCCTAGGCCATCGACTTTCTTGATCATCGGTTTACACGCCCTGACATGGAGAAATTATGCTTTTATAATTTGGTTCTATAAAATTATAGTGAATTCTTAAATTTCTATCAAATTTTCTGGTTATGCTGATTGTAGTTTGAATAGGGTTTTTTATAATTTTAATTTTTAAGAAATAAAATATTATGAATGATTTCAATTTAATAATCGCATAATAGTTTTATATACACAATTCAAGGAAGGAAACCCTTTTCCAATTTTCCGGTCTTGGCGTAGAAATTTTCAAATTTATATATAAATATTTTGATTGATTGATAGGGAATTTTATAGATTTAGGTTTTAGTTTGTTTTTAGTTTCAAAGTCAATGGAGGAGTTTTATTTAGTGTGATTTTTTGAATTTTTGACTATAAAATTTTGAGGTGAAAATTTTGATTTGTGTTATTTAAATTGATTTTTTGAGTGTATATATGGATTTAGTGTGGTGAAAAAAGAAAAATCTCTAACGCATTGCAGGGTTACCCATCAAACTTGTGAATTAAAAAAGTTACTAGATTTTAAAGAAATTAAATCGGAAAAAACCCACAATTTTTTTACCAAAAAATCACACTAAAGGCAACTTGAAAATCAATTCTTAAATTTATTAAGAGTTTAATAATGGTATTTAATAAAAAATTAAAATTTATTTGATAGTATAAATGTTAATGAGAAACGGAGTAGGAAGACAGCTGCTATCAGATCACGAGGATTTACAGTGCGGGCGTTAAACTGATAGCGAGTAGTCCCTATTAAATTATCTTATATACAAATAAAATGTTCTAATATCACTGTGATTACTTATAAAATTTGAGTTTTGCTGGTTTAAAAAAAATGGAATAATATCACTGTCATTATCTTATACAAAAATAAAATTTGAGTTTTGCTGGTTTAAAAAAAAATTGAATAATATAATAAAATGTTTTAAGAAGCCCTGTCAAGTTGTCAACCGGCCGATTTTTTTTTAAATTTCATTTTTTCTGAAGTGCTCACTTTCGGAATTTCAAATGTTAGTGTGTCTCTCACAATGCTTGTGAATAGGGTTGAACCTTTAACCTATGAAAATATTCAAACTCGCAAATGAGAAAGGAAAATTCCCAAAAGAACCTCTGCTGAGACACAAATTGATGACTTGCAGACTCTGAAAATGAGAATACGCAGTGAGAAAGCTCGCATATATAAAATCACACGTCACTCCGCCTTCTCAAAATGCCCCCAACAATCAACCACAACACTATTGTGTGCAACAAAATGAGAAGGACCTGGATCTCTCTCAATCTGTGCATGTCAAGACCTCTGCTCTGTTTGAATATTAATTCCAACTGCCATGCAGCGTTGCCGGAAGCTGTCTGTAAAAGGCGATTGCAAAACCATTGAAGAAAACTACGAAGACTTCCCCGCACCGCCATATTAATTCTAACTGCCATGCAGCATTGCCGGAAGCTGCGTGTAAACGGCGACTGCAAAACCATTGAAGAAAACCACGAAAACTTTCCCGCACCGCCTTTTGCCATAACCTGCCTGTAAACGGCGACTGCAAAACCATTGAAGAAAACCACGAAGACTTCCCCGCACCGCCTTTTGCCATAAGTGGTATTTCCTGAAGGGCCTCCGACACAATCGCTCCAGCCACGCGTCCATTGTACGAATACAAAACTGCCCATTCCCCGGGCGGTAAACATCGTTTGGGTTGTGTGGCTGAAGGATGTGAAATGTGTCCGATCAGGTAAAGCACATGGATCTGCTCCAACCTGCCAGATCGTTATTTTTTATTTTACCGCCGGCTTTCATTTAATGCGTTTAATGATTTGTCATAGTCTTAGGTAAAGTTTTTAATGTTTTATGGCATGCAATGTTTTTGGTTAACCCATATGGTGTGTATGCGTTGACCTGTATCGTAATTGCACATTGGAGGAGAACAAACTGGTTCCCGGGAGCGAATAGAAAACAAAGGAAGAAGAGGGCTCGGGGATGCAGGATGCAGAAAAAATAATAAGAAAATCAATGCACAACAGTGTGAATTCTTTAGGAGTATATGCATTGAAATGCATAATTAAATGTATGGTGCTGAAAACTTTGGTTAAATGCGATGTGAAAAACCAGCAAGGCATGTAAGAAATTTTTTTGGGTGAATGTGAAAGTTTTTTTATTTTTTACAGTAGTAAACCCATGTAAGAAAATTGCTTTTACAGCAGTAAATCAATGTAAGAATTTTTATTCTACAACAGTAAATGTAAAAGCCTTTTTTACAACAGTAAATGTGAATGAAGATTTTACACAACAGTGTAAAAATCATTTGTAAACGAGAGACGGAGTATTTAGTTTTTTGTAAAAATTTTGGTGAATCCCTCTGAAAAAGAGGAAGAAATATGTATCACGGTTTTTATTAATGAATATAAAGGTTTTATGGGTGTGAAAAATCTCTGTTCTCAGAAATTTTTTAAGCTTCCTTGTGCAAAAGATCCTGAGGAGAGAAACAGAGTATTGCTCTGTATTCAGTTAATTTGTGTTTGAAATTACCAGAAATTTCCAACATGGTATTGGAGCAGATCTAGGCTCTTTAAAGGTGTTAAAGAAGCTGAAGGAAGGAGTTTTTTTGCTGCAACAACTTCTCCAGCAGAGTGAAGTCTCAGGCAAAAGAATCCAAGGTATTTCTCAGATTAATTTTATGTGTTGCTGTTGAAGAAACAGTCAGTCATTTTAAATACATAGTCAAGTATTTGAAGCATAGTTAAGAATGGCAAGGTCAAAGAAGAAAGTCTCCAATCCTCCTAAGGATGTGTCTCCCTCTACTACTAAAATAGAAAACAATCTATTTGAAAGCATTCTATTTGAGGCTCCAAGGTTCAATGGGAACTTTGATATATGGGAAATAAAAATGAGGACTTTCTTAAAGTCTGAAGGGATTGAAATTTGGGAATCAGTGATTGATGATAGCAGGATGGATAAAGAATCCATGGAGTACAATGCAAAAGCAGCAAAGATAATCTTGGATGAGCTTCCTGATTCTGTAAAGAAGAATCTAGGAAAATATTCATCAGCAAAGGATATATGCGACAGAATTCATGACCTTTATGCAAAGGGAGCACTGACCATGACCATCAGTCAAGAGGGAAATTCTGAACCCGTCATAGAAGCTGAAAATGAAAAGGTTGACCTCATCAAGCTTCAAGTAAAAGAAAGGGATGAAGAGCTCGCCAAGCTTAAGAAGGAGCTTGATCAAAGCAAAAGGAAGCATCATGAAGAAGTCATATCCATGACAAATCAATTGAATAAAGCAAAGAAGCAGGAAGATGCCTTGTCAAGTCAACTTGAACAAAGGCACAAGAGAATGAACAAACTTGTAAAAGAGATTGGACAGTACAAGGTAGAGGTCTCCTCCCTTAAGTCTCAATTACAAGAAGCCGGGAAACAGGCACAAGAAACTGAGAAGAAAATGGAGAGCGGTCAAGCAAAGAATGAAGAAATGAAGTCAAATATTATCTCCCTTAAGATAGTAGCAGCTGAAGCTACACATAGCAAGGAAGAAACTGAGGAACAACTTACAAAGAAAAATAATGAATGTGAAAGATTGGAAGAAGAGATTGTCCTCCTCAAGAAAAAGGTTGAAGGGATGAACAAAATCATGAAGAGCTCTCAAGCCTTAGATGACATGCTCAGCTATCACAGATCTCCATCTGATAAATCAGGACTCGGGTATGTAGGTGAACCCTCAAGCAAGAATGAAAATGCTTTAAGCAAAGGAGATGTAAAGAAGCCAGAAAGAAATTGTGATGCTCCTAGTTCCAGCAAAGGCAAGGAGAAAGACCAAGGCTAAAATAGAAGAAATTCTACTCCAAGTAGAAAACTAGCTCCAAGAAGAAATGTTGATGATGTCAAAGAGGCAAGAGGCAATTGTTTTCATCAAAGGATCACAAGGAAAAAAGGCTTCAGAAGTACATCAAGGAAACCTCCATCTCCCAGGTACCAAAGTTCATTTTTTGGTTATTGTTATTCTTGTTCAAACTTTGGTCATATGGCAAAAGACTGTAGAGCATTTCATAGAGATAAATATTACGGTCTCCAACAATCTCCAAGAAACAATTTTATGGGAAGAAATCATGAAATTTTATTCATGCACAATGTAGAATGTTTCAAGTGTCATAACATTGGGCATATGGCATGTGATTGTAACTTAACATGGGCTCTTACACAAGGTAGACCCATGCAAAAGAAGAAAGTTACACAAGTATGGAGAAGGAAGGGAATACAGTCTGAAAGTCCCTTGAGCTCTCCAGTCGATCTAAGTTTCTTTTGAGAAAACTTTGTTGAAAGAAGACAATGCATACAGTTAAGGGGAGCCTGTAATTCTTTATCATTATTGCTGAACTATATTAACAATCATTCTTTGATGAAGATCTGTTGTCTTGGTGAAGATATGCAAGTAATGTGAAGCAAGTGAAGAACGTAACAGCCTGAGCAGAGTAAATGAAACCAGAAAACTTTTACAGCAGTAAAAGTAAATTTTATTTTTTCACACCGCAGTGAAAAAGAGTTATGTAAATTTTGTTTTGTTGGGAGATTGAAATGCATTGAAATGCAGTGCGAAGGCAGAACATAGAACAGGGGCAGCGTGGAAACTTCTGTGTGTGGAGCACATGGATTAGAATGCATAGCAGCATGGAAATTTTTTTGTGGAGCACATGCATTGAAATGCATAGCAATGGAATGTAGTTTTTAATGTAATGTGAGGGAAGCGTGAGTGAATATACACAACAGTGTAGTCCTTTGAAGAAATGGGAATCCACGCAGCAACGTGAGGTAGTTTCTTTTTGTTGTTGAAAAAAAATGTGAAATGTGCAGCAGGTCGAGTATTTTGTTTTGATAATACATATAAAATGAAGGAGGAGCATGTAATGTAGAAAACGGGAAGCACGCATTAGTGCAATCATGAAATTTTTCACACAACAGTGAAAAGGGTAATGTAAGTCTTGTTTTTGTTATTGGAGAATATGTAGTAAAAATACACAGCACTGTGAATATGAAAATGCAGCAGCATGAAGATTTTTTTGTTGAAAAAAACTGAAGTGTGTGCAGCAGCACAAAAGAGAAAGCATGCAGCAGTGTGCAGAAGTGAAAATGTTTTTTTTTTTGTGGTAATGAAAAGAGGGCAAAACGCAGCAAAGCTTAAATGCCCAGTGTTTGAGAATGTAGTGAAATGAAACACACAGCAGAGTGAGTGTAATATGCAGCGGATGGAAATATTTTTTTTGGAAGTGATGAAATGCACAGCAGTGCAAAGAAGTAAAAGAAAGGGAAACATATGCAGTGCAGTGTAATTTTTTTTTGTTGAGACAGAGAATGAAATGCACAGTAGTGCAGTCAGTTTTTTTATAGCAAGTGTGAAAATTTGTAAGCTGGGACAGAGTAATTGTTCCGGAAGAGACAGAGTATTTTGTTTTTGAAAAATGCACAGCAGTGCAGACACAGCAGTGCTTCAGCAATGTTAATTTTGAAGACAGAGAGAGTATTTTTCAAAAGAGTCAGTGAAGTTTATTTTTGTTTTGGAACTGCACTTGAAGCAGTCTCTTGGTGAATCCCTCTGTTAAAGAGGAAGGTGCTTTTCAGCACAGTCTCCGGTGAATCCCTCTGTTAAGAGGAAGATCTGTTGATTTGTTGTCTTTGGTGAATCTCTCTGTCAAGAGGAAGATGCTTTTCAGCATAGACTGGTGAATCCCTCTGTCAAGAGGAAGATGCTTTCCAGCATAGACTGGTGAATCCCTCTGTCAAGAGGAAGATGCTTTTTAGCATAGACTGGTGAATCCCTCTGGTTAAGAGGAAGATGCTCTTCAGCATAATCTCTTGGAGAATCCCTCTGTGTGAGGAAGATATTTTTGTAAAAACAGTGCTGGTGAATCCCTCTGTGTGAGGAAGACCCTTTTGTTGTTTATGGAACTGCATCTGAAGTAGTGTTGGTGAATCCCTCTATGTGAGGAAGATCTTTGTGTAACAACAGTTTTGTAATCCCTCTGTTAAGAGGAAGACCTTTTTTTTGTAACAGGCAGCAAAAAGGATTTTGAGATGATCAGAAAAGCACTTCCGGTTATGTTCTTCACATGGGTTCAGGAGCCATTTCATGGGCTTCTAAGAAACAACCTATCGTGGCGTTGTCTACAGCAGAGGCAGAATATGTGGCAGCTACAACAGCAACATGTCAAGCAGTTTGGATGAGAAGGATGTTGAGGAGCTTAGGCCAAGAGCAGGGAAAAGCAACAGTGATTTTTTGTGACAATAGCTCAGCTATTGCATTATCCAAGAATTCGGTGTTTCATAAGAGAACGAAACACATTGACACAAGATTTCATGACATCAGGGAATTGGTAAGCAATGGAGAAATTGTTTTACAACATTGCAGGACTCGGGAACAGGTTCCAGACATACTGACAAAGCCATTGGATCAGAAAAGATTTGAATTTCTAAGGAAATGTTTGGGTATGACTGAATGCCCAGCAATTGAAATTAAAGGGGAGTGTTGGAATATTAATTCCAACTGCCGTGCAGCGTTGCTGGAAGCTGCCTGTAAACGGCGACAGTAAAACCATTGAAGAAAACCACGAAGACTTCCCCGCACTGCCTTTTGCCATAAGTGGTATTTCCTGAAGGGCCTCCGACACAATCCGCTCCAGCCACACGTCCACTGTACGAATACAAAACTGCCCATTCCCCGGGCGGTAAACATCGTTTGGGTTGTGTGGCTGAAGGATGCGAAATGCGTCTGATCAGGTCAACGCACATGGATCTGCTCCAACCTGCCAGAACGTTATTTTTTATTTTACCGCTGGCTTTCATTTAATGCATTTAATGATTTGTCATAGTCTTAGGTAAAGTTTTTAATGTTTTACGGCATGTAATGTTTTTGGTTAACCCATATGGTGTGTATGCGTTGACTTGTATCGTAATTGCACACGGGAGGAGAACAAACTGGTTCGTGGCAGCGAATAGAAAACAAAGGAAGAAGAGGGCTCGCGGATGCAGAGAAAATAATAAGAAAATCAATGCACAGCAGTGCGAATTCTTGAGGAGTATATGCATTGAAATGCATAATTAAATGTATGGTGTGCAGCAGCAACATAAATGAAAACTTTGGTTAAATGCGATGTGAAAAACCAGCAAGGCATGTAAGAAATTCTTCTTGGGTGAATGTGAAAGTTTTTTTATTTTTTACAGCAGTAAACCCATGTAAGAAAATTGCTTTTACAGCAGTAAATCAATGTAAGAATTTTTATTCTACAACAGTAAATGTAAAAGCCTTTTTTACAGCAGTAAATGTGAATGAAGATTTTACACAGCAGTGTAAAAATCATTTGTAAAAGAGAGACAGAGTATTTAGTTTTTGGTAAAAGTTTGGGTGAATCCCTCTGAGAAAGAGGAAGAAAAATGTATCACGGTTTTTATTAATGAATATAAAGGTTTTATGGGTGTGAAAAATCTCTGTTCTCAGAAATTTTTTAAGCTTCCCTGTGAAAAAGATCCTGAGGAGAGAAACAGAGTATTGCTCTGTATTCAGTTAATTTGTGTTTGAAATTACCAGAAATTTCCAACATGCTCGGATCGAAACAACAATAGAACAAGGAATACGAAGTACAAGATATTGATCAAGGGTTTTTTGAGGAGCTATAGTGAAACTATTGAATAGTTTGACCGATTCTCAATGAAAATGGACTTGAGAGATTTACAGGATTTTCTAGGTATCAAGGGATTAGCTGTAGACCAGAAAACACCAGATCCTTACAAAAATTCGTAGGGGTTTTCTATGAATCAAGTAGGGTAGAGGAATCGACAATGGACATGAATTTCTCTAAGAGAAGGAATGATCATATATGAATTTTGTTGATTAAAACAAAGAGCCATATCACCACCATGAAGAGCATATTCCGAAGCTTTTAACAGGTTGCAAAGACAGGGACTGTTTCTTGCATTTTTTCTTTGACAAAGAATTATGATAGAGAGTCTCTGAGTCTCTAACTTGTCTCGACTCACCGAGTCACCACTGATGAGTCTACCACAGTGGTTAGTAGGTTATTGAATACCCATCACCCGCTCTTCTTTTTTTCATTCAGCGAGAAAGAGCATTCTCCGAACTTTGGAAGCTGCCCCTACCCCCTGGGCCCTTACATTTCCATTTCGATGTTGGGGTGTCACCTGCAAAAGGGATTTCATATGATGGGCACTAGGAAGCTCCCTATCTTATAAAGTTAGACATCGTTAAACCCCCCCTACTGCCAAGTTAGTGTTTCTTCAAGAAGATGGTGTTGTGGACCTCTGATATCAGATATGAATGCCCTAATCGTAAAAACCAACATTGTTATGGATCTAAGCCACAACCGGTCCCAGACTCATAGATTTATATCTTCTGTTTGGAGCGTTGAAGTTGGAGATGAATGTAGAGATGAGCGATCAAAATGGAAAAATGAGGAACGCATTGATAAATTCTAGAGCGAAAATGGGCATGATGGATCATGGACTCCGTCCTTGCGATGCCGACATGGGAACTTGGGAAGTTTGAACAATGAGAAGGAAGTTGAGAACTATTGAGGTGGAGTCCTTTGATTATTGACACAACAACTTCACTTTTGAAATCGGTAAGCGAAAGAATGAGGTGTGATTTCCGTTCTGAGTCATCAAGTTATCAAGTTACATAATGCACCAGTCATCAAGTTACATAATACACGGGGTGCTAGCCTGCTAGGTGGTATTGGTAGTGGTGACTGGTCTGTGGTCACTGCCAAGTGGTGCCTTTGGTGAGTGGTACTAGTGACTGGACAGGGGCTCTGGTGAGTGGTACTGGTGACTGGGTAACGTTATTTTCTGAATAAGAGGTTGTTGCAGCATTGAAGACGATTGATTAATGGTAAGGGAGCTGGAGCCTGGAGGTGGTTGAGTTTGAGCCAACAATCATAATGTTATTGGCAAGCTCAGTGGTTGATATTTTTCCCTGCCAATGTGAAGGACTTCTTTTTTTCATTTGGTTGGAAAAGAACTGTAGTTTGCCAAAAAAACCATCTTTGCAGTGAAAGTGAAAGAGCCTCTATTGCACATTCATATTCAGGTCAAGAGTCAGAGTCTTCTTTAATTGAATGCCGACAAATAAGAACTAGGTATGTTGCAGCCTCAGCCTCAATCATTTTTACAGAGAAGAAATCAGATAGGTCCAATAGGAACTAAATAAATTGCACGAATTTCATCATTAGTATTAGGGGTATTATTGGGTGAGGTGATGGTTTCAAAATGGGCTATACATTTTAAGGTGTTGTGAGTCTATGATCACCTTAGCTGCATACTTTTCTGCGACTAATTATGCACCAGTACTTATTGTGCATAGACTCCACACATGCCCAATATGAGTCATTGCTCTCTTAAGGAACCTAATCCTCCACAGATGCCCAATATGACCCACTGCCCTCTTGTAGAAAACTAACCCTCCATGAGTGCCTAAATTTCTTCATTGAAAAGGTCATTTTTCATATGATCTAGTTCTGCATTGTTCAGCTTGTGGTTAGTACACCCTTCTCCATAGGAACTGAAAATCCTTCTTCATGGCCTGACACTGTGATGTAGCTCCCGCACTCTATCGGGTTGAGGACTAGGAGGGCTAAAGAATTAAACTGCGCTACCAAAGTTGACTGATTCAGTGTTAGTGGAGTTGGACTCTACCATTTTCTCAACACTTGTTGAGCACTCTTCTCATTCAATTTGTAATCAAAGAAGCATGTAAGAGTCTGTAAACTAATGGAGCATTCTTTCTATAATATGAAATAAACCCACCCTGAATTTTCTGCATACCACTGTAATTTCCAATAACCCAACTCGCGAAAATCGTAGAACTTAAGAATATGTTTCAGAAAAGATGAACAGTAGAATTTTAGAGAGTTGAATGGTTATATATCATGGGGTTTGCCATGTTATAAATTATGAAAATGTACATGGAAACTCCCATTGTCACACAGTTTGTCATTCACTATGTTTCAGGCACTAACCCACTTAACAAGTCCTGCAAACTAGAAAGGAAAAGTACCTCAATAAGTCTTCCAAACGAGGAACAAAAAGCAAACAAATATTCATCTGCGACCAATCAACATTATATTAGTATGTTATTAGCTCCAAATTTTTCAATATGGGTACCACACTATTCATTATTTACTGTTATTCACACACACCTAGTCAAAATGTCCCAACAAAGGGGGAAGACCAACCAAGCACATAGATTCATCTTCAACCAATGAATTACCACACTATTCATTTTTTGATATATCAGAGACTTCCTTTGTAGGTTGATTATAAAAAACAATCCTATAACGGGAAAGATATAATGACGAATCAAAAAACACATTTGTACTTTTTAATAAATATCGGTCTTCCCTACAGATAAGGAGTTAGGAGTCAGACCACCGTCTTTTTTCATTTGAACACTACCATTAATGTAGTCAATTCCATATTGTATGTTTATTTTATAAGTCATATTAGTACAACCTAAAAAATCCCACTTGCTCCATTGTGCCAGATAATAAGTGGTCTTCCTGTAATGGATGATAAATTTCTCCTTCTGTGGGCATAGCAAGTTATTACCTTTGATGTCATTACAAATAAATTTGTTACCACATTATCTACTAAAATATCAGTGTTGTCCAAGGTTTGTAAATGTTGTATGACTTGATCATAGTTAAAATTGTAACTCATAGCATATTCATCTTTGGAAAAATAAGAAGAATAAACTTCCAATCTTTCTTTATGAGAATTAAGAAACCAAATTCAATAAAATATTTGGGATTCTAGTCTTACTTTCTTTAATAAATCCACATATGGAAAATATATATAGTCCAAGATAATAAGATCATTCACACACTCCCATTTAAGAAGTCCCACAAAGGAGGAAGACTAACCAAGCACACATGTTCATATTCAACCAATTTAGCATTCTGTTAGTTCACTATTCACTGTTATTCACACACACCCAGTCAAAAGGAGGAAGACAATCAAGCACACAAATTCATCTTCAACCAATGAACATTTTGTTAGATCAATGAGCATGTCTATGAATTTCAATTTTGTTAGCAGGAGAGCCATATTCATCAAACCAATCTACATTATGTTAGGAAGAAGGTCACAACATCGTGTTAGTTGGATGGTCACTACCTCTGTGTACACCACCATTATAGAAACATTGACATAATATGTACTGCAAACAAAAACAATGGCACAATGTGTACTGCTTACACCACCATTGAAATAACATTACAACAACATTGGAATATATGTGTTGTTTACAACACCATTGACATAATAATACAAAAACATTGGCATAATAACGTATGTTGTTTACACCAACATTCACATAGTTATTAATATGTGCTTCTGGGACCTAAAATAATTGCTTCTCTCGACACAATAACAAAAAATACCCCCACCAAGGTGTCTGCAGAATCTTTCTTCTCTCGACTCAATAACAAAAGTAAGTAAACACATGTCTGTAAACATGCATACCATTAATAGTGTAGAGAGCAAGCTCAGAGGATTGCATTATAAAATCTCCATGAAATTGATTCTCTAAACCTAATATGTGGCCACCATATTGCAACTATGAAAGAGGAGTCACTGCCTTCATCTATTATTTTAGTGCACTCAGTAAAAGAAGCTCCATTCTTTTAATAGTTCGAGGTTCGAAAACATGTTCAACTTCCCCTACCTGCAAAAAAAAATAAAATAAGACCACCATTTTCAAACACAAGAAAAGGCGACAATGATATCAAAGTTATAATTACCATCATGCATGAAGGGAAAAAATCAAAGGAACTTGGCATTCTTCCATCTTGGTTGCCAGAGACAAGCAGGCTACCGATGCTAGCTGCATTGCCCATGACTTCTGTTGCTGTCAGCACAACAACGTTCAATTTGTTTACAACTATTTTATATAGAAGATGATTTAAAAACCATTAAATTCTTTAGTCATGGCACTTGTGTTTATAAATTTTTATATAAACCTAATACGTTTATAAATTCTTTGGTCATGCTGGCAGAACCCAAAAAATATTAGTAGCTCCTTCAACTACCTGAACTTGTGTGCAGGAAAGAAAACAATCAAGGTAGTTTGTAGCCAGCAGGGTTGTCTCTGGAATAAAACAGTAATGTGTCTGAACCTACATTCATTAATGGAATTTCAAAGCATTCAACAATTATATTTTGCAATTGGGCATTGAAATTTTGAATTGGTGGGTGGATTTTGTACCTTCAAAATCTAGGAGACAACCTTCTGGTGAGCTCAGGCATCGCCATCGTTAATCTCAAGCCTATTGAAATAGTGAGTTTGAGGAGCATACAATGATTCTTTGGCTATAAGGACTAGTAATTCTCCATCTTTGACATCATCCCCTGCATGGTTTTGATTATTGAGGGATGGTGGTGGATCGTGAGAAGAGGAAAATGCACATTGATTAGTACAACAAAGATGGTAAGTGCAATGAATTCTATGAGAAGCCATGGGTGACATTGTGACAACCGTATCAGCCTCACCCAATGCCGAGGTTGGCTTGAATCCTCTTAGGAGAGGTCAATTTTGCAGAGAATTCAAACTCTGTTCTTAATGGTCCTAGTAAAAAATTCCTAACTATACAAGATATATGTAAATATAAGTGTCTTATTCAATGGTTATGGAGACATCCAAGATCCAACCTCTACAATAAAAATATTTTACATAGAGTTTTTGACTCGCAAATTTGGAGGTGTTTGGATTGTTATACAAGGTGATGATATAGCGAGTTGTATGCCTTTAATTAAAGGTGCCTTCATATACCATAAGTTCAGAAAATGCAACCATAGAAACATGCCCCGGTGCCTTGTTTTCTTCAAATTGTTCATTTTATCAACATTTCTCAACTAACAAGTCCTTGCTTCAAGGCTGCAGCCAACTAAGGAAAAAGTCGCTTGAGAAGAATCTTTTTTGGCTTATGAATCATGATCCTTTCCTTAAAGGTTTCATTCTTCTTGGTTCTTGAAATGTCATAGAGACAAGCCCTTAAACGGAATTCTTTTTTGTATAGTAATTTGGCTTCAACCGAATGACAAAACTGGTAAGAGCGTGAGGCTTCCTTCAAACTAATTGATTGATGACAATAGAGGTAGGTATTTTAGATATTGATCTAGCTTCAGAATACTTCACTGGTTGAAAAAGATAGGACACCTTAGGAAGATAGGAGACCTTAGGATTCAAGAGTTTTTACAAGGTGATAATATAGCGAGTTTTATGCCTTTGATCAAAGGTGCCTTCATATAATATAAGTTCAAAAAATGCAACCATAAAAACATGCCCTGGGGCCTTGCTATTTGCTTCAAATTTTTCATTCTTTACAAAACCCCTCTCATTTGAAAAATGTGAGAAAGACTAGAGACCTTAGCCTAATTTTGTATGGATTCAAGAGTTTTTTCAATGATGCTGACATCGGAAAAAAGATTCATGGGTTTCATGGTACCCCCAACTTGGGATATATGTGCCCCTGAATACAAACTAGTAGCCCCATGCTATTATTTTAGTATATAATGTGTGGGTTGCCAACATTAGTTTGACTTCTAAGTTTTGATTTTTCTGTATGAATTTGTTTTTACAATGAAGTTGATGTCAAATAGGACTTTGTTTCCCAAGTTTCCCTATTGCCTAAACAAGTATTTATGGTTATCAAAGCGTTTTTCTGTTTTGTAAAGTGGAATTCAAATGTGTCATATAGTAGGAAATAGAAATCTCCAATATAGAATAGGTTTTGGTTGGAAAAATATACACCTAAGTTTCAAAATTAAATTGCTACTAAATTTATACTTCAGTGGCCTGAGGAAATTATTATCCATCATTAAATAATTATTTACCTATTGCATTTCTATTTGCTAGGCACATGAAACGGGCACCATAGAGTTATTGACATCATATTACACTATAATTATGTATAACATATTACACGGCACTCTTAGGTATAAGTGTATTAAAATTCAACACAGTATAATATGCCAACTCTTACTAGTCAATTCAAGAATGAAAATGTTTCATAAATACTCATTTCACTTCCTGGAATTATCCAGTTATCACCGCTTAAATCAAAGAAGGTCATTTTCCCCAGATGATGTACTATTTGTTCTCTATTGAGCATGGTAGTGGTCACTATGTTTTAAATTATGCATCACTAATTTCTTCTTAGAATGTGCTAGGGACACCTTTGGATAATTAACTAATTGGTCATATTGGGTTGACCAACTTGTTTGCTTTTTCATTGATGAATCTGTGGTATTGTGGAGTTTTTTTAATGTGGATAAAATTGATTGAGTAAGCTTTTGATCAATAGACTAAGATTCTATTTAATGCTTGTCACATTTGATGAAATACATAATAAAAAAGGATGCTTTTAGTGTGTTGGCCCATGGTCTCGTGGTTAACAAGGGTGTTTCCATTCTAAATACCAAGGCATAGAGCCTTGGATTCTAAGTTGGTTGAGTTTGATGGGTTTTGTATGCAACATAATTCATGGAAAAGGTATGATATAGGGAGAAGGGGTTCTCCAAATGTGTATTGCAAGGCATGTTATGCCTGAACCTCATCAGGTCATGGAAGATAATTTTGGAAGGATATAACAATTAGGATAGGTGAAGAGAATGATAACATTGATGATATTATATATTATATTACAGTTCTACTTCAAAATGGCATCACTCGATTCATTTTTCTTTAGTAACATAAAAAAATGTTCAGAAAACCATTACAATTTGGCACTAGCTGCTCAGAAAACCATTATAGTTTGGCACCAACTGCCATCCCCTGAATTAGGTGTTTATAAAATACCAATATATGAATATATATCAATATACCTATCAACTTTTCAAAATGAATAGGATGTTATCACTATCAGTTGATTAGACACACACAGTAGGTAGTGGATAAGGCATGAATCTCTTAGTTATATATTTCCATCAGATCCTTAACTAATTTAAAATATGCCAACTCTTCCATAAAAATACTACATTGAATCTTCTGTTCAGACTTCAAACTATTCTGCTGCCCAAAACACAATTATTTCTTGTATGTTGACTTCAGAACAAAGTATCTGCATTGTTTAACAGTTAATGGAAGGGTGGAGGAAGGGGAGGATTACAATTTTGGATTGGTGGAGGGACTAGATTGGTTGGAGGTGGTGGTGGGGAATCAGGATGTATATCTGATTGTAGGAATTGCAAGAGGAACAAGAGGTAGCAGGGAATCAGGATGCATATCTAAATGCAGGTATTGTGAGAGAAGTAGGAGTTGGTGGTGAAGAATATCTAACAATAGGTACTTGAAGAGGAGGTGAAGGTGAAGGTGAAGGTGAAGGTGATGGTGGAAGTGAGGGGCAGCTTGCACGCTTTGATATCAAATAATTGTAGGAAACAGTAAGGTTCTGGAGATTCGTTATGGAGAAAATCACATCAGGAATGGATCCATAGAATTTATTGTGAGCCAAGATGAACTACTCAATGTTACCAAGACAACCAAGAGATAATGGAACCTGCCCTCCTATGTGATTAAAGCTCACATCCAACATGTTGAGTTGTTCCAGCATCCCTATTTCCTATGGAAAGCATCCTGATAGTGCATTGTTGAGAAACACTACCTCGTTCAACTTCTAAGCCATGTTGCCAACACTGTTAGGAATGCTTCCAGTAAGCCTTTTATTGGAAAATCTCACCATAGACATTGGACAGTTCCCCATGTTGTTTGGAATCTTATCTTCAAAATAGTTGTTGTTCAAAAAGATAACATCCATCTCCTTCTTGTTGAAGAGATATGTAGGAATAGGATCTGTAGAGAAATTGAATCTTAGATCCAAATAAACCAGAATCTACAGTTCCATAACCACAGTAGGGAAATTCCCTGAGATTTGGTTGTTACTCACATTCATCTCTGCTAAAAGTGTGATACTCTTGAAGCTAAGAGCAATGACCCCACTGAAACGATTTGTATTGATATGGAAGAGAGAAATATCAATGAGCATGCCCAGTTCCTCAACCAAGAAGCCTTTAAGAAATCCATCATTGAAGTCAATCCCAACAACAATTTTGTCACATGATTTGTCTAAGGCAGGTGCACAAAATACTGTTGTGCAATTGCAAACTATTCCCAAAATTAACTCAAACTGCCAACTACAGGCGCTCTTTGTGCATCTCCTTTTTTATGATTGTTGTCCTTGTGAATCGTGATGCCTTGTACATTACAGTTATTGAAAAACAATTAGAGACATTCCTTGTTATAGAAGAAATTCCATTTTGGTGATGGCAATGTTCATAACCTTCCATGAAGATCAATGTTAGTTTTAATTTTCAATTATCAACAAACCTATGTGTGTAAGATCTATTTTGTTCTTTTCATTAGTTTTCATATGAATTTTTTCGTATACTGTCTTATTTTCAAATAATATTGTGTATTTTTATATTAGTCTATATGTTTATATTTCTTGTTTTGTTGGTTATAGGTATAAAATGCGACCTCTTGGTCGCCCAAAAAAGGATCTGAAACAAAGTTTACTTCCCGATGCATTTGGTATCTCTCATTGCTATAATCAATTGCATATTTCTAAAAATGAAGTATATGATCATGTGGACAAGGACATGAATCAGATAGTGCAGAACTTATTGAAGAGGAACCAACATCCAAGAGGTACAAATGAGCATTCAAGTCCAAATGGAGGATGATATTTCCATGGGCTTATGTTGTAAAATATTGTAATGGTGTTGAAAGGATAAAATGTTCATGGTGTGCAAAATTTAAAAGGGAAACTCCATTTGCTAAATATGGAAGGACAACTCTTCAAGTTAGTGCTTTAAACATCCATGCAACATCAGAGGCTCATAAATTTGCTTTGCAACTTTTAGAGGGAAAAAGTAAACATAATACTCTTCCAATTACAAAACATGTAGAGCTAATGGTTGATGCTTAGGAAGAGAGAATTATATCAGTTATTGAGAACATATTTTTTTTTGAAATACGTGATTTACCTTTGGAAGTATATAAGTCAATTTGTGACTTGAATAGGTATAAAAACACTCCTGACATGGCTCTAACAGATTAATACTCAACATATACAAGTACAACATCTAGAAAAGACTTTCTAGAAGCTGCTAAGGAGGTATATTGGAAAAAATTAAAAGATGAGATTTTCCAAAGTCCATATTACTCACTTTTAGTTGATGAAAACATTGATCGGACTATGGTGCAACATTTGATTGTTTATATTACATATTTGAAAAATGAAGGAAGAGGTCCATGTGCTACAAAATTGCTACAAATTAGGGATGGAACATCACAATCTATGTATGATGTTGTAACGTCTATTTTAGTAGACATGAATCTATCGATGACAAAGTTAGTTGGATTTGGATCTGATGGGGCATCATCCATGAGGGGTATTCGTGAAGGTTTATCTACTAAGATTCATCGACATGCTCCTCATTTATTAGATATACATTGTATAGCTCATCGAGAAGCATTAGCAGCAATTGATGCTTCATCTTATTTTGAACAGTTGCAAACTATTGATAAGTTTTCAAACAAGATCTATTCATGGTTAGGGAAATCTACTAAAAGACATGGAGAATTGAAAGATCTAATGGATTCATTTGAAATCACAAGGCTAGAAGTATTACAAATTCATCATATTAGATGGATTTTTATAGGAAAAGTCACAAAAATACTCGCTAAGCTCATGCCTGCTTTGTTAAGAGACTGGGAGTTAGTGGAGAAAAAAATGTATGAGATGGCTACAATATTTCAAGTTCAATTTTGCATCCACTTACTTGAAGATGTGCTTATTGAGTTAAATAATATAAATCAAAAGTTTCAAGAGGATCATGTTGACATTACATCTACTGGAACAACTTTTGATATCACTATTAGCTTGCTTCATAAGTTTTTTCTAAGAGGCACATTTGGGGTAGGTGTAATGCACACATCATCTTTTTTAAGTAAAACACAAGAAGGAACTCTTGAGTTTGCACATTGCACAGGTATAGTACATGTACATGAATTGAGGTTTGAGATTTTGCCGAAGTAACAAAGATCAAGGACACTAGATGACTGCATTATGTTGGGAAAGGGTTTTGTAATGAAGGTGATTGACTCTCTAAATGAAAGGTTCACATATTTACCTATTTTTAATGCAACTAACTTTTTTAGTCCTCGTAATTATTATGAGGATATGGATGATAAAGACTCTCAAACAAGAAGATGGTTGACATCTTTGTGTGAAGAATTTAGTGTTGGAGGCTTGCTTGTTGCAGACAACATTAAATGTATCGGTGAAATGGATGAATTTATATTTACTATGTATAAAGCTTACCCAAAAAAGAATATGTTTGGAGCATGGGATCTATGTGCAAGTGAAATTGAAGGGTTTGAAGGATTTCCATGCTTAATTTAGTTGTGGCAAACAATTATTGTTATTCGGGCTAGTACAACAGTTTGTGAAAGAGGTTTTTCAAAATTAAATCGGATTAAAAATGAGGATAAATCAAGACTTTCTTTAAAGACATTGGATATGTTAATGTTTATCTCTCTTAGTTCACCTCATGCTCTAAATGAGTTAGATTGGAATGCTATTTATGATGAATGGAAAGGGATGAAAACTTGAAAACCTCTTCCACTATGAAAATAGATTGAAAGAACTAGTAAGTTTCAATATTTATTACCATCATTGTCTTACTATATCAAGCACTTGAACAAACCATTTTGGTAAATGAAATTTTTTAGTTTTATACCATTTTAATTTTGTAATTGAAAGCATAACCATATTTTTCAAGTTTTTATGTCAAGTTTTTTTGAAACATATTGGATGTAATCATTGTAGGATATTGCACAATATATGTTAAGTTGGAGGACCACAACTATCAAACTTTTATAATTGAAAGAAGAAGATACCTTGGATCAATTTTGTGGCCAATTCTAAGGAATGTAGTTCCAATCATTTGAGATGTGAAATTATTGGAAGTCTCAAATTTCCAAAAGAGTTTTAATAGACAATAGAACAATGATTTGGTCAAATATGAAGCTTATAAGATAGAATTCCACTGATACCTCCTATATAAGCTAGAATTTATTTTAATTTTATAAATGAGACCTTCCATATACTTTTAATATAAGTATTTATGTTTCTTCATATTTTTATTCTTATTTCAATTTCATTAAGATGTAATGATTTCTATATGTTTATTTTTTGTTCTTAGTTTAGACTCATATGTAGTTTCCCAACTATGATTTTGTCCCTATAGTTGGTTCAATTGAGGTTGAGTTCAAGGCCTGTGCAATAAGATATTATGTGGATACATTTCTCAATCACACATGTGTAAGAGTAATGCATTTACTAATGCAGCCTTTGACGTAGTAGTATCCTTCTGTTTGTGAAAATAATGATTGAGTATTTATGTGTTGATTTTCATACAATGTTTCTCGTTTTGAACTAGACACAACATCAAAATGTGGTAGTTTGCCTCTTTAAGTTTCATTTTCTTCATTTTATATGTTTAGAGCTTTGGACTCTTCATTTTTTAAACATATTAAATTGTGTTATTTAATATTTTTCATGCATGGCCTAATATGGTCTCCCTGAGTATTATAGTTGGATCATATGTATTTGATAACTTTGCAATATTATGTTTTCTCTTTTTTAATGTATATTATAAGTTTTAATAATATGAACTTTGTATTTCCTAAAACATTGATCTTTGTACCCTTGAATAACTATAGAATGGTGTTGTTAGGAAGATGAAGATTTCAAGGGATGTGTTGAATGGCAATGGGTGGGTATTTTTTTATCTCTTTCATTAGTAGTAGGTTGTAGATATTTTTCTGTTCTTTTGTTATGAGAAATGGCATTTGTCTTTATGCATGCAACAAGACTTTGACCATTCAAGAGGTTTTGAGTATAGAAATAAAACCAGGATGGAAGAAAGGGACTAAGATAACATTTCCAGAGAAAGGGAATGAGAAATTAGGAGTTGTGGCTGTTGATATGGTATTTGTGATTGATGAGAGGCTGCATGATTTGTTCAGACAAGAAGGAAATGACTTGGTGCTTATCTAGAAGATAAGCTTGGTTGAAGATCTCACATGATTTTCCATCACAATTCCATCATTGAGTGGGAAGAACTAAATCTTACCTTTAATGACATTATATGCCCTGGGTATGAAAATATTATTCCCAAGGAGGGAATGTCCATTGCAAAGGAGCATGGAAGGAAAGGAAATTTCATAATCAAGTTTGAAATTAGATTTCCCTCCAAACGAAGTCCTGAGC
The DNA here is from genome assembly GCA_031772625.1 of Pinus tabuliformis. Lineage (NCBI taxonomy): Eukaryota > Viridiplantae > Streptophyta > Pinopsida > Pinales > Pinaceae > Pinus > Pinus tabuliformis. The sequence continues at coordinate 288,216,398 of CM062808.1, forward strand.
AGAAGCTTGGGATCAAGAGAATTATGGGAGACCATGCTTGACATTGTTGTTTCAAGTTGTGCCTCTTTTATTGTAGATACTTAACAAGATTGAAATAGATATAACAAAAATAACTGATTGTAGTTGCGAGTTCCTCCACCAAATTATGAGAGTTACCATTTGCATATCTTCTCAATGAGCTAAAATAAGTGGCTAGAGTTATATTTGCCTTTTTTATTGAGTTCTACCATCTATCGAATGCATTCCTTTTCTGTGTCGATTTTGTACAACTTGTTGTATTGCCAAGTTTTTTTTTTTTTCCAATTTTTGGCCTTGGATTTCTTAGCATGTCCATATACTAGATCATAAGTACCACTATATTGCAATGGCATTACTTGTACCTATAGATTATGCCAATTCTTATGAAACTTCCTTATTCTTTAACTTCACTGGAGTACCAATGATGTAAGTAGTCCCAAGTTGATGATATGACTTACTTTTTGTACACTTAACACCAAGACAATACAACCATCCAAAGTCGTTGGTATGATTTTAAATCTAGCTAACCAGGTCTCAACAAAAGTTCTTCAGACATGAAGGCAAAACGAATAGAAAATTTGCAGTTGTCTTAGTGCTGGCATTGCTTTTGAAAAATGCATATTGAATCTTCAAATGCCACGTCTATTTTACTCATCATTCGAGAACTACTAAAAGAACTCTTTCAGTCTAATGTCACATGTTTGTAATTACAAATCCCATTAACCATAGTTTGATCATGCATCGACAACATTGCCTTTTACTATTTGGATAACATTGTATTTCTTACATATATGTTCTTCACTACTCGTATCAATTTAATAGCAATTTCCCATACCACATCAAATGACTCTTGGGATAATGGAATTTGTATTGTGAAATCATCTTATTGAGGCTCTTCTGCCCCATGTTTGTGGAGTGTAATCTTCAATTGCATGTTGATATGTAAATTTTTTCTTTCACCTCAAACTAATTATTTTTTGGATGTTCTTACACCAACCTCTGCTTAATATAAAAGTAATTCAGAGAAAAAGACAAAAAACATAACATTTGGTGAACATAAATGTTATGAATACAGTTGGCCTATTTGAAATTCACTTGTTAGTTACAATGCGTATGAATTGTATGATGAATACTGGACTTGTAGTTGTGTTGGAAGGGGCTATTGTTCTTGATAAACTAAGGAATATCTGGTAGCTTGCAACATTGTAAAGACATCGACAACCAATAATATGTTGTCTTGGAACTACCTATGCCAAAACGTTTCTCTTGCACAAGCTTAGACTAATAAAAATCTATTTTTGTCTATGAAATGGGTGGTTTCCCCTTACCTTCCAACAATGGAAATGAGGCGGTGAATGAAATTTCAAAGAAAAGTTTTTTATGTTTTCTAACAAGAACAAATCCACTATCTATTATTTTATATTCCTAGAGTTGCCTGACTACTGGGAATAATTCATCTCGGCTCTCTTCAATGATTTCCTTTTTGGCAGAAGGCTCACCCCTAAAGATCTAGATCCCCTTTTCCAAAGGAAAACATTGATTCCTAGTTGGGTTCCTCCTAAACTGAAGGGCCTCTTAAAAGAAAATTTTCTTACCATCTCAATGCTTTTACCAATTATCCTAAGCTCAACCCCATGTATGATATGTGATGAAACAAAGTTCTATGTGAATTTTCTGTGGAGAAGAAGAATGAGTGTATAGGAACCACGTATTTTCTTACAACTGATAAAGAATGATAAATACTAGGTAGATAAGTGTAGGTACCCTTAATTTCCTTAAATGTACTTCTATGCCATGTGAGCTAACTGGCTACATGTCTAAGTAAATATTTTATTGGAAAGCACATGGCTGTGAGATAAACAAAACAAATGCACAATTGCAAGTACGATACACAATAGATCTAATTTGAATTAGTCACATAGGGGAGGGATAAGATACATAGATTATAAGAGTAAAATGGAAAACTATATTTAAACACAATTGATTATGTATTGGGTGATTGGCCAAGCCAGTTGAATAGCTATTACCTAACAAAATTATTATTTAATTACAACATTTCTTGTGTGTCAGTACTTATGTGGATCACCTTTCAACAAGGAGGCATCAATGATCCTTGTCTAATTCTGCAGATGGAAGTACTATACTAACGTTTTCTTATTAGTTGGATGATGTAGGAGCATAATTAGGCATGAATATTTCTGGCTAGAATTTGATTTTTTTTTTTCTCAAATGCAAGCAATTTCATGGTTTATTTTCTTAGATTTATGTACACATTCTTAAACAATATACTGCTTGAATTAGGAGTTATAAAATATTGAGAAGCCATAATTCCGAATCGTGAAAGCTATATTGAAGCTCATCCTAAATTTTTAGCATGGATTTTTCAAGATTATGTCGAAATGAGTACATTGCAAGTCATATATGTTATTGATTTACAAGTGTATATAATCCAGAATAAGGTTACAAAATGAAAATGGCCTTATTATACAGTCAAAGACAAACCCATTTACAACTCTTACCAAAGTCTACCATTTATAATTCTTGAGAAATTATGGAATTGAAATTTGGTAGAGAAGGTCCTGAAAATTTGATCAAGTTGCAACCATACAGATAATGCTAGAAATGGAAAACTTGAATAATTTTCTTTGAATATAACTTATATCTTCTTGCAATGATTGAATTCTTGTTCAGAGATGCTAGAAGCAATTTTTATGATCCTTGTTTCATGCCAAACGTGTAGTATGTTCCTCTAAATATTCTTGGTTGTTCATGTCCATCAATCTGCCAATCAAACAACAAGTGAAGTGTCAACTCAGAAACAAATACTCCAAGATACAAATACAAAGGCAAGGTAGAAAACAATTATAACAATTATGGAAATCAACACACACATTACAATACGGATTCAAAACAAAACCTTCAAGCTCATTGCTTAGAAATTTATAATGAAGCAAGAATAGACATCTAGTCAAAACATAAGGCTAACTAAAAATGACTCAACAGATCAAAAACCATTATAGCACTTCACTAATTAGAAACTACTATAGACCTCCCAGATAGAATGCCTCTTGCTATAACTTAGAAGGGAAATGTATAATGCAAACAAAAAAAAATAGCTTGTATTTCCATTATTCATCGAACAATCAAAGCTCAAGACCAAGTAATAGTATATGCTAGATGCATCTATTCATACATCATCCATAAGACTATCTAGACTATATATGCCCATTTAAAATTCTTAGAATTCTATGAGGGTATTGAAACTAAATTTGGAGATTAAAATTGTAATTTCAATAGTAATTCTTACCCATACAAGGTTTTAGAAAACTATTTGTAGCCGTCACTAGCATGCCATAGTATTTCTACGAATTTACTAGAAACAACTCTCCAATTGGCGCTCATACATTGCCAAGGCATCCATAACATAAAGGTTCTCTCTTGAACACAGAATGATGATAATAACTATATGTGTTGGATGATCCCACTGTACTAAATATTGTAAATGTGACTAGGTATTTTCTAGGGAGAATTGTGTCAACCATTTTCACCCTACTATAGAGGCATATCCCTGTAATGGTATTTTGTTCCACATTAAAAATCTCCTTCTTCCTACCATATATATACTTATGGGAGGCTAAAAAACCATAATTGATGTGGAGTTCTGTTTGACATATTTTATCAGAATTATACAATGGTGTTTTAAAACTTATGTTAGGGCTCCTTTATCAATTGAAGCAAGGGAAACATGATGCTATCTATATTAGAAAGCACTTTGAGCTTTAACATATTGATTGTTATGATTCAGGTATGAACAAGGAGATATGAGGAAATATGTCCTCCATCTATTAGTACTGGCACATGTGTTTTCGATATGATAATTGAAACTAGTGTGCACACAAATTTTGGAGCATGGATTTATCCCAAAGGATAATGTGAAGCACCACATTTGAATTTGTTATGCATGCACCATATTGTGAAGAGCTTCAAAACTGTAGCAATGTAATAGGGATCAAAAGTGATGAGATGATCCAATTCTAAGTTAGAGAAAGAGCTTTTAGAATTTGTCATTGAGGCTGATTTTATGAGTCGCTAATTCCCCAAATAGAAGTGGACTTAAATAGCTAATTAGAGAAGCATTCAACTTATATCTCTTATTAATAATTTGGGTTTGAATTTTCACATTAACAAAGAAAAAAACTGAGGCTTCAGAAGATAAGCTAGAACATATAACTACAACTATATGATGCCATAGAAACACTTGTTCACCTATGCTTATATCTCTTTTGAATTTTCATGAAAAAAATGTGCATACGGTCCAAAAGCCTATTCGTTAGCAGGAATTTATCCATTGCAAACTGTTAATAGCTATAAAAAACGTCAATACTAGTCATCCACTCGAACACAATAAGAATTAAGTTAGAGTGAGCATATGTCAAAATCAATTCATAATTTTACACAAAGCTACAACAAGCATATCTCATGTTCATCACTTTACACGCATTACACGCATTGCTTCAAAAACACCAAATGCCCAACTCTGATCTATACAACATATTGGAAATCTATAAAGAATTTAGTTTTACTCCACTCCAATAAGGTGGGGAATGTTATATGCAGAAGCCAAGTGTTTAGAGTTCATCATTTGAGTTAATTGCTCAACACCATGATTTGTGTGAAATGGATGTTATTATTAAGATGTTATGTTGAAAGAGATCAATTTCTTTGGTGTTGCAACCACTAGTGGAGCTTTTGGAGAATTTGTAATAGCAAATTTGTCATGCACAAATGTGCTATAAATAATGGATTCATATTTTGGAACAGTCACAATGGATTTATCTTTTGGAACAATCTTATAGAAATAGTGGATTTTTAGTCCCCTCTTCTATTGTTGCGTAATTTCCTTGATATGTCTAAATTTTTCTATACGTTTGTGTGGATAATGGAATTAGAGATTTAGTCGATGATTTGTCATTCAGACAATTGATCGCTTAATAGAGAAGAGGGATAGTGAGTAGATATTCCAAAAGGCTATTCAAGAGCAAAGTCGAGGATGGGTCAATCTTGTTTCATTATTTCATGGAAACTCATAGAAACTATCGCACCGATTTATAGCTCTTGCCAAAGTCTACCATTTATAGTTCTTGAGAAAGTCTAGAATTGCAATTTGGTAAAGAAAGTTCTAAAAATTCAATCAAGCTGCAGCCATACCGATAATGACAGAGATGGAGAATTTGAATAATTTTCTCTGAATATAAGTTATATCTTCTTGCAATAATTGAATTCTCCTTCAAAGCTGCTAGAAGAAATTTTTATGATCCTTGTTTCATGCCAAACGTGTAGTATGTTCCTCTAAATATTCTTTGTCGTTCATGTCTATCAATCTGCCAATCAAACAACAAGTGAAGTGTCAGCTTCGAAAAAAATACTCCAAGATACTAAACTCGATATTATGATAACATTTTTACCCCTTGCCTACTATGAAAGACTGAACACTAGCCTAGACCCATCTTAACTCTGGAGTTTTCTGGGCTCTAATGATATTGAGTTTAGTATGAATCATTGTGGGAATTCATAGAAATTTGGAGCTTAATCATTGTGTTGAGGTTCTTACATTTTTCCTAAGGGATTGGGTTTGGTAATGGATAATATGAGGTTGCATGAGATGGAACCAAGATTGAATATTTGCACTAGAATGAGCCTGACTGTTATTTGTTTTGGTGTAAATCTGAAGGTTCTTATAGGTTTTCCTAGCCATAATAGTATGAGAATTTATGTAAATGATTATGAGAATTCATGATATTTAATATTTATCAAAGATTTGAAGGTTTTCATTTGATTGTGAAGCAATTCTGATCAAGTCCTGAATCAATTGAGTTTTACGTGGTTATGTGCTATATTGATCCAAACATGGGGTTTAATTCATCAGTAGGCCACCTTGACAGGCTCCCAGATTCACTTTTGCTACTTATATTCAACAAATTTGGTGATATTAAGGCCTTGGGATGATGATGTGTAGTTTCAAAGAGGTTCTCTAGTATAGTCCCCAAAGTGCAGATTGTGGTAGTTAAGGTGGACTATGTTATATTGAGTGAAGAAACCAACCTTAACAATAATGGTAAAAATGGGGGGATATGGAGCTATTTGATGAGAATAATGATGGGTACTAGGTAGCATTGTTAGACCATGGTAGGAATTGCAACATGTTTTGGGCTTGAAGAAATCCATGGTCGCAGAGGTTTCCCATCAATATCCCGGTGAGGTTTTAAATAATTTCAAGGAAGAGTAGAATCTAAGGATTGAGTTTCCTGGCAGGGAACTCAAAATTGATCAATCAACACACTCTTTGATCTTTCAAACTTTCACTAGAAATGGGTAGACTCTTGGTGTCCTGCTATGATCTCGGCACAAGGAGTAGACTCCCCTTATACGTGAGTCTCGACTCTTGCTAAATCGTAAGATTTGGTATATCTCGCTTATAGGTTGCTGGAAGTACTCTTGGTGTTATAGTGGAAGCCATGAGGATTCATCCAGGTTCTCCCTTAGATTATTCCAAACAGTTACCGATTCACCATGTGTTAAAAAAAATAAATTTGAAGATAATTTACTGTTTTCAATTGAATTGTTTTTTTGATGCTTTTCATTATGGAAGGGCGACCTAAATGTATGCCCTTCTAAATGAAATTAAGACACGCCCTTAAAATTTGATCACTAAATCTAACTAAAAAAATGTATCGCATGATCGGCTAATTAATACACTCAAAAGTGCAACCCTAGATAGGTGTGTAACGGTTAAGATGCTGCTTATTCTTTTTATGACTTTCATTTTTTTATAATGACATGTAGTTTCATTATGACTTGATACAGTTATGTTGCAATATGGTAATAAATATATACTTAACATGTTTCGAGAGAGGGTAGCATAGCATTAGGGATGGAAAGAGCAGGGGATTATTCGATGAAAAAATAAACTAAACTTTTTCTTGGGGTTTTAAGAAAAGATCCATTAACTGTCTTGTATTAAGCATGGACAATAGTAACAAAGCATGTGATTCAATGTCTAAGGATTGATACTAGCAACTGAGTATGGGATTCAATGTTTAATTATTTTGGGAGATTTTCACATTGGTTTCCAAATTTTAAGGAAGATTTTCGCATTGTTTTTCAATTTTTAGGGAAGATATCACTCTCTAAAGACATTCACCTGAAATCTATAGTAAAAGAAATAAATGGGCTCTTATAAGTATTGAAATATATCAAATCTACCACATACTCAGATAACATAATCAATTGGAAGATCCTCTCCCCAAAAAGTTGGGTTGCCTCTAGGCACTTTGAAGAGGTGACAATCAACACACTATCTATGATACCATGAATCATAACTTTAATTGACAGGGACTCATCCCCAAATAGGATAGGGGCAAATGGTAACCTCTTTCCCACAAGTGAGTGCAATAGAGCCCCTCCTTCTGAATTTGTGTTTTCAATTTAGGGTTGGAATTTCAAAACAGACTCACCTTTCTAATTTGATGGTTTTCACACCTCCCTGAATCATCTTTAAAGTTTCAAAAAAGGATGAAGGATCTTGACCATTTTGCAGACAAAAAATGAAGAGGCAGAAACACACAGAGAAGGAAACTAAAAATTGGAATGGAGACAACAACTCTTCTCATCATTCAAAATAATTAAATAGATTACATAAGAAGCATCAAGAATAAATGACTTGAGTAAAACTCAACTAAACTGAACTAAATTTGAACTGACTATGACACCTAGAAAATAATGGAATTAAATATGATGACACCTAGCAGACAATGAGATTAATATCTGAACACCCCCTCCTAATATCAACTATTACAAGTACTGGCACTTGCAATGCCTAGTCTCTCTCTTTGAAATTCAAATACATTTTTGCCCAATGTCTTTGTGAAAATATCTGAAAGTTGATCTTTTGAATCACAAAAATAAAGTAATATGTCTCACGGAATAAATGAAAATGTTTTTCAATGTGCTTGATATTTTTGTGAAAGACATGATTTTGTGATAAGGAAATTGCATAATTGTTATCACAGTAAATCAGAGTTGACTCATTCTGAACATTTGAAATATCTGCTAATAGTTTTATGAGCCACAGTGCTTGGAAAGTTGCTGAAGTGGTAGCTACATACTCTGCCTCTGCTGAAGATATTGAAACGATTGGTTGTTTCTTGGATGCCCATGAAATCAGATTGGTTCCAAAATGAAAAACATACCCTTATGTGCTTTTGCGATCATCTAAATTGCCCGCATAATCATTGTCTGTATAACTTGAAAGTGAGTTATCTTCAAAATGTGTGTAGAGATAACCATAGTCTACAGTCCCTAAAATATATCTTAAGATCCTTTTTGCAACCTTCAAATGATAAATCTTGGGTGACTGCATAAACCTGGAGACAAAACTAGCTACAAACATGATATCAGGTCTAGTTGCAGTGAGATATAATAGACTACCAACTATACTTTTATATAATGTGGAACCAATAGGTGGTGCTACATCTTGTATCCTCAACTTAATGCCTTGAGAAATTGGTGTATCAAGAGGTTTACAATTGGTAATTTTGAACATTTGGGGGATGCCAATGGCATATTTTTGTTGACCAACAAAAATTCCATGAGCAGATTGTTGAATTTCAATGCCTAAGAAGTATTTCATGAACCCTAGATCAATCATATCAAGTTATGTTTTCATTCCTACCTTGAAGTCTTCTAATATCATATCTATAGTATAAATAATATCATCAACATAAAAGCAGACAATGAGAATTTTACCTTCATGAGTTTTGGTATACAGTGTTGGCTCATGGCTGCTTCTGCAAAAACCATTTTTGATGAGATAGGTGTCAATGTGATTGCACTAAGCTCTTGGAGCTTGTTTCAATCCATACAAAGATTTCTTCAACCTGTACACCTTATGTTCTTGTCCTAGAACTTCAGAACCAAGAGGTCGGTCCACATAAACTTCTTCCTACAATATACCATTTAAGAAAGAAAATTTTACATCAAGTTAATAGACTTTCCATTTGCGTTGAGTTGCTATGGATAAAATAGTTCTCATAGTGTCTAACCTTGCTACTGGAGAAAAGGTTTCACCATAGTTGACACCAAGTTTTTGTGAGAATCCTTTGGAAACCAATGTTGCCTTATGTTTCTGAATCTCTGTTTTTTCATTCATCTTGGTCTTATATACCCATTTTACACCAATTTTGGTTTTGTCTCTTGGGAGATCAACTAATTCCCAAGTTTGGTTCTTCTCTATGGAAACAATTGTTATTAGCCTATTTTACCCTCTATAGTTAGTGATCATTAGTACTCATGGATCTTTGACTTTTTCCAGGCTTTAGACCTTCTCTTTTCCACTTATACTTCCCAGTCGCTCCTAGTCCTTACTTGTGCGAGCGACTATGGCCTTTTTCACTCTTTCATATGCTTGTGACTAGGGATCTCTTGTAGAGTGTCTTGGTACCTAGAAGATCAGTTTGACTTATCACTTATTCGAGATCGCCAGGACTTATCATTTAGAAGTCCATAGTCACTCGCACAAGGAAGGGTTGGGAGCGACTGGGAGGCTCCAGCCACTCTCATAGGCCTCCATATGTGCGACTGGGAAGTATGATTGGAAAAGAGAAGGTCTAAAGCCTGGAGAAGTTCAAAAAATCATGAGGACTAATGATCAGTAACCCTAGGGAGTAAAATAGGCCGATAACAATAATTTCTTGGTTCATTTCATCAACCAAATGTTTTTCATTAACTGCTTCTTCAAAATGGGTTGGTCGAGATGAAGGGAAGGCAAACGTATTCTATTGATCAAACTCATGCTCCCGCTCATATATTTCGTTGATGCTTCTTGTTTTATGAAGAGCGCTTTGAAGATGTTGAATCACGGGTGGATTCACTGCTAGAAGAGGTACCATTTTCAGAGTGACATGGCTCTTATTGAACCTAAAATATTGGTAGTTATGGTGGATAAATAGGCTGATTTAAAGCTTCATCAATATGATCAATCCAAGATTAATTTTAAAAAAAATTAAGATCTCTTCTTAAAAAAATCTTCTTGGTAACTAGATTGTAAAGTCTATATGCTTTTAGTAGCTCACTATAGCCTACAAAATTACATCTTTCACTCTTGTCATGAAAATTATTTCTTAGCTGCTCGAGAACATGTGAAAATTCTATAGATCCAAAAATTCTAAAGTGAGATACATTCACCTTCTTACCATCCCATACTTCTAGAGGTACTGCATCTTGGAGATTGGTTATTGGAGATATGTTGAGAATATATACTGCTATCGAAACTGATTTAGCCAAATAGTCATTAGACAACTTCTTTTCATGTAGCATACATCTATCCATATTCATGATTGTCCGGTTTTCCTTTATGCTACTCCATTCTACTGTGGAGTATATATTGTTGTGTTCTTCATGATGATTCCTTGCCCTTGAGATAAAACTTTGAAGTCATTGGAGTTGTAGTCTCCTCCTCGGTCAAATATTAGTACTTTCAAAGGATTTCCGCTCCACTTTTTTTCTTCTGCTTTGAACTCTTTGAATCTTGAGAAAGTATTTGATTTATTTTTGAGAAAATAAGCCTATATATTCCTACTATAATCATCAATGAAGGTCAGAAAATAAAGACTACCACTAATGGATTATGTTTGCCTTGGGCCACATATATCTGTATGTACTAGCTCTAAAGGTTCTTTTTCTCTAGAGGAAGATGTGGGAAAGCTATCTCTTTTATGCTCTGATAGAATACATATTTGACAATTACAATATTTTTCATTCATAATAGGGAGACCAATGTCCATTGAATGTTTTTGAACCAGACTGATCTAGGTGGATATTGGTGGCCACCCGCCAATTCCACTTGGACCACCACCATAGTTTCTTTCAGTTTTTCAATTTCCTTAATTGTAGCACAATTTACTATTTTTAGCAGTTTTTCGGGTCCTAAAATTTTGGAGCTCTTTTGAGGCCCTAAACGATATTTTTTTTGGAAATATACCTCTAACAACTTTTCATGTCATTTTTTTCGTCGTAGTCCTCGGAGAGATCTTTCCAATGGGGTATTATGCATGTCAATTGGAGATGATATGACCAAGTCATGACCTCGGGAAGTTGGCTACCCAACTAACCCCAACGGGGCCCATAAACTCTTGGTGTTACATCTCCTCGGGTTAGGGTTTTGGTTGTTTAGGGTTTTCTATTATTGTTCAATAATAAAAAGGCCCTTGAACCTCATTGTAATGTAGCTCAAAGGCATGTAGCCACCACATCTCTTCTCAGAGATAAGCTACCATCACCGAGCTAGTCTCATTTCCACACTGTTTGTAAGCATATTTCATTATTTGATATTAATAAAAGGAAGTGTTATTTCTACTACATTTCTGTATTTATGGTTATATCTGTAATTTCTTGTGTTCCTGTTTAAACTCGAATTAGTGGTATCAGAGAGGTCTTCTCTTTCTCTATTTTTCTTTGCATGTCCCCAACGAGGTCAGGATATAAGGAGTTAGGGCTCGAACTGGTTGAACCTTTGCAAGACCATCCTCATAAATCCTAATGGCCTCCCATCGAGGAAGAAAAGAAAGACATGGGAGCAAGAGATCCTATCAAAATATTGCTTGAGGAGGCCTTCGAGAAACAAAGGAACGTGATGATGGATAAATTTTCCTAGATCCTCCAATAGTTGCCCACCGACGGTGCATCCACATCCAACAGCCACTCTGGAGGCTCCACACCTTTTAAGGTAGAAGTAAAATTTTACATTTCCATATTTGAGTGCCAAATAGATGCAGACGCCATAGATAAATGCTTGAATCTGTTAGAAGGATATTTTTATGTTCATGATTTTTCCAGCCGCAAAAATATTACTTTTTCTCTTCTCAAATCTGCTCCCAATGTCAAGGATTGGTGGGAAATCTATTGTGAGTAGAAGGATGAAAGTATGAACTCACTATTTTCAGTTGCTCCCACTTGGAATTCATTCCGCGATGCCATCAAGGAGCGGTACTACCCTGTCGGGAGCTATGAGGACAAATACATAAAGTGGGCCACGCTGCAGCAGGGAAGGGACGAAGATGTGCCGGAGTTTACCAATGTTTTTCATACCTTTCACACGAAGTTGGGCATCAAGGATTCTAAGAAACATTTGGTACTCAAGCACTGCGACTGCCTACATAGATACATCTAAGACGAGATGGAGTTCTCGGACATCTCCTCACTTGGCACGATGTAATGATACGTCGTCAAGATCGATCAAAAGTTTAAGCAAAAGAAGCAAGACTTTGGATCTCTGAATCCGAAGTAAGGGAAAGGTGCCCCCAAACCGCAGGACAAAGGAAAAATCCAAGGGGGGATGGCCCAAGATAACCTGCCAAGGCCACAAGCAAAGGAAAATAATGCAAAGTCGAAGAAGGAAATGGGAAAGTGGTGTGAGTTCCATAAGAGTTCCACCCACAACACAAGCAAGTATCAGGCCAAGCAATGACTAGTGGCCAAGCTGAAGGCTTCATAATCAGATGCATGTTCTGACTCTGAGTCAGAAACTGATAAAGGGAATGACAAAGGGGAGCGGATTATTAATGCGGGGGCCAACACCACCGTTGCCATCATAAAGATCCAGAAGGAGGAACCAGAAGATCCAGAGGAGGAGTGTCTCTTCCACTCCCAGATGTGGGTGAAGGGTTTTCTGCTACAGTTTATTGTCGATAGTGGGAGCCAAAAGAACCTCATTGCGGCAAGGTCATGAAGCATTTGGGCTTACCAACCATGGCACACCCACAACCATACAACATCAAGTGGCTTCACCAAGGACGGGATCTGCCCATGAGCTAACAATGTTGCCTTCCATACAACATCGTGCCCTTCATGGATGAGGTATTATGTGAAATTGCTCCCCTTGATGTTTGTGATGTATTATTAGGCCAAACACACTTGTGGAAGTGACATGCTATGTATGAGTCAAGACCTCACATTGTTATTGTTACATTAGGAAATAAGTTGTATAGGATACCGGAAGTAGCCTCGCCTTCGTCGTCTCTCTCGTTATTGCAAAACAATGCAGTAAGCTAATTTCAAAAACCGGGAAATTTGTTATCCTGATGATACACCCTTGAGGAAAGAAGAAGACAGTGGCCATGACTTCAAGACAAGGCTCCTCCACATGACAACAACAAATGGGCAAGGTCATGGAGGAGTACGAGGACATCTTCACCTCCCCTGCAGGGGTGCCTCTGCACTATCAGGTCAAGCACTCCATCGATCTAATCCCAGGTGTGTCATTACCCAATGGACCAATCTATCGATGCTTCATTCTGGAGAATGATGAAATCAAGAGGCAAATTCAGAAGTTGCAGCAAAAAGGTCACGTTGGGACGAGTTCATCGCCCTGTGGGATCTTGATCGTGCTGGTACAGAAGAAGGATGAGACTTGGAGACTCTGTATTACCTATCGTGTGTTGAACAAGATCCTCTCCTGAATAGGTACCTGATCCCATAGATTGATGACCTTTTGGACCAACTCAAGGGAGAAATTATTTCAGCAAGATTGACTTGAAGTCCGAATATCACCAGGTACCAATCGAACCCTCCGATGTGTGGAAGACTGCCTTCAAAGCCAAGGAGGGCCTTTTCGAATGGTTGGTTATGCCTTTCAGGTTGACAAATGCTTTTTCAACCTTCATGAGGCTCATGGATGACATCTTACAGCCTTTCACCAACTCATTTGTAGTGTTATACTTGGATGACATCCTGATCTTCAACTAGAGTTGGGAAGAGCACCTCCACCACATCCAACAGGTTCTCCAAACACTGTGACAACACAAGTTGTGTGCCAATTTGTAGAAATGTACTTTTTGGAATGACCCAGGTTCAGTATCTGAGATACATTATTGATGAAAGAGGGGTGCATCTGGATCCAACCAAGATCCAAGTCATTCAGGATTGGCCAGCCCCAACCACTCTGACAAAGATCCGCAGCTTTCTGCGTCTTGCCAATTTCTACCACAGGTTTTCTTTGGGGTTTTGACATATCACTTGGCCCTTGAGTCAAGTCACCAGAGGAGGAGTGAAAGAAAAATTATTTTGGTATGAATCTCAACAGAAGGCATTCATAGAATTGAAACATCGCCTGCGCTCTGCACGAGTGCTCACATTACCAGACTTGCAACAACCATTTGAGATTGAGATAGATGCCTCTGACTATGCTATTTGGGCAGTCCTTACTCAACAGGGGCATCTAATGGAATATCACAGTGAGACACTTTCAGACACGGTCCAGAAGTATCCCACTTATGATAAAGAGATGTATTTCATTGTGTTGGCCTACCGACAATGGAAGCATTACATTTTGGGGAAGGAAATGGTCATCCACACAGACCACCGACCTCTGAAATTCATACAGATGCAAGGGAAGTTGCAGAATGATCACCATTAGAAGTGGTCCACATACTTGTAATAGTTCCATTTGAATATCAAGTACAAGAAGGATAGCATGAATAATGTTTCAAATTGCCTCAACTGACCGCCGATCATGGCGTTAACTATTGTGCTCAAATCTTGTGGGCACGAGACTTTTGATTGGCCACTTCTCTACAAAAGCGACCTAGAATTCGGACACACATACCATATGCTCTTGGGGGGTCAACAAGTTCTAGGTTTTCACCTCCAGGATGCTCTGTTATGCCATATGGGACACCTTTGTGTTCCTTCAAGTGAGCGTGCGAAGATGATTTGGTAAGCGCACTACAGTTAGGCTGTTGGGCATTTCAGGGTCAAGAAAATAGTGTCAGTACTGCACAAGTATTTCTATTGGCTAAATCTTCGACAGGATGTCGAGAAGTACATCAGATCCTGTACTGCCTGCGCCATCGCCAAACTGACCATTAAGAACCAAGGTCTCTATACTTCGCTTCCTACCCCTAGTCGACCTTGGGAATCCATATCGATGGATTACATGTGAGGCCTTCCTTCTACTAAAAATGGCAAAAATTGTGCTTTTGTGGTCGTCGACCGATTCTCGAAGATGGCCATTATGGTAGCCTACAAGAAGAGTATCACAGTAGAAGCCAGTGCTAAACTCTTGTTTAAACAAGTGTGGGTACACTTTGGGATCCCACAGCCTATCATCTCAAATTGGGATAGTAGCTTCCTTAGTACATTTTGGTCTAGTCTTTGGTCGATGCTAGACACCAAGCTCACTAAGTCCACAACTTTCCATCCCGAAACTGATGGCTAGACAAAGGTCATCAACAGGATGATCGTACACATCCTGCACATGTACAACTCAAAGCATCCACGCACATGGGATGAGAGCCCCCCCTATGTCCAACATAGCTACAACCAGGCTCTCCACAACTCGATTGGCCACAACATTTTTCAGGTCGGCTTGGGATTCCAGCCACTATTTCCTAGTGATGTGGCCATACCAATTGCAACGACTTAGGGAGATTCGGCTTATGTTCAGTCTGGAGCCGACAAGGAAAATAGATTTATTGAGCATATTCAACACATCCACCAACAGGTCCATGACATACTGGAAAAAACCAATGCCAAGTACAAGCAACAGCATCATTAACATCGGGTGCCACACAAGTTCTAGGTGGGCGACAAAGTTTGGCTACATTTGCAGAAGGAACGCCTCGCTGGGGCCCTAGTGCAAGATTTTCCCACTTCGATATGGGCCATACACCATCACCAAGGCTATGGGAGATAATGCTTTTGAGCTTAGCATTCCCCCATTCCTTGGCCTGCACCCAATGTTTAATGTGGATCGCTTTCAGCCATGCTTTCCACCATTACTAGACACATCCAACATTGCAGAACAACTCACACCAACAGAGTTAAATCCAAATTGCATGGAACAAGCTACAAATAATCAGATCATGGATGCACAGATCAAGAACACTTTCCAGCAGAAGATCCAACAGTATCAAGTTGTTAAAGTAGGCCAACTCCTTCACTAGGGCAAGTGGCTCACCAGGGACCAAGTTCAGCAGAAGTTTCCTCGTCTCATGGAGGAACTCAATGCAATGGGGACCATTTCTTCCTAAGGGGGGAGGAATGATCCAGGTGGATATTGGTGGCCACCCACCAATTCCACTTGGAACACCGCCATTGTTTCTTTCAGCTTTTCAGTAATTGTAGCACAGTTTACTATTTTTTGCAGTTTTTTGGGTCCTAAAGTTTCAGAGCCGTTTTGATGCCCTAAGCAACGTTTTTTTTGGAAATCTACCTCCAATGGCTTTTGATAATTCGTTTTTTTTCATTGTAGTCCTCCAAGAGATCTTTCCAATGGGGTATCATGCCTGTCAAATGGAGATAATATGACCACGTCACGACCTTGGGAAGTTGGCTGCCCAACTAACCTGAACGGGCCCCATAAACTCTTGGTGTTACATGTCCTTGGGTTAGGGTTTTGGTTGTTTAGGGTTTTATCTTATTGTTCAATAATAAAAATTCCATTGAGCCTCATTGTAACACAGTTCAGAGGCATGTAGCCACCACATCTCTTCTCAAAGATTAGCTACCATCATCGCGCTAGTCTCATTTCCATACTGTTTGTAAGCATATTTCATTATTTGATATTAATCAAAGGAAGTGTTATTTCTACTGCATCTCTGTATTTATGGTTATATCTATAATTTGTTGCATTGCTATTTAAATTTGGATCAAATACTTGGACTCTTGCATTGAATATGCCCATACCTAGAATGCCATAGCTGAGAATCATATTTTCTTATCACATTGTGGGCAAAAGATTGTGAAATATTTTGACTTCTAAGAGTCAAGGGAAACATCCTATTCTTGGTTTTTTCAAAATTTTCTATCATTCTTCTATTGGGAGGTTTTTTGTAGATATAACACGTGTTCCCTTGGAATATTACATCATAACCATGTTCCATTAATTAACGTACACTAATGAGCTCATGCTTCAGATGTGCAACATAATAAACATCAGGTATGTATTTATGTTGATTATGTTTGGTAAGAAAAGGGACAATACCTTTCCCTTAAGCTTTAACATGGGAATGGTCTCTATTGAACCCTAAAATTGTCTCTTTTAACCACTTTCCTACATTCCATCCTCTTTTTTTACCCTCATAACTCTAAATTGGATATCAGTTTACAAGGTATATGGCATAAAATTTATCTAATCATATTCTACTTAATAGGTGTCACTTTTCTTTATTATTTAACTTAATATTTGCA
Source organism: Pinus tabuliformis (assembly GCA_031772625.1). Classification (NCBI taxonomy): domain Eukaryota; kingdom Viridiplantae; phylum Streptophyta; class Pinopsida; order Pinales; family Pinaceae; genus Pinus; species Pinus tabuliformis. Next base: position 288,233,660 of record CM062808.1, read on the forward strand.
TGAGCTACTAAATTGCACCAATTCTGCAGCAAAATTGAAGGTTTGACAGGTTCCCAAAATCCAGCCGAGGAACAAGGCATATGGCCAGGTGAAAAATAGTTGGCACAATGATTGGTACCTATATTCATAACCCAGATCGATAAGGAAAGCACCATAGCGGCTTAATCAAAGAGAAAGTCAACCACTGAGGAAGGCGAACCACACGAGCAAGGAATTAATGAATGCAGATATTCAGCCTCATGATTTGCTTCATTGACAGCAAATCATGAGAAAATCACGTTATGTTATCTCTTTGTGTTAATTTTAGTCATTATTAAGTAGGGTAGGGTCACAATACTCTGAAATAGTTATTTGTAAGAGATTATAAATCTGCCTCTCGGCATGGTAATGACAGACTTGGATTTATTTTTTAAACTTTGTTTTTGCAAGTAAAAAAATTGTTTCATTTATCCCTTTGTTGTGCGATTTATCCATGCATATATAATCTTGTGAAGGAGTCATATTTTCACCTAGTTCTTGCAGTAGGGCCCCCTGGAGTTGTAAGGTTTTACTATTTTCAAACTAACATTTCAATTCCACATTCTATATTGTGTTTAATTCATTTATTTCACTAATAGTTTGATTGTTAACAGTGATCACAGAGTTGATAACAGAGTACAGTTTGTTTAGTCATTTTGTTGTAGGATGAATGAGTGAAGTCGAGATCTCTTATGCACATGAAAGTAGTATAACAAAGTGTGGATTGATATAGATTTGTAGTATGGTTTTGAGTTACAGTTGTGTGAATAAGATTTCAATTTAAGTATAGAGTTAATTTCTCTTTCTGTCAAAGTAATTTAGATCTGGTTTCATTATCAAGTTTTCTTTCAAGCAAATGTGTGTGTGATTTCATTTCAAGCAAGAGTGAAGCAAGTGTGATGTTTATTTCAAGAAGAGTGTGATATTTCTTTTAAGAAAGAGCAATAATTTTGATTTCATATTTACTTTCATAGTTTTTAAAGAAAACAGGTGCCTTTTAGTATCTCAATTTAATTTAGGAATTGCTTAAGTAATAAGGACTCATAGCACAAACAATGTACATACATTTCATCGGTTTACTAACCCTGTGTTATGAAACCAACTCACAAAATGATAGAAAAGAGAGATAAACGCCTTAGAATTCGGCCTCTTCAAGGGGGCAACCTCCTTTACATTACACAAATGAATGATTCTTGGATGATAAAAATGAAAAGACCTCCTTTCTATATATAGGAGTAGAAGGGGTCATAATATAATCAAATCCGACATAACAATAATAATGTAAGGGCACAATAATAACAATAGTGGGCTGCTATGGGGCACAATAGTAACAATATGGGGACTGCATGGATACAACGATATAATAAGGGGGTTGTACTAATAACAATAAGGGGTTACACTAGTAGTATAGGGGCCTAACATGCTCCTCTCCTTCAAAAAGTGTTGTCCTCAATGCTTGAGTAGTTCTTGATGCTTCTGTATAAAATTATTGTCCTCCCATGTGGAATCTTTAGTGGGTAAGTTCTTCCACTTGATGAGATACTCTAAAATTGATCGATTTCGTAGTTGTCGGGTTCTCGTTTCTGTGACTTCTCTAGGTTCCAATATGATTTTTCCTTCCTCTTCAAGTTCTAGCAATATTGTTTGAATTGGGATATTCTACAACTTTTGAATGAGTGGTTAGACTTCTTTTTCCTTCTTCCATTCATCCCTTGCTTCGTTTATCTAATCTGGTTGGATAATAGAAATAGCACAAAACAATGCTTCCATATCCTCATCCTTTCTTGAGAGTGCATCGGCAACAAAAAATTTCTTCCCATTTTTACCTTGAAGTGTCTTCCCATTGGGTAAGGTCACCATTTCTTAAGTGCATGTAGTATTTCCAACATTTCCTTCTCATAAATAGCTTGCTTGAGATGTAGCCATAGAAATACCCAATCACCTACATCAAAACATCTTTAACTGCGATTTTGACCTACCTGTTGTTTCATTCGATTATGCACCAAAGTGGCGTTATCCTTTAAAAGTTGGAGAACTTATTGTTGATGCTTGATGTGATGTTTCACTGCTTGATCCTTTTTCTTCTTGATATGTTCTTCTATCTTTAGAGTTTTAGGAGTGGTAATTTCTTCCAATGCTTTACAAGATATGGTCGGATTCATTTCTTGATGCTCAATGTCATCTTTCACTTCTTGAACATTTTTCTTCTTGATATGTCCTTCTATATTGAGAGTTTGAGGAGTGGTAATTCTTGCCAATGCTTTACAAGATATGGTCGGATTCATTTCTTCTTTCTGTAGGGTTGGTTCCTGGTGTATATCCTCTTCTTTTGATGTTTCTTGATCCTTTTCTTCCTCCTCTTCATAATCTATGTAAAATAATTTCTCCTTAGCACACTTATGACCTTTAGTGCATTTGGTATCAGAATTGTAACAAAGCCCCTTTTCTCTTTTTTCTTCCAATTGTTGTGGTGTCACCCTTGTAGGTTGTGGAAGGCTAGGAGAAACAACACTTCCATGTTTATAGTTGTGAGGGGTAGAATTCATTGTTTCCGTAATTTTCTTTCCACTTTGTAACAAAGCCCTTTTTCTCTTTTTCCTTCCAATTGTTGTGGTGTTGCTCTAAATACTGTGTTGCTCTTTGTATTCTCATAATGTGCTATAATTTCCTCCATGAAAATTGACCACGTAACAAGTTGTTTATGAGAACAAAGCCCTTTATACCATACAAATTGATCTTGTTCTAAATATGAAGATGCAATACATACCTTTTGTAATAGTGGTACACCATGTAGATCAAAATATTTCTCCATCTGTAGTATCCAATTTACTAGATCCTTGCCATCAAACTTCATCATCTCGATTTTTCTTGATTTTAGGAGCTCGATCTTGAAATGATTGTAACTCTGTACTTTCAGATCTCTAAGTTCTGAAATTGTGATCTGCAATAACCCTCTGCATCCTCTTTCTAATGCCACTAGTCTGATCGAATTTAGATTCTCCAAGGGAGTTATGCACAATATCTCAAGATGACCTGATTATAGATATTTCCAGAAGAGCGAATTTGTATCAAGTACCACGTGTCACTGTTTTGACCTTCGGATCTAAAAAATATACATAGTAAACTACAGTCCGTCCTCTTTTTGTAACTTCTTAGAAAATTTCAATCTAATGCTCAAAACAAAAGTTATGATGATTTTCCCCAGGTCACCTGTTTGGAATGAACTTCAGGAAACTGCAAAAAGGACAACTTCCTCAGATCATATCTCTGCAAATATAGCGCAAAAAGCTCTAAAATTCAAACCCGAGATTCATAACGATTTCGGCCCAATTGGCTTTTTTTTAGCGTCTGAAATGTCACAGAAAGAAATTTATAGCACAAATTCCATGATGACTTGTTTGGAGTAGCGAAACCCTAGAATCCAAACCTCTGATACCAAATGCTATGAAACCAGCGCACAAAAAGATAGAAAAGAGAGATAAACGCCTTAGAATTCAGCTTCTTCGAGGGGGAAACCTCCTTTACATTACACAAATGAACAATTCTTGGATGATACAAATGACAAGACCTCCTTTCTATATATAGGATTCTAAGGGGTCATAATATAATCAAAGCTGACATAACAATAATAATGTAAGGGCACAATAATAACAATAGTGGGCTTCTATGGGGCATAATAGAAACAATATGGGGACTACATGGGTACAACAATATAAGAAGGGGGTTGTACTGATAACAATAAGGGGTTACACTAGTAGTATAGGGGCCTAACACCGTGGTTGATAATTCATGTAAGTAATTTAACACCAACTAAATTACCAAACATTTTGGTGTCATTGCCAGGGAAGTGTATACATGAGTTCTTTTTTATCTTTTCAATTAAAAAAAAATGATATGCATAGGGAAAGAGATTGTTGAGGTATATTTGTAAGTAGAGGTAGGAGTTTGATTCCAACATCATCACTCACCCAACCACGACCGCATAGTGCCACACCATCCACCCAAACTCATATTCCATCAATTACAGACAAACATAGACTTCCTGAGGTACTTAGATCTAAAATCCAACCTAAAGATTCACCAACTTCTTCAACTAAAGTTGTAGTAGAAGAAGAAGAAACTACATCCCCAACTAAAGGAGTAATTTTTCTATCTTCAACTAGAGAACAACTTATACGACAAGAACTAGAAATCCCTAGTGAAGAGGAGGAATAAGAAACATATTTTAATATTCCATTGATAGAAGAACCAAAGGAGCTAGAGGAGGAACTAGAAAATCTAGTTTTGGAACCTTACATTAGTTCTGAGGAATCTACAATGACGGGAGAATGGGAAGGAGAAGTACATACTATGAATGGTGAACAACCTAGGATTGGAGGTGGAAGAGGAGGAAATAGAGGAGGTGGAAGAGGAGGAGGAAGAAGAGGAAACAAAGGAGGTGGAAGAGAAGGAGAAAGAGGAAGAGGAGGTGGTAGAGGATATCCATAACCTTTTGGATTTCCCATATTTTATGAAGATACCACAACCACAATGAAAAATATCTCACCCTCCATCCTTCCTAATTTTCATGGATTAAGAAATGAGGATCCTGAAAAATTTCTCTTTGAGTTTGAAGTCTTGTGTAGATCTTATGACTACTTGCTTGATACTCAAAAGTTGAAATTGTTTCTAGCCACTCTTAAGGATGCAACATTAAAATGGTTTATGGGCTTAGGAGTACATTTTATAAGAACATGGGAACAAATGAAAACTACATTCTTAGAAAAATACAAGGATTATTGTATGCCCCATAACCTTAAAGATGAAGTCTTAAAAATGATACAAAAAGAAGATGAAAATCTTAAAGATTTCGTTGAAAATTTTGCTTATAGTGTAAAAAGGGATAAAATGAATAATCTATATGAAGAAACTTTCAAATCTATCTTACTAAAATCTATCATAGATGAGTGGATAGATCTTCTCAATTTGATGGGTAAAGGAGATATTTCTCAGTTATCATTTGGAGATATTTGTGAGTTATGCATACACATTTCAAGAGGAAAGACAAGAACTGGGAAAAATCCAAGATATCCTTTTATGTGTAGGATTAATAAATCTGCAGTTGGGATAGTAAGTAGGGTTGAAACAGGCAATTTCCTTGACAACTTTAAAACATATATTTTGGGGAGTCTTAGTGAACAAATAGATACCCTTAAAGTACAAAATAAGCAAAAGGCTGAAAATGTTGTGTTATCTATCTTTTGTCCAAAATGTAGAATGAAGCATGCCTTAAGAGAATGCCCTCTTGACTTAAAAAGTATGGAAACTTGTGTTGTATGTATAGAAAATCATGATACAAAGGAATGCCCTTCAACACCGGGTCTTAAAGTTGTCTATAAAGAGGAAGTAATGAAAAATCAAGTAGAACCTCTTTGTTTTATTACCAAAAGACAATGGAAAAGTCCACAATCGAATATGACCCAAGGTTTCAAAACTCAAACATATGCACAACCATTACAAAGTAATTGGAATGCACCCATGCCTTGGCAACCTTGGCCTCAACCTTGGGAACAAGGATGGAAAAACCCTGATGGAAAGTACCCTCAATATCCTTTATTTCAACAACCTTAGCCTATTTTTCCACCACAATATTTTCCTCATCTTGTTCAACCCTCTCAACCTCAAAATCCAAACCCACAACTTTCACTGCCATTTCCACAAAAGCCAAATCAATTGCCTGTTCAGTTACTTCCAAATCCAAATAATAAAAATTCACAGCTTGTTTACAACAATGGAAGGACAAAATTTCCAAACTTACATGATAAATCCATTAGATCTAAACAATGTGCAACTTAGACCTGGTAGAGTATTGGAAAATAAGTCACCATCCATTATTATCCAGGAGTCTAAGAAAGATGACCTCTCTGAGAAAGAGACATCTTTTCATCAGGAGTAAAATTCTCAAAAACAAACCACCCCTATACATTCTAATGATACTCCAATAAACTTAACTCCCATTATAGAACAACCTTTAGTTTCTATTCAAAATCCACCTTTTCCTGAAAGATTGGAAATTGACAAAGGGGTAGAAAAACATATTGTGTTTCCTGATTACGATATGATAAATGAACTGAAAAATATTTGTATAAAAATTCCTTTGTTACAAGCTATCAAAGAAATACCAATATTTGCAAAGACAATCAGGGAGTTAAGTACTAAAATTATCTGAAATTAAACACGAACACATAAACCTACAAATATAATCATAAACATAGAGATACAATAGAAAAAAACTTCATTTCATTAATAGAAAAATATTGAACTATGCTTACAAACATAATAGAAATAAAATACCTCGGGCAATGGTAGCTTATCTCTGAGAAGAGATGTGGTAGCTACATGCCTTTGAACTGTGTTACAATGAGGCTCAAGGGCCTATTTATTATTGGAAAACATGAGAAAACCCTAAACAACCAAAACCCCAACCCCAGGAGAGACAACACCAGGGGTTTGTGGGCCTTGTGGGGGTTAGCTGGGCAGCCAACTTCCCGAGGTCATACCTTGGTCATATTATCTCTATTTGGGGTGTATGATACATTTTTGGAAAGGTCTCCCTTATTACTACAAGTTTTGCACAAGCCCTGGCCTATGTTCAGGGGCCTGCTGCGGACACCCAAAAAAACATTGTTTAGGGGGTCAAAACTGCTCCAGAAGTTCAAGACCCGAAAAACTGCTAAAAATAGTAAATGCTGAAATGAACAAGGAAACATATGAAACTGAGTCAGGGGTCTATGTGGAACAAGCGGGTGGCCACCAATATCCACCTGGATCATAAAAAACCATGAAGAAAAAGGAAAGAAATTAAAAGAATCCAGTTAGATGGAAAATTTACAGATATCATGATGGGAAAGACAATAGTTCAAAAATATTTAGATCTAGGAAGTCCCATTATGAAAGCACACATTAATGGCATTGAGATTTTAAATAAATTGATTGATTTAGGAGAAACTATAAATATCATGAGTAAACAAACTATGAATCAATTGAAACTTCATAATCTTCAATATCCACCTACATTATTTCAATTAGCAGATAGATCTGTTATCAAACCTGATGGCGTGTTAGAAGATTTGTTTGTATCCTTATATTCTTGGGAATATCCTGTTGACTTTATGATCTTGGCACCCAAGAATAATCTAGGATGATGGCCATTGATTCTAGGAAGACCATGGTTAGCTATAGCTGATGCTTTTATAGGTTGTAGATTTAGGGATATGTTTATCTCCGATGGAAGTTCGGAAAATAAATTCACATTATATCCTCCTGCAAAACAATGATAAAAGCAGAAAGTGAAGCATGGATAGAAGATGATAATGAAAACCTTGATAGATGACCAATTTTTGTTACTTCACAAATAAATGAAGAAGATCAAATTTTGAATTTAATGGAAAATAGTGAATCTTCCTCATATTGTGAACAAAATCAAAGATTTCAAGAACAATGTAATATTAAATATCTATCATCTCATCAAATTGCTTTAGATTCTATGGAGAAATTTGGAAATTATTTAATAGAAAATTTTCAAGGGAAAACTTTGAATATTAATGGTAATATGAAATAATCCCAAAATAAATAATTAATAAATATGTTGCAAAACATTCCTCTACTTATGCATGGGAATACAAAGATATGAAAGAAATTGATCCTAACACTTGTATGCATCATATCTATACTGAAGAAAATGCAAACCAATCCGAAAACCCCAAAAGGAATAGGAATAGCCACCAAAAGGTGAAGTTGCATTTCATGATTTTGAAAGCCTAAGAAAGGCAAAATTTCTTTTGCATTTATATTGTAATTTTGGAGTAATATTTTCTTTGAGGGAAACACTTTATAACTCAAAGTAACTTTTACTTTGAGGGGGGGCTACAACCAAAGAAGTCAAATTGCAAGAGAATTTCAAGGAAAGCCTACATCAACAATCAACTACATCAACAACATTTGCATCAATTCAACATCAATTTTTAAACAATGCACTTGCAACCATTTTTTGTAAGAGTCAAATCGAATTGAAATTGAATTGCATTGTAACTTGCAAATCATCATTTTTGTAATTTAATTTGAGTTGTATCGGGTGCATTCTTTGTTGAACCTGACACCCAAGCCTTGAATTACAGGAGGTTGATTTATTTCAAGAGAAATAATTTGAACTTGTCATTGTAAAATCATTTAATTTGGGTGCATTTTCGGTGGTAGCCGACACCCTAAACTTGTCAAATCAAGTGAGTGAAGCAAAGAAAAGCAAAAATCCAAAAAAAGTGAGAAAGTTGAAAAGCTAAAGCGAGTTCAAATGGACCAAAGCATTCAATTATTAGAGTTTCTTACCAATTTGATCCTATCCACTGCTGAGGACATGGTGAAAATCAACAAAGCGACTCTTGCTAATATCAAAAAGCATTTGCATTATGCACATGAAATTATTTAATTTCTCCAACTTGAATCACAACTACAACATAATGAGATTCAAAAAAAGGGTCGTGTTTCAAAGCCTTTCAACAATACAAATTCAAATGTAGAAGATGATGATTCCAGGCGAGTCAACCATGCAACTTCAAGTGTAGAAGTTTCCCATGATCAAGTTCAACTTTTTTGTTACAAGCCAATCATCAAACCGTGGGAGGAAAACGAATGTAACAAAAATAAATGTAGCTTAGGATATGACAAAGATTACAACAAATTGCATATCCTAGATTATTCAAAACTAATCAAGTTTATCAGTGGAGGATTTCTTGATCAGGGAACATTAGAAATCCATGAGAAAGTTGAAGAAAAACTGAAATGTAGACATTGTCAAAGAACAAGTCATATGGAATATCATTGTTTTGATCTCCATCCTTGTCACCATTGTGGCAAGAAAAAACACTCATCTTGAAGATGTTGCAAACAAAACTAACCATCTAGATTGAAGATCAATTATGCATGGATTGATCCTTGGGAGTGGTCATCTATAGTCAAATGGTTGTATAAGTTTTACCTCAAAATTCACTCTCACCTATTGCAGCCAATAGCCAAATGAAGATGGTACTCTCATTTGGGGAGTACAATGGTGAAACTCTCCTACATCTGAAGGGGGTGAGGGGGGGAAGGGGGGGTTGGGGCATGGCGGAGTAAAAAAAATTACAGATGATCTCTGCGTTCAATTGAAAATGGGGGAAAATGATAGTGGAATTGAAGATGGTTGTCAGACTAAATTTTTTGATAAACTCAAAAAATATGTCAGTGGGAATCATCAAATATGTTAGTTTGCATTAAAATTTTCTAGTGGGAAAGCGATTGTGATGCTGATTGAGAGCATTTGTGGAAATTATTTTGTTCACTTGGATGGTCATTCGACCAAGCAAAGGATAGATGGATATTTTTCATTGCATCTTGATATTTTATTGAGTTGTCAATCATTTTCGAGGATGTATCAAACTTGTAGTTGATTCGCTTCTTTTAGTGTTCTCTCTTCATATTGGAGTTTTTCGACATCCATTTTTGGCAGTTTTTCAGGTAGTTCTTCATAGAGGATCAACTCAGCAGTTTCAGCATGAATAATTGGAGATGATACTAGGTTCTTGTATTGGACTTATGATTGAGGGGGGGAATGTTAGCTCCACTCTCACATAAAACAATCAACAAGTCCAAAATAATTAAAATTATAAAACTTGGAATAATTTCTAATTATATTTAATTCTAAAATGAGCCAGTTCCTCAAACGTGGGAGTTTTTTTTGTTAGAAAATTATATATTACACAGTAATGGAATACATAATTAATATATTGCATAAATATAAACATAGAAAACACATAAAACAAGAGAGACACAGATATACGTGGTTCACCCAATTTGGGCTACGTCTACGGAGAAACAACCAGTCCTTCCTTTTATATTATCCAACAAAATGAAGAGATACAACCTACAACAAATCCATTGTAATTCCCTCTTCACTCACACACAATCTCCTCTCTCTTTCTCACTTAGAATACAGATCTACATAGACGCAATACAATTCCCTCATAAATAGCGCGAGGTTGCCTTCTAGGACAAAAACCCCTAAATTAAACATAACTTCTACAGTCATATATTTGCCAAATTAACGGCACAAATTGATTACGAAATTACAAAATTTTACAAGGAAATTTTACATCTATTTTTAGCTTCGGGGGCGTTGCCCCCAATCCCCTGCCAAGGGGGGTCTCCAAATAATCATTGTCGCCCCTGCTCGGAGACCCCTGGTATCATACATTTTATGGGTGGCATTGCTGCCACATTACGAAATGGGGTCCAATGCGGCAATTCCTCTGAATAAGGAAGATAATGAGGCTCCACACCCAAAAATCTCCCACTTAGAGACTGATTATAGCAACTCCATCGCTGCTTCATTTGCTGGACAATGACTTCTCTTTGGACCTGGATATTTCTTATCTTCATCATCATACTTGAAGACTAATTGAAACTGAGGAGAATCTTAGTTTCTCCCTGATTACAACTTTTGTTAACATATCTGCAAGATTCTAGCTAGTGTGTATCTTTTCTAGCTTCAATTGTCCTTCTTCCAACACTGATCGTATGAAATGGTACTTAAGTTGTATATCTTTATTCTTGGAATGAAATGCAGATTTCTTTGCAATATGTATGGAACTCTGGCTATCATTGAATAACCTTCCCAACTCCTGTTTCTTACCCAATTCATCCAGAAACCTTTGTAACCAAATCATTTCTTTACTAGCCTCTATAGCAGCAACATACTCTGCTTCCGTTGTTGAGAGTGCAACAACACTTTGTAGTTTTGAAACCCAACTAATAGTTGCTCTACCTACAATGAACACATACCCTATTGTACTCCTCCCGTTATCTCTATCACCCGCCATATCTGCATCAACATATCGCTGTAGAGCAATGTTTGAACCACAAAAGCATAATTTGTGATTTGTGGTACCTCTCAAATACATGAGAATCCACTTCACTGCCATCCAATGTTATTTTCCTAGATTTTTCATGTACCTGCTTACAACTCCCACTGCATGTGAAATATCAAGCCTTGTGAAGACGATTGCATACATTAAGCTTCCAACTACTGATGCAACCAGAAAAATGTTGATTTATTGTATTCGAAATAAATCTGATGTATTTGATACTTTCAAGAAATGGAAAGCTTTGGTTGAAAAGGAGACAGGAAAAAGGTTGAAGTGTCTCAGATCAGACAATGGAGGTGAATATTGTAGCAAAGAGTTTGATAGGTACTATTAAGAGAATGGAATTCATAGAGAGAAGAGAGTTCCAAAAACACCACAAGAAAATGGTGTTTTAGAAAGGATGAACATGACAATCATGTAGCATGCAAGGTGCATGAGATTTCATGCAGTTTTTCCTTTACAATTTTGGGTAGATGTTGTAGATACTGTTGTTCATCTAATAAACAGAGGGCCTTCAAGTTCCTTGGATCATGGTATTCTAGAGGAGGAATGGATAGGTAAAAAGGTAAACTACTCATTTTTAAAGACTTTTGGTTGTGAAGCCTTTGTCCACATTAATAAAGAAAAGAACAAAGGTTGAGGCAAAATGAAATAAATGTACCTTTATTGAATATGGTGTTAATGATTTTGGTTATCGCTTTTATGATTATGAAAAACACAAAATCATTAGGAGCAGAGATTTCATATTCAATAAAAAGGTTTTGTATAAGGATTAGATGCAGGAAAAAAAACAAGAAAAATAAAACAGAGAATACACAGTGCTTGAAGAGATCATAGAAAAAGTGAAAGTGTCTAAAAATCATAATGATCAATAGTCAGAACAAAAACAACAACCACAACAGCAACAATCACCTCAAACACCTGAAAGTGCTGTTAGAATATCTACCAGGATAAGTAGACCCCTTGAATGATACTCTCCTTCATTATATTATGTATTGTTGACTGATTTTGGTGAACCAGAATGTTATGAAGAAGCAGTGCAGATAAAAATGAGGAAGAAGTGGGCGCAAGCCATGACAAAAGAGATGATGTCCTTAGCACATAACCAGGCTTGGGACTTAGTAAGGTTGCCCACAGGTAAAACAACATTGCAGAATAAATGGGTTTACAGGTTGAAGGAAGAAGATGGAGGTAGAAAAATGTATAAAGCTAGACTTGTGGTGAAGGGGTTTGCACAGAAAAAGGGTATAGACTTTGAAGAGATATTTTTCCCTGTTGTTAAAATGACCACAATCATAACTATTTTAAGCCTAGTAGTAGTTGAAGATTTGCATCTTGAGCAGTTAGATGTAAAGACAACCTTTCTCCATGGGGATTTGGAGGAAGAGATATATATGCAGCAGCCACAAGGATATGAGGTAAAAGAGAAGGAGAAACTAGTGTGCAAGTTGAAGAAGAGCTTGTATGGCTTAAAACAGGCTCCAAGGCAGTGGTATCTAAAATTTGACAGGTTTATGTCTGAACAAGGTTATACTAGATGTCACTATGATCATTGTGTTTATCTCAAAAGGCAAAATGATGGTAGCCATATTATATTGTTATTGTATGTAGATGACATGCTTGTTGCAGGTTCTAACATGTAGGAAATAAATGTGCTCAAAAGAAAATTGGCAAACTCATTCGCAATGAAGGATTTGGATGCTGTAAAACAAATCCTTGGTATGAGAATAACAAGAGATAGAAAGAATCGAAAATTATCATTGTCTTAGAGTGAGTACATAGAAAAGGTGTTGAAAAGATTTAATATGCAGAATGAAAAACCAGTTAGTATACCTTTGGCTAGCCATTTCAAACTAAGTAAGGAGGTGTGTCCCAAGACTTGGGAAGAAATGGCTTATATGTCTAAAGTTCCATATGCATCATCAATTGGAAGCTTAATGTATGCAATGGTCTACACAAGACCTGATATTGCACATGCAGCGGGAGTTGTAAGCAGCTACATGAACAATCCAAGAAAATAACATTGGATGGCAGTGAAGTGGATTCTCAGGTATTTTAGAGATACCACAAATCAAGCATTATGCTTTGGTGGTTCAAACATTTCTCTACAAGGATATGTTGATGCGGATACTACAAGTGATAGAGATAACATGAGGAGTACAACAGGGTATGCATTTACTGTACGTGGAACAACTATCGGTTGGGTTTCAAAACTGCAAAGTGTTGTTACACTCTCAACAATGGAAGCAGAGTATATTGCTACTACAAAAGCTAGTACAGAAATGATTTGGTTACAAAGGTTTCTGGATGAATTGGGTAAGAAACAGAAGTTGGGTAGGTTTTACAGTGACATCCAGAGTGCCATACATCTTGCAAAGAACTCTACATTTCATTCCAAGAGTAAACATATACCACTTAAGTACCATTTCATACGACCAGTGTTGGAATATGGAAAAGATACACACTAGTGAGAATCCTGCAGATATGTTAATAAAAGTTTTAACCAAGGAGAAACTGAGATTTTACTCAGTTTCAATTGGTCTTCAACTATGATGATGAAGATGAGAAATAGGTAAGTCCAAAGTGAATTCATTGTGTAGCAAATGAAGCAGTAGTGGATTTGCTATAATCAGTCTCCAAGTGGGAGATTGTTGAGTGTGGAGCCTGATTATCTTCCTTATTCAGAGGTATCGGCACATTGGACCCCATTTCATAATGTGGCGGCAATGCCGCCCATAAAATGTACACTGCTAGGGGGTTCGGGGGGGGGGAACGATGATTATTTGGAGCCCCCCTGGCAGGGGATCAGGGGCGGCACCCCCAAAGCTAAAAATAGATGTAAAATTGCCTTGTAAAATGTTGTAATTTAGTAGTCAATATGGGTTGTTCATTAGGTGGAGATCTGACAGTAGAAGTTATGTTTAATTTAGGGTTTTTTTCCTTAGAAGGCAACCTCTCGCTATTTATGAGGGAATTGTATTTTGTCTATGTCGATTTGTATTCTAAGCGAGAAAGAGAGAGGGGATTGTGTGAGAACAAAGAGGTAATTACACCAGATCTGTTGTAGGTTGTATCTCTTCATTTTGCTGGATAATATAGAAGGAAGGATTGGTTGTTTCTCCATGGACATACCCCAAATTGGGTGAACCACGTATATTTGTGTCTCTCTTGTTTTATGCATTTTCTGTATTTATATTTCTGCAATATATTTTATGTGTTCCATTGCTCTGTAATATATAATTTTCTAACATGTTTAGGTCTAGTTGGTTGAGAGAATCTCTCCCACTAGTTAGACTCTTAGATTAGTGTGTGGTTGAGATATTCACTCAGCCAAATTGATTATGTGTCCAAAATAGATAAACTAGCTTGAGATATTCTTGATGTATTTATATATTTTATAATTATTAATTTTTTGTGAGAAATACAATACACTAAGGCTTGAGAAGCCTTTTCTGCCATGTGCCCATGTCTCAGTCTCTCTTAAATTTTTAGTTTTTATTTTTATTAATTCCTTTAAGAGAACCCCAACACACCATGGCTATCTAAAAGTGGCAAGGCAAGGCTGAAGAACACTATTACACCTCAAAAAACCCATGCCAATAATAGCAAGAGAACCGAAAACACACATGCATGTACCATGCATGCCAAATTTAACAAGGAAATCACACACGAAAACCATACATGCAAGTAATCCTGATGTATCTACTTGATCCTGCTCTTCCTTTCTTTACATTTTCTTCCCTTTGACATATTTTTCCTTCTTTTTCTTTCCTTGATCCAATGCTAGAGTGTTCCAAGAATTCTTTGTGTGTCCAACAGTGTGAGAGAAAGAGAGTAGAGAGAGAGAGAGCTCCAAAACTGAACTGAGAAAAAAGGTACCAATTGATCCTTAGAAGCTTTTTTATTAACAAGGCCTCTATTTTCTTCATTTTACATTACTTTCCTTCATTTTCCTCCTCACATGAAACCTATGACCTTTCACCTTCCTTTTCTCCTAATTTCCATTATTTTTCATAAATAAAATATCAATTCATGCCTCATGCCTTTCCAAATCCTTTTCCTTTGCCTTTGCAAATTTCCTTTAGCCATAATAAACCAAATGAACACCCACACTAGGATGTTTTTCCCAACATTCAGCTTGGAATATGAGTCTCATGACCTTGGTTATTATTTTTTCCTTGATTAACTTTATGACATAGAATTTTGACCAGGGTTGTTACAACATGTTTTGAATTATGTTATGTAAGAATGTAAGGATCGATGTTCAACCCACATTAATGGGTTTTCGTCATTTTTTGGAGTACTAGATATGGAAACATTGGATTGGTCTGACGTCGTTGTTGTTGGCACTACAAAGCGCAATTTTGATAGATATGTTACTTCTTGGAATCCCCGCAACATGCATCATCTAAATTTCACGATCCCGCAAAGTTTAAATGACTATCCATATCGATTAAATACACATTCTTGCAATCCTTAGGAAAACTATGCCCATTTGGTGAATCATGTGCAAAGGCATACAAAATGTAGCATTGATTTGTGTCTATGTAAAAAAGGATTTGTGCTTTTGTGTCTATATGATGGTCCTTTGGAGGTTTGTGTAGAGTCAACATTGTATATAGATGAAAAATGGAAAAAAAGTATGAAACAACACAAAAGTATGACAATTTAAACGTTCACAATGTCGATAATTTCTCAAAGTGGTGAGCAAACGTTGATTTCCAACATGTTGTCTCTTGACATGAAGTTTTGAAATATATAGCGAAATATGATTCAAAGGCAGAGGGAAGATCATAAACTTGTCACGAAATGTTGACAAGAGTGGATGGTGGGAGTAGTTCTGAGGCTCCTGCGTTGTCTACGTATAGAAGGTTTCTTACTGAAGCACTTCTTGAATGTGACATTCAAGCTTAAAAATTGTGCCATTTCTTGTTAAAACTCCCTCTTCTTGTTTGTAGTTGAATTTTTTTTCCTTTGAATGTTGGAAAAAAAGTATACCAAAAGTTATCATTTCATTTTGACAAGGTTTCATGTGTAAACGATTTCATTCAAGTATATCAAAATTGACTGAAATTTTTGTAACATTTATGCTTGATAGAAACAACAAGACGATGGAGTTTTAATGCCAATCGTAGGCAGTAGCCATGGAGGTCGTGAGATAACCCTACTATTTTTCAGTTTTGGCAATGATTCTTTGTTGTTTCCTGAGGCTGGGTCAAGAGAGTTTGAAACCTTTTGTTGGATTGAGTTGCTTTTATACAAGCCATTCTATGACATTTCTTTTGACATAGGGGTTTCAACTGAAAGTATCATTCAGAATTGGATGGATTTGAGATATGATCCTTGGCATGTTGATCGAGGCCATTTTCCATATGGAGGTGATGAAGAAGTGTTTGAACCCCTTTCACATGAAGAAAATGTTGATCGAGACTTGGAAGAGTGGTAGGTTTACTCCCGGATAGTTCATCCAAGCAATGTAAGCATTTCGGAACTTGACAATCTTGGTAGAAGGGACTTTGATATTCATTACAATTTGCAGGAATCAATGGTCGCAAATGAATTTTTGGAAAAATGGATACATTTTATAAAAGATGCTTAGTCGTCAAGTTCTTTCAATGGGAGCTTGGTTGCAGAGATATTTTTGTCGCCTTCATGTCTATTAGACAAACAACTGGTTGCTTTTGAGATTGTTTTTCGACACTTTGTTAATGGTGGGAGTGATGGTGGTTTGAAAATGATTATTCAAGGTACTACTGGTACTAGGAATTCTTCACTCATTCATTGTATTTCTCGTTGTTTCATCTTCAACGATGACTGATAAAATTCCTTTTTTATTGCTCGCTCCTTGTATCGGTATAGCTGCTTTTAACATTCATGGAAAAACAACACATTCCGCCTTGAAAATTCCTATAAAATATATGAAACCATTGTCTATCGAGGCTCTAGTAGTCTTTCAAGAATAAATAAGGCATATTCACTATATATCAATTAATGAGATGTGATTTATAAGTGCAAGGTTGTTCATGCAGATAGATTCTTGTTTGCAAGAAGACTTTCCTGAAAGCAAATATTTCCCTTTTGGTGGTAGGTCTATCATTCTTGTTGACGACCTTGGCCAACTGCCTCCTATCAAGGATATATTGTGGAAAATTCAATTTTTCTTACTGATTGGTGGCAATTGGTATGTTGGAATTGATGTCAATTAGACTAACATTGAGGCAGATTCTAGACAGAGAGTTTGCAGCCATGTTTCAGGTAGAAAATGGGCTAAAAGACTGCATCAGACCTTCTCTGTATAAAAATTATTGTCAACTGAAGTAAAGATCTTGAAGTCTTAGAAGAAGGTCAAATTTCGGAACCAAAGGGGAACGTCGAAATTTTGGAGTCATAGTTTTAGAGGTAGGAGTCTCGGGACTCCATAAGGTCAGAAGCTTAGGATATTAGAACGACCAAATTTTGGAGGCCAAATTTCGGAACCAGGAAGCAAGGCAGACTTCAGAACGTTAGAGTGTTGGAGACTTTGGGTCCTTAGAAGGATGAAACATCAGAACCCTTAGAAAATTTGGAGTTTCGAGATTTCCTAACTCCTTACAAATTTCATTTCTTCAAAAATCACCAAGGGTTGTGGGGAGTGATAAATAAAAAGGAAATCATTTAAAAACCAAGGACTGAGGGATCTTTTCTCTCTCCTCTGACAAGACACATGGTAGAAGGTGATTGGGCCCTAGGATTTTGTGGTAGCAGATGACATCAGTATGATGTGGTAGTACAAAGGACACATGGTAGTCAGATTCAACATTATTGGGTGGCCTAATGGGGAACATCCCAGTGACACGTGTCACCACTATGGAGATGGCACATGGAGTTGACGATAAGATCATGACATCATCTCAGAGGTCAGAATATCGAAGGTTGGGATTTCATAAGTCTTCTATAATTGAGTGTTGAAAAAATCTCAATACCAGGGTGCTCTGATGTTGTTGGAATTTGGTCATGGGGACCTGGAGAACTAAGGGCATAGAGAAGTCTTAGCACCTAAGTGCTATTAAGCATATCAAAGGTTGGATATTCTGGAACTCCGCTATAACTGCATTTTGAGAAAAGTTCTCATACTTGGGAGCTCCGATGTGTTTGGCACTTGGTCGTAAATTATAGAAGAACCAAGGGAAAATAGCAATAACTAAAGGAGAAAGGTCCCTAATATGATATTGAAGGGCTTAGCACCTAAGTGCTATGCCACTGGTCATGACACCTAGTCCTATGGTTTAAAAAAATAAGGGGGAAAGAAAAAGGGGCTAAAATCCAATCAGAAACTCGTGATTTTGTAATGTCACTTTAATAAAAGTCATGAAATGATAGGCTTTGATATTGCAGAACAGAGGTGTACGGAGGATGGCTGAGTCGGAAGCTAAGAGTAAATGTGTTCAAGAGAGTTGATCATTGAAATAAAAGGAAAATTTTGAGATTACTAAGTTAAGGGTGATGATGACCATGATTTTCAGAGAAGGGTAATGGGCCTATCTCGAAGTTGTTATAAGCTACCTATGATCTCCCGTGCATGCCTAATTGAACTAAATGAAGAAAAAAGGAATGCATGCTGAAGTACTTTTCCAACTTTGTGAACCGTGACTAAGCATGGAGAGCCTCATTGTAGTGTGTAGGTTGACTGAGAATTTATTTCTCAGCAAGGAAACTCTTAGGAGCTGATTCCCAATGTTTAATGTGGCTGAAGAGATCAAGGAATTTGATGCAACAACAAAATGGATATCCATGCAAGCTTACTCTTGAGTAGGATGAATGGAAGTATAATGGTCAACATAGAGAGCATCATTAGCAACATTGTAGAGGAATAAAACATAGGAGCGCAATTGAAAAAAGCGAGGGAAAACAATATTGTTGTGCGAGGCAGAGAGAGTGGAGTGGAGTATGCGAGTGTGATGAAAATGACCCAAGTGTTTAAAATAAGACAAAGTGTTTCCGAGGGTTGTGATTAGAGCTGAAGGAGTAGCAAGGAGCATAGTTCTGAGGAGAACTTCAGTGGATCAAATTTGTATTTCTCTATATATGTATTTGACATTGTCTTCAATTTGAAAAGTATATGAAAGGTAGAACAGTGCCTAGAGTAGGTGGTGGCCTGCATTCATAATATGTTGGTGCCTATTAAAAAGTAGGTACTTTCTATCTTAAGGGGATCAATGCCTCCTGTGAGTGGGTGCTCACAAAAAATTGATATAATTAAGTAGGTGCTTAATTCACATTATAACACCAAATAGATTGGTGGTTTTTTCCCTTTGGGTTCCCATGTAAAAGTACTTGTGTCAATATGTGTATATTTCTCATGTGATGGATTGTATGTACATGTGAATGCCTTATCTTTATGATCATTTGTATTTTGTATGAAATCTCTCACAAGTAACTGACCATAGTGAAAAGAGTTAAATACTTATACTTAAAATTCGAAAGAAATTCACTATTATTGATTCACCTCCCCCATAGTAATTCCTTATTCCAATAATTGGTATCAGAACCAAGTTCATTCAGGAATAGTCTAACCATTGGAAGGTAGATCCATAAAGAATTATGTCTAGGAAAGAGAGTCAAGATGCTTACTCAAGCAAGATACCAGTCTCTGATGGGAAACACTATGCCTTCTTGAATGTTAGGATGGAAGCCTATCTTATGTCTCTAGGAGTAGATGTTTGGAGCTCTGTACTAGTAGATTATGATGTCATTGGTGTCCCTCCCATTGAAATAGATGGTAAACAATTGTATGGAAATAATGTTAAAGCCAAGAATGCCATTCTCTTTGCCTTAGTCAATCTAGACTCATAAATGTTATGCACCATAATTTTGCCAAGGAAGTGTGGGTGAAGCTCAATCAGAGTCATGAAGGATGTGAAAAAGTCAACGGGCCAAACTTCAAACCTTCAAAATGAGGTTTGACAGCTTAAAAATGAGTGAAGAAGAAAGCATAACATAATACTTCCTCATAGTTCATCAAGTAACCTATATGATCAGAGGACTTGGTGAAGAATTCAAGATATGATTGTTCAAAAAGTCTTAAGATCTCTAACCACGAGATTTAATGCCAAAGTATATGATATTGAATAAATGCCCGATTTAAAGAATCTCAAGATGGATCAGTTGCTTGGTACTCTCATAGCTTATGAGATGAGAGTAGGAAGAGAGAAGTCTAAACCCAAGGAGGTAGTGTTCAAAGTGTCAAAGAAGGCCAAGGAGCACAAAGATAATCAATATTGATCCAGCTATGAATATTATTAGGAGTTGGCTCAATTTTCTAGGAAACTAAAGCACGAGTCATGAAAATATAAAGGGAAGTTTCCCTTTAAATTCTTTTATTATGGGAGAGTTGGACATTTTTCGTCCTAATGCCCTTACAAAGAAAAGACAGAAAAGGAATATGATCATAAATTTAGAAACAAATCTCAAAAACATTAGAATAAGAAGTTCTATAAGAAAAAGGGGCTCTACTCCAAAGAGGATAGTTCAACACCAGAGTCAGATAGTAAAAATTCTTTAGAAAATGATTTAAATAAGTCTTTGCTCATGGAATTTGTAGAAAAATCCAAGAAACAAATATTGTTGACTCTGAAGAGGAAGAAGAAGAAGTAGGAGTAGTGGAATTTGAAGGGGAACTCATCATTACTCTTGATGAGTTAACGAAGGAAATGAGAAAGAAAAATAAGCTAAAATAACAACTATAACATGCTGAAGAAGGTATGTACAACTTCAAGAATGAGGATGTTTATTATCAAAAATAAAAAGATGAAGAAGCCATTAAAATCAAATATAGTTTAGCCTTTCTACCAGAAGAAAAACAAGGAACAACTAAGAAACTAGAAGAAGAGAGAAAGAATTTAAAATAGGAGTTGTTCAATTTAAACAAGGAAACGATCTCAAAAACATGAAAACATGAAAGTATGTCCTTGAAAGTCAAATTAGAAGATGCTAAATGAAAGAAAAAAGTTCTTCAAGATTTCATCCATAAATGTGAAGATAACTATTAGAGTCTCGAGGTAGAGGTCGCCTCTCTAAGAACATATCTTGAGAAAATGAAGACTGAGAAAGCTATAAATGAAAAAATTGTAGAAGTAACAAGAAAGCTAGATCAGATTCTAAACATCAAAAGGTATTCAGGAAACAAAACAGGCTTTGGATACTCTATACCACAAGAATATTCTATGGGAAGTATGAACTTTAGGTCTGCAGAATTTGAGGAACCTCATAGCTATGAAAAGGTGTATAAAGAAATAATCAATGAAGAGAAAAAAGTAGCAAGCTAGTGAGGAGCCTATCACTAGAATAATAACTCCATATACTCCAAGGAACCACACTAGTAGAGATTGAATCAATCAGCTAGACAACAGAGGTACTTTCACGCACAAAATCATGAACTTTCCAACTTCAGGTATTCTCATTTATTTTATGGTCATTTTCATAAATGCCACATCTTTAGACATAAGGTTGTTGATTGTAAAAGGATTAAGGTTGAAAGAGATGAAAATTTCAAATATAATAAGTATCCGAATTTTAGATCTCAAAACTCTTCTCTCAGAAATTGAAATTCCTTCTCTCCCCTAAAGAGCGATGTTGAATGTTTCAAATGTAATAATTTTGGGCACAAGGAAAGTGAGTGTAGAAGTAGGATTGAGTACCCATCTAATTCTCGGAACACTTGGCAGGAACCGTTTTGAAAAGATAAGGAGAATTGGAAACAAAAATTAGGAAAGAGCATGGAATGTGGACTTTCTCTATCAACACATAATCAAGAAAATAGATGGTATGTGGAGAGTGGTTTTTCCAAGCATATGACTAGTGATAAGAGAAAATTTATGTGGCTAAAAGAAAAGTACAAAGGGAACACTGTCACTTTTGGCAACAATGCCCCATCAAGAATTAAGGGTAAGGTCATAGTGAGCCTTTATGAGAATAATAAGGCCCAAAATGTGTTGTACGTAGAAGATATCAAACACAAATTTCTTAGTGTAGGTCAAATGTGTGATAATGAATATAATGTGACCTTTTGATTAGATGGAAATGAAGAAAATGGAAAGTTTGTGGGAAAAGCAGTCAGAACTAACAATAATGTATATGTATTTGGTGGCTCCAGAGTAAGAGGTTATTTTAGTAAGTCAAGTGAAGTATGGTTATGGCACATGAGACTTGGTCATATGAATTTTGACAATCTGATATGAGTCAGCAAGTTGGGAGTTGTGATAGGCTTTCCAAGATTATTAAGGCCTTATAATTCAATCTGCAAGTCATGTCAATTTGGTAAGTAGAATAGGACTCATTTCAATATAAAAGAGTTATCTTCATCTAGACAACTAGAGCTAATTCACACATATATCTATGGCCCAACTAGAGAAAAAAACACAAGAGGAGAAAGATATTTTATGTTGTTTATTGATGATCTTGCCAAGGCCACTTCGATCATGCTCTTAAAGAAAAAATCA
Source organism: Pinus tabuliformis (assembly GCA_031772625.1). Lineage (NCBI taxonomy): Eukaryota > Viridiplantae > Streptophyta > Pinopsida > Pinales > Pinaceae > Pinus > Pinus tabuliformis. The sequence goes on from CM062808.1 coordinate 288,256,092, forward strand.
GAATCATTTAAAGATTTATAAAACAATAAAGCTCAAGTAGAAAATGATAAGGATCTCAAGACCAAATGCTTAAGATCAGGCACAGGAGGAGAATACACTTCAAGAGAATTTGAAGAATTATGTGAAGAGCATGCCATAAGGAGGTAATATTTTGTGGCCAGAACTCCACAACAGAATGGAGTAGTTGAGAGAAATAACATAACAATCAAGGATATGGCCAAGGCTACGATGGATGAAGCATATGTAACTAACATCTTTTGGGGAGAAGAAGCACAATAAATAGTGTACCTATCAAGCAAAACACAACTCAGGCCTAATAGTGATCAAACTCCCTATGAGTTGTTGAAGGGAAGAACTGCATAATTTAAACACTACAAGGTGTTTGGGAGAAAATACTTTATCAAAAGGAACAATAAAAATCCTGGAAATTTTGATTCACATGCTGATGAGGGTATATTACTCCTCTACTCTACTCGAACTAAAGGATACAAGTGTTACAACAAATGGAAAAAGAGAGTTGAGGATTGCATTGATGTAGTACTAGATGAAAACTTCACAACCTGAGTCCTACAAAGGAAACATGAACTTAGTTAGAGAAGAGAGTTCAAACATCATTCCCTTAGATCCAGATGAAATAGATTCGAGTAATGAATACATGGAAACAAGCATAACTTCAAGTCTCAAAACACCTTCCAGGTATGTACAGAAAGAACACCCTAAGAGTCAAATTCTTGGAGATCAAAGACTTGGTGTTCAAACTAGGAGGAAATTTGTTGGCAGTTCAAGTTTTGTAAATATTTCTCTACTATCTCAGGTTGAACCTAAAAATATCAGTCGTGCAAGTGAGGACAAGTTCTGGGTGAGAGCTACGAATGAAGAACTTGACCAAAATAATAATAATGACTCTTGGGAGATTTTTCGAAGACCCAAAGAGAAAAATGTCATAGGTACAAAATGGGTCTTCAAAAATAAGCTAAATGAGAAGGGTCGAGTAATTAGGAATGAGGTTCGATTAGTTTGCAAAGGGTATGACCAGATATAAGGGAGGAAACCTTTGCACTAGTAGCTCCACTCAAAGCTATCAGAATGTTTCTTTCCTTTTCCAGTCATAAAAACATCAAGGTATATCAGATGGGTGTGAAGTCGACATTTCTCAATGGAGATCTAGAAGAATAAGTTTATATTGAGTAGCCAGAAGGATTCATGCTCACCGAAAATGAAGGGTTTGTGTGCAAACTGGAAAAGGTGTTATATGGACTCAAACAGGATCCCAGAGTCGGGTATGGAAGACTAGATCGATACCTTTCGAAACAAGGTTTTAATAAAGGTAACGTAGACATAAATCTATATATAAATTCTGAATATGATCATATACTAATTGTAGCTGTGAATGTGGATGACATAATCTTTGGCAGTGATCAAGAACAATTGGGACATCAATTTGCAAAATGTATGTAGACAGAGTTCGAGATTTCCATGGTCGAAGAAATTTAATTATTCTTAGGATTGAAAATTTCTTAGTAAAAAAAATGGTATTTATCTCCCAATCCAAGTACCTACGAGAAACTCTGAAGGTTTTTAGCTGGAAGATTGCAAGCTAGTTAGCACTCTTATGGTTACAGGCTACAATTTGTGTAAGGAAGATAAGACACCGATGGCAAATCATACTGAGTACAGATTAATGATAGGAATCTTGTTCCATCTACCAACTTCGAGACCATACATCATGCAAGAGGTGGGTCTTGTGGCCATATTTCAAGCTTTTCCTCATGAAATTCATGTCATCGATGTCAAAAATATTTTCAACTATCTTTAAGGAACAACAGATTATGGACTATGGTATGCTAAAAGAAGAGAGTTTAAGTCAAATGCCTATACTGATGTTTATTGGGAAGGAAGTATTGATGATAGGAAGAGCACATCTAGTGTAACCTTCTTTTTAGGAAACTGCTTAGTCTCCTAGGTTAGCAAGAAGAAAAACTCCATTTCTTTATCAAATGTTGAAGCAGAGTATATTTCAACTACCACTTCTTTCAAACAAATTCTATGGATGAAGCAGACCTTGAAGGAAACTAATGTAGAGTTTAGTGATCTCATTCCAGTAATGTGTGATAGTACTAGTTCCATCAGTATCTCTAAGAATATTTTCATCTACTAAAATACTAAGCACATCCCTATCAAGTTCCATTTCTTAAGAGAATAGGTTGTAGATAATGTTATTCGACTTGAATATGTGGTAACTAATGACCAACTTGCATACAAATTTACTAAACCATCGGAAAGAGAACCATTTGAATATCTCAGGCAGTACATAGGAGTTGTGACTCCTCCTCCCAAATGACTCAATTATAATATGTGTTGGTAGCTACTTAGCATATGGTATCAATTGAAGACTAGGTTACAGTGGTTTAGCAAGAGTTTTCAAAAGAATTCTTTTTCATTGATGCCAAAGGGGGAGAAGATTAATGTTGCATTCGAGAAGAACAACAAGGAAGAATACCACACCTCGTTTCGGGGGGAGCTTATGTTGTTTCCATCAATGCCAAACGGGGAGATTGTTGGACAATTGACATTGTCTAATTGATTGGTGGAAGTTGGTATGTTGGCATTGATGTCAACGAGAATAGAATTGAGGAATATTCTAGGAAGATAGTTTATAGCCATGTTTTAGGGTAGAAAATGGGCTCAAATACTAAATATTACCTTCTCCACTAAAAATTTCTTCGAAAAATATTTTCAACTGTATGTGGAAGTCCATGAATGGATCTCAGGATCAAAATTTATTATCAACCTAAGTAAGGATCTTTAAGTCCAAGAAGTAGGCCGAATTTTGAAACTAGAGGGGAAGGCCGAAATTTTGGAGAGTTGGAGTTTAAGAGGTAGGAGCCTTGGGACCTTGGAAGCTCAGAAGCTCGGGACCTCGGAAGGGATAAATTTTGCAGGTTGAATTTTGGAACAAGGAAGTAGGCCAGACTTTAGAATGTTAGAGTGTTGGAGAGCTCGAGACCTCAGAAGGATGGAACATAGGAACCCTTTAGAAATTCGAAGTTTCAGGATTTCTTAACTCCTTAGAAATTACATTTCTTTGAAAAGTACCGAGGGTTGTAGGGAGTGAGAAATATAAAGGAAATCATTTGCAAACAAAGGACCAAGGGACCCTTTCTCTCCTGTCGGACAGGACACATGGAAACGGGTGATTGCCCCTAAGGATCTAACAGTGGTAGATGGCATCAACATGATGTGGCAGTATGGAGGACACATGGTAGTGAGATTCAATATTATTAGGTGGCCTACTGTGGAAAATCTCGATGACATATGTCACCACTATGGAGACGTCACGTGAATTTGATGATAAGAGAATGATGTCATCTTGGAGGTTGAAATACTGGAGGTTAGGATTTCGTAACTCCTATAAAATTTAGTTTAAAGTCTCGATATCAGGGAGCCCCGATGTTGTTGACATTTAGTCATGGGGACCCAAAGAACCAAGGGCATAGAGAAGGATTAACACCTAAGTACTATGGAGCATATCGGAGGTTGGAGATTTCGAAACTCCAGTATAAATGAATTTTGAGAAAAATTTTGTGCCTGGGAGTTCCGATGTATTTGGCACATGGTCATGAAAGCCCAAAGAACCAAGGGAAAAGAGCGAGAACACTAGGAGATAGGCCCCTGTTAGGTTCTTGAAGGGCTTAAAACCGAAGCGCTATGCTGCCAGTCACGACAACCAATCCTATGGTGTAAAACAATAAGGCACAAAGCAAAAGGAGCTAAAGGCCAATTGGAAGCTCACAATTTCATAATGTCACTTTAATAAAAGTTAAGAAATCAGAGGCTATGATATTGAAGCACAGAGGTGTATGGAGGATAATTGATTCAATAGCTAAGAGTAAATGTGTTCGTGAGAGTTGGTTGTTGAAATAAATGGCGATTATCAATATTGCTAAGTCAAGGGTGATGAGAACCATGGTTTTCAAAGAAGAGTGATCGACCTATCTCGAAGTTGAAATAAGCTACCTTTGATCTCCTATGCATGGATCATTAAATTAAATGAAGAATATAGAAGCTATTTTGAAGTACCTATCAATATATTTGAGTCATGAATAAGCATGGAGAGCCTCGTTGGAGTGTGTAGGTTGACCGAGAATTTATTTCTCAGCATGGAAAATCTCGGTAGTAGATTCCCAATGTTTAATGTGGTTGAAGAGATCAGGTAGTTTGATTCAACAACCTCATGGACAACCATGCAGGAGTACTCTTGGGTAGCATGAATGACAAGTCAATGGTCAACATAAAGAGCATCATTCGTAGCACTATACAGGAATAAAACAAAGGAGATTAGTTGATAAAAGCAGGGGAAAACAATATTGTTGTGCGAGTCAAGGAGAGTGGAGTGGAGTATGTGAAAGTGGTAAGAATAGCCCAAATGTTTGAACTGAGAGAGAGTGTTGTTGAGGGATGTGATTAGAGTTCAAGGAGCAGTAAGGAGCATAGTTCAAAGGAGAATTACAGTGGAACAGATTTGTATTTCTCTATATATGTATTTTCCCCTGTTTTCAGTTTGAAAATTGTATGAAAGGTATAATAATGGCTAGAGTAGGTGGTGTTCTGCATTCATAAGAGGTTGGTGCCTCTTGCAATGTAGGTTATTTATATTTCAAGGGAGTCTGTGCCTCCTGTGAGTGGGTGCTCACAAACAAATTGATTTAATTAAGTAGGGGCTTTATTCACATCATAAAAACAAACAGATTGGTGGCTTTTTCCCTTTGGGTTTCCACGTAAAAATACACGTGTCAATATGCGTATGTTTCTCATTCGATGGATTGTATATACATGTGAATGAATTATCTTTATGATAATTTGTATTGGGTATGAAAACTCTCACATGTAATTGACCGTAGTGAAAAGAGTTAAATACTTATATTTAAAATTCGAAAGAAATTCACTATTACTAATTCACCCTCCTCTCAGTAATTCCTTATTCCAACAATAAACCCTTGTATGTCGGTAGAAAAAATAGTAAATTTTTGTGGGAAAGCTTCAAAATTGTTATGACTTTGGACAAAATATATAGGCAGCGGGGAGACGATCTGAGACGGGCATCTTTTCACAATCTTTTAACCAATATTAGAAATGCGGAGCCTTTTCTTGCTGACTAGGATCTTGTTATGACGTGTGTTGATAGTTGTTTGGATCGACAGGAAAACAAATTATTTGATTCTTCTATTCACTTGTTTGCAATGAATAATCTTGTTAATTTGCACAACCAAAATATGATTAAATCATTAAATTATCCTATTTCAAGATGTGTTATAGAATGCACTAGAAGAAGAGAATTGGGGAATAGTGATGATGATGTGTTGGACTGTGAAGTTCTTCTATGTCATAGAGAAAGCATGATGTTAACATGTAATTTGTGGGTTGAGGCTGGGTTGGTTAATGGTGCACTTGGATATACTGAATATATTTTCTATGCATCTGGTTTGAAGTCATCGCAACTTCCACAGTTTGCTACAGTAATTTATGAAAAGTACTGTGGTGTTCCCTTTGATAACGAATGCCCTAATTTTGTGCCGATTGCACCTATTTTTAGGGGAGATATTAGACAGATGCCATTGAAAATGGCATGGGTGTTTACAATTCACAAATCATAGGGGATGACTTTGCGATGAGCCAATGTAGATATTGGAGATAGTGAGAGGTAGGGTTTGAAGATTACAACTATATCAAGGGTTAAACCGATGGATGGTTTGCAAATTTCATCAATTTTTTATTTCAATGTTATGCTAAAATGCAAGACAATGCATATGTTTCACTTAGAAAGAAAGTGGAGGAATGATTGAAGTCGATATCATTTTAAGGGTATTTGTCTTGATTTGAGCTTAGTATTTTGACATGTCTTATAGAAAAAGATGATTAGTTCTTTGTAGTTGTTATTGTTTCTTCCAATTATCTGTATGCACCTTGATAGGTTCCTTGTTCTGTTGGTTGTCGATTTCAAAAGATTTGTTGATTAGTGAAGTAAGTAAATTGACCGCTTGGAAGTAATTGCATGTGTAAATAAATTTTTGTGTTGTGGTTGTTGTTTGATTGGTTGAGTTATACTTGTTTCTGCTTTCTTTCTCCTTGTTTCAAATCCTTTTAGATTTATGTCTGATAATTTTTTTTTGTATATTTGATACAAAAGAAACAAAAAAATGTATCAACTTTTTTTTTCTGTTTATTTGTTTTACCTGCATATATTGATTTCAATTGTATCTTTTTGTCAATGAAATGTGGATATGGAGAACAATGATGGTCAGCATTTCATTTCATTGGTTAAATCTATTGCAAAAACTATTATTTTTGTTGCATATATTGGCACAAGGTTTCATAGAAGGCATGGCTTCCTTTTGGATTTTGTCAATGAGCATATTTGTGTTTTGAATGGAATGAAATTAGATGTTGAAAGTTTATATCATTTGCACCAAAAAGAATCACAAAGGAAAATGAGAAGGGAATGTCTTGAAGGTGTGAAGTATCATGATCATCAAGGAAACTTTTAAGGATGAAAAATTTGCTTGAAGTTTAAAAACATTGGCGAATCTCAGTAATCCTTAATATGCACAATATAAAATGTTTATTGATATATTTGTAAAATTATTCAAATTTATAATGATTTTATATATACTCTCTATATAATGTTGGCAATTTTTAAGGTAAAATAATTTTATATTGTAAAATTTGGGCGAATTGTCTTTTATAAAAATTGGAAATTGGCGAATCTTTTTTGTGGAAAAATCATGGAAAATTAGCCCACTTGGTGAACATTAGCCCCTAAAATTTTCCATGATGATCATTATCCTGATGATTTGAATTGGTGTTGCTTATGTCATTGCTTTGGATGTGTTTTGGTTGAGTGTTGAAAGTTGGGTGTCGTTGTGGAATTTGTTGTTTTTGTTAGAACTAAAACATATATATATATATATATATATATATATATTTCAATGTCATTTAATTCCACGTTATTGTCATTGGTCTTGTAATGTTTAAAATTGGTTATCATTTTTTTGTCACATTTAGACAAAGATTGTCAGAATGGGCCTTTGTTGACTATCATCAATTATTGTTAGCGATTGACAATAGTGGTCGATCATGCACAAATTTATGTTCTCTTCAATGCCTTTACTTTTTATTCTAAATATATTTTTCCTATAATTATACTTAAATTGGAATTTTTATATTTATATTGTTTTTTTTAATTTATCTGTGATAAATATTATTATATTTATTAAATATTGAAAACATAATATTAATATTTTTTATAATTATATTAATAATAATATCAATAATGCCCACGGGGCTTTGGATTGACGGTGAATGGGTGCGCTGTTAAGGCACTCCTTGCGATAGGTCACCGGTTCAATTCCCCGTGGGTACTTAGTTTAGTCTTAACATAGAAAAAAAAAAATAATAATATCAATAATAATATTTTTAATATTTACAAATTGTATTATTAATAATAGTATCAATTATTATTGATAATAATAATATTTATTATTAATTTAGATTATTGATTAGTAACACTTGACAATGGTTTTTTCATTAATATAATATTATTATTGATGTTAATAGTTTTTGTTATGATTTAATATTATTAATAAACAAAACATTAATAATAATATTATTATTTTATTATTAATAATATTATCATTTTACATCATCATTATCATTATTATCATTATCATCATCATCATTATTATTATTATTATTATTTAATCATTTTAAAACTATTACTATTTTATTATTATTTTTAATTTATATTATTAATTAATTCATATTCATATTATTAGTTTATGAGTATTAATATTATTTATTTAAATTATTAATTATTAATAATAATTTTTCCCTTATTGTTGTTAATATAATTATTATTTATTTAATCATATTTAAATAATTATTATTTAATTTTAATTGTTTATTAACATTATTACTTAAATTCTATTTACATTATTATTTAATGATTACTAATAATATTAATTTACATTATTAATAATGTTTCATTTATTATGGTTAATATAATTAATAATTTTCCCCGGATGCGGGTGTCATCGAGCCTGTCCACGGGAGGCCACATGCCTGGAATGGGCTGACACGTGATGAGCATGAGCCTTTACTGCCTCAAGCCGCCAATCCTTCAAGACGCGAGAGGCATAAGGGCGATCTTAATGGAGCTGCGGGAGGTGATGGCAATCCTGCAAGACGCATTTAATGAAGGTCATTTCAGAGGGAATGTTCAGGAGCTTAAATATGCTGAATCGGTGGGTAAGAGAGCTCAGAGCGACAGGAAGAATTCTCAGAATTCTGAGTGCCAATACCACGATCTGGTTATTGAAAGATTGGGTGAGGTCCGCGCCATTCTTGTGTTTTCTGGGCTCTGTCTTCGCTCAGTTAAATTCGATTCATACCCATTTTGGATGCAGCAAGCTACGGGAAGGGACCATAGCCACTGTCGGCCCTCCACTGCTCTGGTTCAGGAAAAGGAATTGGAGGATACCATGGTGCGGCCGCGTGAGAGGATGCCTAGCAGAAGAGTCCCAGGACGTGGAGAATCCTCTCGTCCTCCTGCAGCTGACGTTCATCATCATTGTTGTTGTTGCTACTGTTATCGAAGGGCGGGAGTCACCCCACTCTCAGCTGGTCAATTTCTGGAAGTGGGCAGCTCTATTGAGGGTGAGACCATACTCCCAGCATTTGGCTCAGTCACCTTTACGCTGGGTAGCTCCAGAGACAATGCAGATGTTAATGCCCACATCTCTGTGCTTTTTACCAAAATCCCTGAGAAAAATGAAGAAAGTTCGTCATTGGTTCCTGCGGAGGATAGTTCAGCAAGCGAGAGGGGAAAGCGCCCAATGGGGGAGCCCTCCAATGCAGCGAGCAATTCAGGAAGAGAGTTGCCTCAACCCCCCTCCCAACTTCAAGAATTCGAGCTGCCAGCTCCCGCGCAGAATCCCATGGCTATGTGGGAAGGGGTTCCAGAGGGACAAGGATGGAGCAGATTCGTGGAAGAAGAACCAGAGGAGTAGTTCCCAGCGGCACTCCTTCGTTTTTGCTTCCTTCTCTCAGGATGGGGTCAGGGTGCTAGCTAATTTCAAGTTTTCGTTCTGCATCATAGTCTGTTTCCTTTATGTCCTTAAGTCTGGCTCGCGACTTCCACAGTTGCACTGGGTCCGGAGTCTAATGTTTGGTCTAAGCTTTATGTCTTTGCCTGTTTCTTGTCGGTTCTCGGTAATGTTATCGATCTCTATAGTTTGTTTGGGCTATGCATCTTTTTGGAATGCCCCTGCGTGGGCTGTTTTGAAGTCATTCTGGAAAATCTCAGAGTCATGTTTTTCAAGCTATCTGGAACTAGTGCCCTGCGAGGCAAAAAATATAAGTTTGATATCGCCACCCAAGGAGCCACAGTTGGCCCTGGGCAGCTAGTCTGTTTGATGTAAAAGTTAACCTGTACATATTAATACAAAGTAGTTAGTATTGCCGAGAAAAAAAAATATAATTAATAATTTTTTAATAATATTAAAATTATTATTATTTAATAATAAAAAACATCTTAATTTTATTATAAAATAATTATTATCATTAATTCACATTATATCGTTAATTTATTATTATATATTACTATGATGAATTTTTATATACTATTATTTTTTAAATATTGTTATTATTTTTATATAATTATTTTTAATATACACTATCATTGTAGTTGTGTTAGTTATACATAACATTAGATACGCATTGTCTAATCTAAACTACTTTAATTTTTTCAATATATACCCGTATTGTCTAATCTGAACTACTTCAAATCTTCCAATATATACCCATATGACTTGAAGATAGATATACACTATAGGATTTAAACTACTTCAAATCAAATACTCATGTTACTTAAAAAGATGGGTATACAGTATTGGATAACAATCTATACCCACCTTCAAACAACGTTCAATGCTGCATAGAAAGGTCCTTAGTGTTCACCCTCAGTTGTAGTGTAAACAAGTCATAGTGTGGTTCGAGTCATACCTCTTTTAATATTCGATCTCTTTCAAGAATATTCAACATTCAAGGGATCTAGGCTTTGGGTTGACAAGTCGTAATCAAGCCAAAGTCATTTGTCTCTAGATTCTATTCTAATTTTAGATGAATATTCAACATTAGGTGGATTTGGAATGTATGTTAAACAATCATAGTTAAGTTGGAGTCATCTTTTTCAGATTCAACCAGGGCATCACCTCTACCCAAGCGATATATCTCTCGCTTCTATTTTACTACTAGAGTTTTTTTTACCCCAGCCATATATCTCTCGCTTCTATTTTATTAATAAAGTTTTTTTTAATGATGGATGGGGATTAGTAATCTTATTAGATATATGGAACAACCTGCATGTTATATATATCAAAAATCTATAGTTCATTTTAGGATTGAGTCGTCCAAAAACAATTAGAAACTGAGCTCGGATTCTAGACTCCAATGGGATGCTTATCTTTTCTAGGCTTACTACAACAAGCCATGGTGTCCTCCTATGGGATTTGAAACCAAGTGGAGGGACAACATCCCAGTGAGACAATTAACCCATCATCCCACAAGGAAACACTTGAAAGATAATGATTTCATGCTAACTTCAGAGTTGGTTTGAGATTTGTAGGTGTTTGTTGAGAGATCTACTCAACTCCTATCTCTATTCTCTATGGTTAGAATTAATTGGATCTCAATCCAATTATATATGTATAACATATTTGTGAATGAAAATGAGTGAAAATTAGTTTTTATGTGTGAATTTTTATTTATTTTTTTTATCAGAGCTCGTCAGAGCCTTACTCCCTCACTGGGGGACCAAAATAGTGTCGAGAGTAAAATATATTCTTTGTCGTGTGAGTTTTTTTTGTCCATCCTTATAATGAGCAACTAGAGGAGTCGTTGGAGATGAAAAAGGGACTACCCAATCCAAACAGACATTCCAATGTAGGAGACAGGTTGTGCATTCTAGATTAGGGCTACATATTGGTACGATTAGGAACACAACAACGAGGGTTTGAGAAGGAAAGAGTCTCTCATAGTTTGTCTTCATATACACATTGGCAATGCCTGACAAGCAAGCTCACGGTAAATTTGCTGCAATTATATCAATGTCATCTCCTACTTGAAGTACGGTGCCAAGATTACCAACTCTTACTTCGTTGCTATATTGTTCGATCTATTTCCATATAATACTACTAATTTCGTCGAGTCTAATACTTCCCATTAGCACTTATTCATTATCTGTTCAGAAAAAGGGAGATTGAAGCCTACAGTAGAATAACATGTGATTAAATTAAAAATCTCTGGCATCAGATGATCTATTAGTGCAACCTCCACGAGGAGAATCGGATGATCAATCAGATCAACCTAAGCCGCATCGCCTTGCATCTCTGGATTTATTTTTTGTGGCCTCGTAGTCTTTCTCTTGGCTTTAGTCGATGACCATTCTCCCAATTTCATATATTGATTGATTATTGGTCTCAAGCTTGTGAACAGGCCTGTGGTTGATTTTGTTGTGTTAAGCATTGTGTGGAGGAACTATTGAACTGGACCTGTGTTTATTTGAACAATGGCAAAGGCGTAATGCATATTGGTCAAACCAGAGATACAATATGTATATTCCTTGAACCCAATTTATGAGCTTCTCTAACACTTCGGTACCACTGCGGTTGGTTTTGACTGGCGTGTTATGAGTGAGGTCTGTTAGACAATGCAGAATTTATCAGCCTTCCATGTTGTCGACAGCTACTACAAGCCTCGGTGGTTATGGCCTTGGATCTGTGAGCAAAGCTACCAATACTCTATCATGGCTCCCTGCGGCTACAGTAGATTCTTCTATACCTTGGGATGCAGAAAGAGTTTTATAGAGACACAATTGTCTAGTCACATATACATGCTGCATCCATTCATTTTGCTAGATGTTGCAAGGTTGGCAATGCATTGTTGGGTATATGTTAGGTCATAGTAGTTCTGGTTGCAATTAAAGTGACATTAGTTTGACGAACTATGGTCACGAGTTTGACTTTGTGTTGGAATTAGTCACTTCAACAAAAGACATTGGAACTAGTCAATTCAACAAAAGACATATTTATTTGCATGAAGTATTGACTATCAGATATGATGAAGACATGACGGAAAAGATTTCTTTAGAAGATAGTGGTTAGAGCTACACTAGAGATTAAAAGTTGATGCTCAACTTTTTGTGAGTTTGTTATTGTATTTATAATGTTTTGGTAAAATTTTATATAAATAATCAATCAATGAATAGATTAACATAATTTAAATTAGTGGTTCTCGATGTTCTTCAGTGTCGAGAGAAAATATGCTACTTTAATTATGTGAGTTTTTTATATGATGATGGGTCTTGTTGTGCTTCTAGCTTCAAGAAGCATCGGTTACAAGCTATTTTTCTGAATATGTAAGTGTGTATGTAAATAACGACTATTTGTTTAATTGACTGTTGAATATCTTCAGTACCTAGACAACTTATATAAATTTCAAAATTGTAGTTCGTTGCATTTTGATAGATGGAAGTTAGTCCATAAAGTAGTTCAGTATCGAGATTTTCCTTCAGGAGGTCAAGAATTGTCAATTCTACAAAGTTCATGAATGATGGTTAGAGGCAGATATGTTTTAAATGGAGGTCAAGTTGTAGCTCGGTGGCACTGAGGAAAGAGTAGTGTCTATGAGATTCCAGGGTGAATGTGCCATGCTGAGGAAGACTAATCAAACAATGATTAATTGTGTTGTTGTAATATGTATTGTAGTTTGTATTTTGCATGTAAGCATTGAGGGAGGGACTTGGAAAATAATACTTTCATGTTGAGTTTGGAGTTGGTTTTAGATTTGTAGGTGTTTGTTGAGATATCTTCTTAACTCCTATCTCTATTGTTAGAATTAGTTAGATCTCAATCGAGTTATATATATGTAACATATTTGTGAATGAAAATGGCTAATTCTTTTTATGTGGGCAAATTACATTTCCTTTCTAGACCACCTTACTACCAAGGTTACCATGCAACTCCACTTTGCTACTAGGGTTACCCTCCGTGTCAAGGCTACCCACCCTATAACGAATACCCTCATTTCTAGGGATACCCACCTTTCCAAAGTTATCCTCCCATTGTTCCTGCAACGTAGAAATCACCTAGGAGGAATCGTAGAGTCAAGATCCGTTTTTGGTGAGCTCCTTTGGCGAAGGTCTTAGCAGTTTGTTGGAGATATTATTAGTAATGCCAATTTTGATGAAGTTTCATCATTTGGTGGGAAGGACTGGAGTGAGAAGAATGTAATTTTAACAAACAAAGTTCATTTAATAGATGAAATGGTATTTTATGCAGAATTTGTTGAAATTATTTGAAGTAGGATTGTAATTTCTTATTTAAAATGAGATTTTAATAGATAATTCAAAATTTATAAACTATCAAGTGCACCAAATGTTGCAAAGGAAACTCCATAAGTCAATAGCATATGGGAAAAGAGCATAGATGGAGACAAATGTGATATGTTACTATTTGAGTGAGAGAAATCTTAATATTATTCAATAAGGTCTTCAAATATGATGTTAAACAACATAGATTTGTTGCAATGTAAGTGCTATGATACCTTAACATGTCACAATAGGGATTTTATTAGCTAGATTATCTATTAACAACCTTGGATATTGCAATACTTAGCTCACTAGAATACATCTTAAAATTGCTACTACTACAGTTAAGCTATGCTCGACTTAGTGAGTGTTAGCATAATGAAAAGGAATGACATAGATCCCATGAAATGAATATGGAATAACAATAGAAAAGCCACATAATGCAACACCATGCAAGCAACACTTACCCTACAGAAGTCAAATGTGGGTGAAATCTCCAGCAACATGAAGGACTGCATATTACAAGTTATTCTTAATTAATAGTAGAGGGAAAAATAGAACAAGGAAATGGTTGAAGATATTTGGGAATATATGGCCATGAATGAGAATAACCCTCCATTACATTATTAAATATTCCAACTACACATCTTAAAAATACAAAATTATAACCCCACACAAAAAACACAATTTCATTTTCATTCATAGAAGTCAACTGTCCAAATTCAAAATCAACTTCCAAACATCCTAAATAAGATAGACGGAGAAGCTAGTAATCTTTTCCTTGCCTACTCAACAATTAGATAAATATCTTGTCCTAGTCTAATTAAGAATTAGATAAATAATCAATATTCCAATACAAATAACAAATCCATTATATATGTGGAACTAATATTCCCATCCACATAACAAATGTATTATATATGGAACTAATCGAAACAAACAAAATAAGGGATTTTTTTTCATTTTTACTTTAATATGCTTTCACTTTCATTGAACTTGAACCACATTCCACACTCACATGAACCCCACCCAAAATAATAAAAAACCCATTCATATATCCTTAGTTTTAATTTCCAAAAGTTAAAACACATTCTTCTCAACTCACTAACATCATGGAAGGATTGTAAAGATTAGTTTCCAAAATTTAAAACACATTCTTATCAATTCACTAGCGTCATGGAGACGTGTGTTTCTTTACATAAAATAATATCATTTATGCAAGTTCTTTATTTTTATTTAAAGGCAACTAATCCTCTACAAACCACAATGACTAGACTCCATGTAATTTATTGAAGGAAGAATTGAAGACATGGACTAGGAAAAACTATTATAACTTATTGAGTAGTGACCATATGAATAGTCAAATCTACCACTCATGAACTGGAAAACAAAGAATAAATTACTAACGTAAGCATTGTACTAATATTGTTGAAAATTATGAATTCCATTTAACATACTTCAAATATACAAGTGGTTTAATTCTCATTTGTAACCCCACGTTTTGTCACATCATCACACTAATTTCACAAAAATTTCACTCGGGGCTCCCTGCTTTCGCATCAAATATTCTTGATCTAAAACAATAAGCAAGATACATTCAATACACAACTAATTCATAGCACGAGCTCGAAACAAACAAATGGAATGTTGGACATATTCAAAAGATACCAACTCCCCCCAATGAAATCTGTAGATACCACATCATCCTTTGTGTAACCAAGAATTCCTTTCAAATTTCCTTCAGATTCCAAAGTTTGTTGTTTCAAATAGATTTGTATAACTAATTGAAACCTTCCAAATCATGGAGAAACAAGCACAAACACAATGTCTCTTCATGTTAAAACTAGATACCATAAAAGCATTAATTGAATGTATTTCTCTAGGTATGCAACTATTTGAATCGACAGTAATTTGATATTTGGCTTAAATGAACTTATAATTCTTCTTCAAGGAACTGGAATCAGAATGGGCATGCAACTCTTCCATATGAAATTTTGGATTTAGATAAATTTAACCAAAAAAAGAATTATACAGAGCATAATTCTGCATAATTTTGAACATCATCATTTTGATGTTTCTTTCTCTTCTAGTGGGTATGAAAAGATGATTATTGGCAATAATATCTCCTTAAGAAAGGTAAATACAACCCATTTGATAGTGATGGCTCTTTTTAGTTTCATTAGTGAGGTTTTTTCATATTGACATTTGGTGACTGTTGTTGACATCTCTTACCTTTGTTTGTCTGAAATCATTAGGGAATATCAATAAATAAGTGGTACAGAATCAATAGGGGCATGTGTCAAAGTCATGCAGATGGATTAACTAAAGAAAACACTCATATTATTTTCAACTGTCACTTTGATGTGTCTTTAATCATGAAGCTCTCAAACTTGATTATCATAGGCATAAAACAAAAATTGTTGTTAGAATAATTATTCATCTATTTCTAGTCTATAATTGGAATATAATGTTTAGGCTTGTGTCTTCGATTTTCAGTAAAAATAAATAAATAAAAGTAATATGGCTTCGTAGATGTAACAAAAAGAAAAGGGACATCCTTCAAGAAAAAACATATATATCTGCATAATCTGTTGGAAATAAGAGATCCTCTACATCGCCCTCCACAATTTTTCATTCCTTGAGAGGATCATTTTGTTTTGATTTGGCAATTTGATGGGGTGACTGGTCCAAAATGGTGACACTCTCTACATCAACC
The DNA here is from genome assembly GCA_031772625.1 of Pinus tabuliformis. Classification (NCBI taxonomy): domain Eukaryota; kingdom Viridiplantae; phylum Streptophyta; class Pinopsida; order Pinales; family Pinaceae; genus Pinus; species Pinus tabuliformis. Next base: position 288,272,231 of record CM062808.1, read on the forward strand.
TATTTAACTATGCCTGATTTGGTAAATTCAATGTTGCCTCTGACATCTACAACAATCAGGTCTTTGTTATAAAGGTGTGCAAGCTCAAGGGCATCTTCTCTCATGTCTTTTGTCTAGTGTCTAATATTAATAACATGGTCATATATGATGGAGAGGAATCTATAGAACCAAAATGCCTCTTTCTTATGTTGAATAATGTGTGGCTATGAAGTCAGTCTAAATGAAGATATACTGCACCTAGATAGTCTTGGATCAATTTTTCTCCTATTTTTCAATTTTGGCATTGGTAAATATAATCGTGGTGAAAATAATCCACTAATGTGTTCATTGGGAGAATTCAATCCATAGTTATTAGCTTTAAAAGAGTTCATTCCGCAATGAAACTAGGAACTCCTATTGCATGGATTTGAAGGGTTTTCTTGAAGAATGTGCTAAGATCGCAGCGCCACTACTTGCAATGGCCATGGAGATATTTACTCTTCAATTCAAAGAGTAGATTGGAGATCAATTTTTCAATAAGGCCCAATTTTTCTACAATGATAAGGAGCAAAGATTGAAGTTAACCCATGTTAGAAGAAATCTTGGAAACTTTCTAAGAAAAACAAAATAACTAAGACTGAAATGCATGAAATTTGAAACATATTGCTTCTATTTTTCCATCCACCCACCGATATGGATGCCATCCACTTTGTGTTCCCCTATAATGATCTTGAGGAGAATCCTCCCTATGGAGAAACATTCTTTGGAACAACCACAGGCAGATATGATGACAGAAGACTCTCCGTAGACTTCTTCAGTATGTTAATTAATTCTAGTTACTATGTAATTTGATGTTGTTGCTCATTTTTGTTTGCTGAAACCATAAATATATATTTCATTGAAAAAAGTGTCAATGTTGTAGCCAAGGGACCGGGATTATTGTTTCTAAGTCCATATTTGCAATCTGTGAGTTCAAATTTCAGGGTTGGAGCCATTTTTTCTACGGAAGGTGCCACTACTCATGACACTAATTCCTTCATCACTCCCACCAATCTCACTATTCAGATCAAGGAGTTCAATGTTTTTAAGCAACAAGTTCTTGTAACACCCTCCTCCCACAATCTAAATGGTAGACTGGGGTAAACATGTGATAAAGAGTTACTATGATATGATTCAACTACCTAAGTGCAGTTACAGAAGTGGAATTGGTGAACCAACACCTTGCAAACCTCCCTCAGGTGCTATAGGGCCCCCAAGAGCTAATCTACCACTCCATGTGCCCAACCCCTAAATTAACCTTTATTTTCAATGAATTAAACCCCCATTCACTCGCATGACATGCACATGCATGTGATGAGGACCCTCCAGTCGCTCCCATAATGCCTGCAAGGAAGAGACTGTAGTATTTTTCAGCCAATTCTATGCGAGAGACTAAGCGATTTAAGCCACCTTTTGAGAGGTAGTCTCCAAACCACTGTCATGAACTTGATGAGAATTTTAAAGACAATAAATGACACCAACTCAAATCCTCTCACACAAAACTTGATCAAGGAAATTGCCTAACTAAGCCTAACCATGACAAAAATTTCATCGAACACATTGTGCACATGTAATCTACAGGCTATAATGACATATCTGAGCATAGGGGCCTCATAATTATCTGAGATTCGTGAGGAAGAATTGATGCCTTCTCACATTAGCTACATTATCATCTATTAGGTCATATATTCATTATCCATTCATTTATCAAAAGAAACATGATGTGATCCATACATCATAACTATCATAAAACATGCTCATAACCAACTTATATCCAAAAGAAATAAGAAGGATACAACAACCATAAATACCACATATCAACTAGTACATTTACACATAAAATACCAAGGAGAAGGAACTCTTATTAATAAATGCATAATCCAACTAGGTATGGGACTTCCATGAACCACCTAACTATAGATTGGTTGAACCAAATATTTCTTTCAACCAATCGCGCTCATGCCATATTCCAAGCATGAATGTGGGACTCATAACCAAAACTCAACCAGGGCTTCTTTGGGTTATACCACCTCGGCCTCATTAATAGAACCAGGCTCTACCATAATCCTGAATATATCACTAGGAAAAAACAATGAACACATAATACTAGGCTTTATCGTAATCCCCAGGAGATCACTAGGCCATAAACAAGCATGGATGCCACCAGATTTCTCCACTTGCACCACGAGGAATTTTGCTCTCTTCTAGTCTCTAGGATTTTTTGTATATCCTGCCATTCATCGATCAAGGATTCCTAGGCCTAATCGATAAAATAGTCTCTGGGCTTTACCGCAATCCACATTCGATCAGTAATCCTTGACTGAGACTTCACCGTCCCATCTTTACCATATATCCAATCCCAGGATTCCTAGGCCTGATGAAGAGCACCCACCTCTAGGCTTTATCGTATATCCTACCATTCACTCGCCGAGGATTCCTAGGCCCATTGAGTCAACACAAAATCTAGCTTTATCGCAGCCAATAGTCCGGTTTAGGGGTCACTAGGTTGTGGCTTTACTGCAATCCACAGTCTTGTTCAAGGATCACTATGCCATGTGTTCTTCCTTTCAAAGATCCCCCTCACTTAGCTTGAAATCCATTTAGCAATCCAACTCAACAAAAGAAATGAAAATCCATCACACCATGGCTATTTGGAAATGGAAAGGAAATGCTAAGAACATTGTCACACTCGGAAAAACCCATGCCCGTGAGAGAAAAATAACCAAGAACATACATGCATAACCATGCATGCAAAACATAGCAAGGAAATCACACATGTAAATCTATACCTGCAATAATCCCACTGTATTTTCTTGATCCTACTCTTTCTTGCATGATCTTTGTGCCCCTTTTCCTTCTTTTCTCTTCTTGATCCAATGCTAGAGTGCTCCAAGAAAACTCTAAGTGTCCAAGAGTGTGAAAGAGAGAGAATAGAGAGAAAGCCCCAAAAATGAACCAACGAAAGTCTACCAACTGATCCTCGGAATCCTTTTTATCAATGAGGCTTCTATTTCCTTCATTTTCCTCCTCATATGTAGCTTGCGACCTTTCACCTTCATTTTCTCCTAATTTCCATTATTTTCATAAATAAAATGCCAATTAATGCCTCATGCCTTTCCAAAGCCTTTTCCATTTTCCTTTAGCCATAATAACATAAATGAACACCCACTAGGATGTTTTTCCCACCATTTAGCTTGGAATATGTGTCCCATGACCTTGGTCTTATAATTTTTTTACATGAATTTTTACCAGGGTTATTATGGTTCTCGCCATCATCAAGGTGAACGATAGGTAGTAATTATACATGATCTGAATAGTAATAGTAATCACTATTGAATTAAGAATTGACAAAATGTTAATATACATTATCCAATCTATATCCAAAGTGTTTAAGCCATCAAGAGAGGGATATTGATCCAAATGGATCCTAGAAAACCCTCTAAGTCTTCTAAAGATCAAAACCATCACAAATTAAGGACTCTTAGAAATAGCGAAAAAAACATGAAGAAATGACCCAGAACAAAGCTATCAGAGGTCAAAGGAACAATGCATCGAAGTCGTCGGATCTGGCCGATCAATGGTCCAGATCTAATCAGCATGTCACAATCAGCAATGGCAGGTAGAGTCTATCAGAGGTAGCTCTATGGGAAATGTGATAGCGATAAACGTGCTTAAATGAGAGCCGTTGATCTATGCGCACAAATCAACAGTCCAGATTAACTTGCGATATCACAATCGGAGATTACAGAGGAGCGTTTACAAACGTCCCGAAGGATCAACGATATGCGATTGCGATATTGTAACATTGCATCAGAGCTATGCAAAGAAGTGGGGCTGATAACAACTGTGACTGCAATACCTGGACCCAATAAAATTATGAATGATATTTGATATATTTTGAGATTCGGAAAACAACATTTTCCTGTGTATTTCAGATTTCCACTAAAATGAATGAAATACAAAGGAAATGCGTCGATGCAATGAAACCGGACCCGAAATGGTTTATTAATGCACTTGTATATTATTTCAAGTTCGATATAAGCCATTTTGAGGGATTTTCAATGTTTTAATGTACTTTTAAATATAAAGGGAATCACAAAACAAGCAGGATTTCAGGTGGGCCGTAGGCGGTAAGTGGTTTTGGCTGGGCTTCGCCTGAGCCCATACAATGGCTGCCACGTGTCAAGGCACCGAAGAGAGAATTTATAAGGCAGATTTTATAATATTTCAAATTCGATAAATTATATGTTGGCGGATTTTCATAGTTTTACGTGTATTTCTTTGTGTAAACAAAGAACAACCATTTTTGGGATTTCAAAGGCATCGATGGTCCATTCTGTTACAGAACAGGTGGCCATCATCCCTAAAGGTGTTTAGCAATGATTTCTAATGCTCAGAGGGGGGATTCGAGCAAACACAAGCTAGGAGCTAGAGAGCCCGAGAAGGGGAAATGAACGGACAATGTCGATTGGCTTTAAAGCCATAGACTAATAGAAGACAGAAGCAAGCAGTGCTGAGACAGAGAGAAAACAGAGACAGAGAGTCAGTGAGGAGAGTTTATGTACTCAGAAAGACTTGGGGGATCCAAGTGAAGCCTTGTTGTTTGTATCTGCGTGTGAGACTCAAATTGAGCTCATGTTTGTAAAAATCTATTTTTGAAGACCTAATAGAGAGGTCACCACTAAAGGCTAGACTAGGAGATGTAGCCTAGGAGTGTTGGGTGAACTCCTTGATTAGTTTGTTGTGTTATGTGTGTCTATTATGTTTCTTTAACTACTTCATTGTCTATGTATTTCGCAATCTTATCGATCCATTGCACAAAGTAACATAGGCAGATCCATGCACATGAGTCTATAATACCTTAATAATTATATAAGATCACATTATCAGATCAAGTGGTATCAAAGATTTAGGTTTGCTAAGGTTAGAGAAGCTTGTGCTGGATTGTTGAATGCTAACTAGATCAAAGCTCAAACTGGGAGAAGGAGAACTTGTTGGGGCTAATCCTAAAATTGGAAGATTCTATCCTAGGAGGAGGATGGTTAAAAAAGCCTCATCGGAATTAGACTCTCAGTTCATGGATAGTTTCATGACCATGAGAGCCATGGTGGAGGAGATGTATCGAGAATTTAAGAAAGGCCGAGGTGAAAGCACTTCAGAACCTCAAACAAAAAAAGGAGAAGAGGAACCTCTTCTAGATGGCCATCCAGAAGGCAAAGGAAAAGAAGAGAGGCCCTCTCCACCATCTACTCCATCATCACCATCCTCATCATCTTCTTCACATAAAACTAGCCCTAAAAAGAAAAAGAAAAAAACTGTTGTAATTAAATTAGATGTGAAATTTGATTTACCAATTTATGATGGTGAATTAAATGCAAAAAAGCTAGATAACTGGATTAGACAGATTGATGTTTATTGTAGGGTGTAGAACATCAATTCAGAAAGGATAAAGTTTCAGCTGGCTAGCTTTCGCCTTGGAGGAACTGCCCTAGTGTGGTAGGAAGGCAAGACACAAGCTGATTTGAAGAAGCATGGTAAAATTCTTTCTACCTAGAATGAATTTGTTTTTGCCATTAAAAAAAAATTCTATCGACTAGCTTATATGCAGCAAGAAATGATGAGTTGGCAAACTCTTCACCAATTAAAGGGCCAAAGTGTACAAAGTTATACCCAGGAATTTAGAAAAACATCTTTAATTCTAGGCATTTCTCTATACTCACCTGAAACTTTGTTGAAGTATATAGGTGGTCTGCGCAGCTATTTGAGGCACACCATTCTCATGTTTAACCTCACTAGCATAGATGAGGTATCCGTTCAGGCTACACATCTAGAGGCTAGAGGCAAGAATGTGAACCCACATATTGGGGGATCATCAAAACCCACTACAAGCAAGAACAAGGAAAAGAAGAAGCAAAAAAGGAAGGAGAGGAAGACAAACACTGTACAGAAAGACAAACCTTCATACACTCACTACAATAAGGATGGGCATGATGATGAACACTGCTGGTCTTTGCATCTATAGCTGAAACCCAAGAAGTTCTGTGGTAAGAAGAAGAAGACTACTGCTGCTATTCAGAAAGATTTGGGGTCAGACTCAGGTGATGAAACAACAGTCATAGCCACAGGTATAAAAGGTAAAAATTCTAAAGCATATACTAGTAATTATGCACAATCTATTGATAATGAAGACAATTAGAGGAAAAGGCATGAGCTTTTTCATATTAGAGTTATTCCCAAGCATCAAAAGATTGATACTTTATTTGATAGTGGTTCACAACTAAACTTGATTTCTGAAACTATTGTAAAGAAGTTGGGCTTACTAACAACACCTCACAAGAAGCCATATCCATTAGGTTGGGTATGTGATAAAGCAAAGCTACAAGTGACTAGACAATGTAAACTTAGGTTTGCTATTGGGTCAACTTTTGTAGATGAGGTTGAGTTAGATATAGTTCCCTTGGATATATGTGGTATTTTTTAAGGAAGTCCTTACTTGTATGATAGAAAGGCCATTTTCTATAGAACTGAAAATAAGTATCAACTCACAAAATATGGAATAGAATTTATTGTAAGATCTCATCAGCTCAAAAATAACTACACTCTGATAAAATCAAGGCAGATGAAAAGAATTTGAAATTCATGCAAAAAAAATTTACTAATGGTTGTAAAGGAAAAGACCCTTGATAAAACCAATGCATTTGAAGGCTTTGATGCTAAACAGAAAGCTGATTTATAAAAAATTGTTTCAGAATATGATATTCTATTTCAAGAACCTAAAGGTCTGCCACCCAAAAGGGAAAGACTACATGATATTCATTTGCAGCAAGATGCTCCATTGCCTAACATCAGAATGTATAGGTTATCTGCTTTAGAGAATGCACGGATCAAGAAGTAGGTACAACAGCTGCTTCATAAAGGGTTCATAAGGCCAAGCACATCACCTTGTGGATCTCCAATTGTGTTGGTGAGAAAGAAAGATGGTTCGTGGAGGATGTGCATTGATTACAGAGCGCTAAATAAAATAAAGATCAAGAATCATTATCCTCTTCCTCACATAGATGATCTATTAGATCACCTAAAAGAAGTTGTTTACTCTTCCAAGTTGGACTTGTGTAGCGGCTATCATTAGGTCAAAGTAGTAGAACAAGATGCATGGAAGACTACTTTCAAAACAAGCAAGGGCTGTATGAATGGCTAGTTATGCCTTTTGGCCTAACTAATGCTCCTGCCACTTTCATGAGAGTTATGAATGATGTACTTAGGCCTTTTATTGATGATTTTGTAATTGTATATTTAGATGACATTCTTGTTTTTAGTAAAACATGGGAAGAAAATTTAAAGCATGTAAAGTAGGCACTAGATGTTTTGAAAAGAGAAAATCTCTATGTTAAGTTATCAAAATGTGAATTTGGCAAAACATATTTGAATTATTTGGGTCATATTATAGGGGGTGGTGACTTGAAGATAGATCCCTCTAAGGTTGAAGTCATTGTAAACTAGCCTAAACCCAAATCTGCTACAGAAGTTAGGAGCTTCCTAGGAGCAGCATAATCTTGGAGAAAGTTTATTGCTAACTTTTCCTTGATTGTATCTCCCTTACATGCTTTAACAAGATTGAACAAGGTGTTTCAGTGGGGAGGAAAACAGCAGAAATCCTTCGACACCTTGAAAGAAAAGTTTAGTACAACACCAGTACTAGCATTGCCAGATCTTCAAAGACCATTTGAGATTGAAACAGATGCCAGTGACTATGCCATTGGAGCAGTGTTGATGCAACATGGTAAACCCATATGTTATCATTCTAAGACATTTAATCCTGCAATAGTTAATTATCCCACATATGATAAAGAATTGTATGCTTTAGTACAAAGTGTGAAAAAGTGGAAACATTACGTAATGGGCAAAGAAATAGTTATACATACTGATCATCAACCACTTCAATATTTACACTCACAAACTAAATTGCAGCAATCATGACACTATAGGTGGATGGGTTTTCTACAACAGTTTCATCTTGTCATCAAATATAAGAAAGGCATATACAATAAGGTTGTAGATGTGTTATCCAGACCAATCATAAATGCATCTATGATACTTAAGCATAACTCAGTGTTGCATGAAAGATGCATTGAACAATATGCTCAAGATGTAGATTTTAAAGATGTATATGCAACTTTAAGTCATGGCAAACAAGTAGAAGAATTTGATTATCATATTAAGGACCAACTCTTATATCATTTGGGAAAGTTATGCATTCCTCAAACTGAAAGAGTTAACATAATCTGAGAAGCACATACTTCTCTAATATCAAGTCATTTTGGTGTAAGTAAAATAGTTGCTCAGCTGCAAAGATTCTGTTATTGGCCAAGAATGCATGAAACAGTTTCTAGATATATTAAAGGGTGTAGCATGTGTGCTAAAAGCAAGCCCATCAATAGAAAACTAGGCTTGTACACTCTACTTCCAGTTCCTTCTCATCCTTGGGAAAGTGTTTCCATGCACTTTGTTGGGGGATTGCCAAAGTCTAGAAAAGGTCATGATTATTTATATGTTATTGTGGACAAGTTCAGCAAAATGTGTATTTTAATACCTTGTAACAAGCAGATTACAGCTGAACAAATAGCAAAGTTGCTCTTTCAGCATGTATGGGTTCATTTTGGGTTACCCACTTTTATTGTATCTGATCGAGAATCCTGATTTGTTGGGAAGTTTTGGTCTAGTCTATGGGAGTTGATGGACACCAGATTGAAAAAGAGTACAACATTTCATCCACAAATAGATGGCAAAACAGTGGTGGTCAACAGGACAGTGATCTAGTTGCTTAGAGGCTATTGTAACAAGCATCCCAAGCTTTGGGATGAACATTTGTGTTATGTGCAACATGCTTACAAACGTGCTAAGCACTCTTCTACACAAAAATCTCCTTTTGAGACTTGTTTTGGTTTTACACCAAGGTCTCCCTTGGATTTTGTTTTTAGTAAAGACATAGAAGTTGATGGACACAGTGATGTGGACAAAGCAACCAAGTTCATTAAACAGATCCAAGACATTCACCAGGCAGTGCAGGAACAGCTGGAAAACAGCTAGGCCAAGTACAAGGCAAGGCATGATAAGCATCGAATTGAGCATAGCTTCCAGGTTGGTGATCAAGTCTGGCTGTACATCAGCAAAGATAGAATGCAAGGTGAAGGTAAGAAGTTGAAGCCAATAAGGTATGGTCCTTTCAAAATACTTGAGAAAATTGGTGAGAATGCTTTTTGCCTTGATTTACCAGCTTACATGCACATCTATTCAGTAGTTAATGCAAACAACTTGAGACTGTTTGAACCTTCATTAATTGAAGATCTCGAAGAGCAAAGTCAATTGCCTTCTATTGATGATCTATTGCCTGAATATCTCAATGAGTTGCAGGAAGATACAATTCTGGACAGGAAGGTGAGAACTATGTGCAGAGGGGATGTTGAGTACCTCAAAATCAGACTTAAAGGTTCAAAACCAACCATTGCAAGATGGATAGAGATTGGGCAAGTAAGGAAGTTGTATCCTCACTTGATTGATGCTTGAAAACCAACTTTTGGTGGTCCAAAAGCCTTTTCAATGGGAAGGCGTGATCCAAATGGATCCTAGAAAACCCTCTAAGTATTCTAAAGATCAAAACTATAACAAAAGAAGGACTCTTTGAAATAACAGATAACACTTTTGGGAGTGAAAAACATGAAGAAATGACCCAAAACAGAGCTATCGGAGGTCAAAGGAACAATGCATCACAGCCGTCGGATCTGGCCGATCAGTGGTCCAAATCTGATCGGCATATCGCAATCGGTAATGGCAGGCGGATTCTATCAGAGGCGGCTCTATGGGAAATGTGATAGCGATCAATGCAATTAAATGAGAGTCATTGAGCTATGCACATAGATCAACGGTCGAGATTAACTCACAATATCACAATGGGTGAATATAGAGGAGCACTTACAAACGGCCTAAAGGATTAGCGATATGTGATTGCGATATCACAACATCGCATCGGAGCTATGCAAAGGAGTTGGACCGATAAAAAATGTGACTGCGATACCCGAACCCGATAAAATTATGAATGATATTTGATATATTTTGAGATCCGGAAAACAACATTTTCCTGTGTATTTCAGATTTCCGCTAAAATGAATGAAATACAAAGGAAATGTGCTGATGCGATGAAACCAAACCCGAAAGGGTTTATTAATGCAGTTGTATATCATTTCAAGTCCGATATAAGCCATTTTACAGGATTTTCAATGTTTTAATGTATTTTTAAATACAAAGGGAAATCACGAAACAAGTGGGATTTCAGGTGGGCCAGGCTCCGCCCAAGCCCATAGACTAGCTACCACGTGTCTAGGCGCCGGAGAGACAAAACCACCCTTTTCAAGCGGTTAACCCCCGTACGCATGAGCCGCCCGAGATGAATCTCAAATGTTGGAACTGGATCACTCAGATCAATGGTGGAGATGTGATAAGCGATATAAAGGCAAACCCAATAGGAGTTATAATGTGAAATTTATAATATTTCAAATCCGATAAATGGTAGATTGGCGGATTTTCATAGTTTTACAAGTATTTCTCTATGTAAATAGAGAACGACCATTTTTTGGATTTCAAAGGCATCGATGGTCCATTCCGTTACAGAACAGGTGACCACCATCCTTGAAGGTGTTTAGCAATGATTGCTAACGCTCAGAGGGGGGATTTGACCAGACAGAGGCCAGGAGCCAAAGATCCGGAGAAGGGGAAACGAACAGACAACGTCAATTGGCTTTAAAGCCACAGACTAATAGAAGACAGAAGCAAGCAGTGCTGAGACAGAGAGCAAACAGAGACAGAGAGTCAGTGAGGAGAGTTTGTGTACTCAGAAAGACTTGGGGGATCCAATTGAAGCCTTGTTGTTTGTATCTGTGTGTGAGACTCAAACTGAGCTCACTTTTGTAAAACTCTGTTTTTGAATACATAATAGAGAGGTCAACACTGAAAGTTGGACCAGGAGACATAGCCCAGGAGTGTTGGGTGAACTCCTTGATTATTTTCTTGTGTTATGTGTGTCTATTATGTTTCTTTAACTGCTTCATTGTCTATGTATTTCGCAATCTTATCGATCCATTGAACAAAGTAACATAGGCAGATCCATGCACATGAGTCTGTAATACCTTAATTATTGTCTAAGATCACATTATCAGATCAGATATACATGATAGATATTACGGGAAACAACATCAACTACACATACATGAACCTCAAACTCACCACTTCCCAAGTGAAGGAGACCATTCTTCCAAATATTGCAAAGTTTATTGTAAGAGTTGTGTAGACTATTCTAAGAGGGAGTGAGGACTATTATTGTGAGGGATGTGGTGCCTCAAGTGTGCGAACCATTATGGATCACTTATTTCCCCATTCTTCCAATGACTTCGATAGGAACGACTACTCAATTTCCTACAATGACACAATTCTCCATTACAACAAGTTTCTAAGAGTTGATGTCTTGTCCCTCCACAAACAACTCAAAGAAGTTAGCATCATCTATGTCATTACATACGGCACTGTAACAACCCTCTTATTACATGTGACAAAAATCAACAATGAAAAACACATTTTTTTTTGTTAATAAAAGAGACCAGGCATACCATGGTATATAAAATCTTACCCCTCACTACGCAAGACATTATACATTAACTCTCAATCAACATTCAGATATAAGGAAACCATCAATATCATGTAAAGAAAAAGGTTGGACGTAGGCAAATTTTTGTTATCATAACTTTCATTGTTACACATCATATGTTAACCTTTTTTACTTAGGTGCCTGATTATGATTATAAAATCTCATTGTTTCTCTAGAATCCTTATGTAAGAGATGGGTGAGCTATCGATGTCATGATTTTATACCAAACCCTAGGTTTTTTTTTTAAATCTTGTTGACATACTCATATGGAGAGAGGTTATAATGTATCAATGGGAAATCGTTTACACATTTTTATATGATTAACCAATCTCCAAGGAATATAACAGGTCGCATCCGACATTTGGTTTTTATTTGATGGCATACTTTATCCTATTTGTATGAAGTTTACAGTTGAATACCTTGCACGGTCATGAATTAATTTCAAAGGTGACTTAGTTATTCATGGTCTATGATTTATCCACTTAGAACAATATGGATGGAATTGGAAGCTATAACACACAAAGTAACACATAAGGGATTTTTATGTCTGGTCGATTCTTTGAAATGGGTGCTTATGATGTGTCCTACGATCTGCTTCCTCATGAATTAGGGTATGAGATTCATGGTAGAGAACACTCAAGGTGGTTTGGACTTGGAGTAGCCACCTCACTCCTTTTGTCATCTCGGGTGTTCAATTTGTTTATCAGTTTGCTAAAATTCGGCTCTACATCTCTTAGGGTTTCATCCGCTAGTTTGGATTTTGGATTTTTTTATTTTTCTTTTTCCAGCGAGGGTCTAATCGCATTCTATGTTCACTCTAGAGGACCCATTTTTGGAATCCATAGTACTTTACATCTATATGGTACAATTAAAAAAAAATTGTTTAACTCAAGAATTCTTTGTAAAATAGTTTCGGGACAATTTAGCTTATTTCGTTTTCTTCATTTTTTTAGAGATTGAAGCAGGTCATGATTGAATGAATATTCTTCTTGTAACCCCTTGTAGTTGGTAAAACCATGCTCACTATATACTTTGAAGAACTAAGTGTTTCGTCCCATGTCAAATTTTAGCCCTTGTTGGGTTAATTTTTGTTGTTGATTTTTGTTTTGTTTTTCTATTTAATATGGTAAATATGCATACATTTCCTCAACTGTCTTTTCATTCATGCATCCAAGTATATATAATATTTTTCTTTTAATATGTATTACGGGCACGTCTAATGAGAAAACAAGAGAGCCACTGCCGTGGCGGTAGTCCCTGCCGAGGTCTGCCACAACAACAATATAAATGCTCGAGAATAAGCAAGACAAGTAGAAAAGAAGCCTAGAAGCAGTAGTTTCAGAACAAGCCATCCGTTGTTTCACCTTTCTTAACTGTTTCTCAAAAGTAAGGATGCATTAGGACTACAACATTAGAAAAAACAACTTGAGAACCATCAATAATGGCATAACCTAGAACTAGTATGCTATCATTCCCCATTAGTTCCTGCCAAAAAAAGACTAATGAAAACAGAAAACAAGTTTCTTTCAGCGTAAATTCAGTTTTGTATTATTTCTAAATACAATAACTTAGATGTAGACTTCATGGAAACAATACAGACGCTCGACAAACACCCTGCATGTTTGTCGTTGGTGTCCTTTGGTGATTTCATCCATCACTGGGCTGACATTTGTCGATTGTATAAGCAGAAGAAAAATGGTAGTTTAAGGCTTAAGCTTGTCGTGACATTATTATTATACAATAAATATTATGTTCATCAGGCGCATTGCCAAACTTATGGTTTAAACATTATATGATTTATGCTTACTCGCTTTCTCTCATATGATTTAAATATTTAACCCACGAAATAGAGATGGAACCAAATGTTTTTTTAAAAAGCGTAACCATCCGCAGGTCTGTTGTTCCTTGTGTTCTAGCTCTAATAGGGTTGGAAATGCGGAGGTAGAATCAATTAGTTATAGATACAAGCAGTGATTAAGCGATTTCCAACTCAGTTAAGCACATTGATAGCCAACTTAGATTCTAAACATTACGTTACGAAGTCAAATCTCATAAGCTTGTGTAAAATATAATAATTTTTAAATAATTGCAATATTACATTACGTTACGAAGTCAAATCTCATAAGCTTGTGTAAAATATAATAATTTTTAAATAATTGCAATATTTTACGTTGGTGTGCCTAAGACAGAGAATGACTGTGCATGACGGAAACGTGGTTCAAGAAGTGTCGATTCTCGAGTAAGGAAAAATGTATGGCAACTCGAGGAAAAATGTATGACAACCGCGACAGTTCAGAGACGTGGCTAAATACAGAGAATCACAATGCATGACGGAAATGTGGTTGAACAAGTGTTGATTCTCGAGTGAGAAAAAATGTATAGAAGGCAGAGGAAAAATGTATGACAATCGCGATAGTTCCTCATTGCAGAATTATCTTCCGGGTGAGATATTTGAGCCAGAAAGAGAGCTGGGACATGCAAAAATAGATTTTTTTGTATGAGAGTGGATGAATAGCATTCAAAGTCTGAACAACACTCATAAACATGTTATAAAGAGATTCAAAGTATGGTTTGGCAGTACAACAGTTCGTATATTTCATAATGGAGAGTGGAAATTGCACAACATGGCAACCCTCACAGATCTTTCCTTGTTTCTTTCTCTTGTTGTTGCTTCGGGTAAAGCTGGGCGTTGCGGTAAATGCATCTTCCAACAACATCTTGTTCGGCTCCTCTATGACTGGTAATCAAACCAGAAAAATGTTAAGCAATTGTATGTGGGTACTTGTATGCCATGTCGTCACAACAGACAATCGCTTAGATGGCCAACAAAGAGCAACCACTGCAGAACACGTCTAGCATTTTCAATCTCCTCTATCTCACAGAGGACGGGAGTCTCCTTCTGTCTTATGGGGGATCCATCTTCTGGTTCTCCAAGTAAAATGGGATGAAGGCTTCTTTGGTTGTGATTGTAGATTCTGGTAACTTGGTTGCGGTGAGTGTCAAGAATGCCTCTGTTGCCTGGGATGAAGATCAGTGTGACCCAGAACCTGACTTCCAGGAAAAGGACTTGGGATCCGAGTCTAGATCCCTTCGGTTTTTGGATGGATGTATTTGGGTACAAGAATTAGATCAATTACTGGCAAAGCGGTGCCTGGAATGGTCGGATCTTCAGCTAAGTTCTGGAGATGCCGCAAAATTACGCCTATGATGTCACACTTTTTGGTAACGGTTCATACAAGTATGTCACTTATTCTTTGAAGCCCTATTTTCCATACCTGTCACATTTTCTGGTGCATGAGTTGGGATAAATTCAAGATGATTTCAGTATATAGTATATACACAGGGAATTACTTATGCTATAAACTGTAATATTGGCCTAGATTTCATTGTAGTCATGTACTGTCTGTAGTTGGATTCCCTTACCCTCTTCTTTAAGCAATTTTATGTAACAATTGTTGATCCCTTCTCCTATTCTTTAAGTATTTTTATGTAACAATGGTTGAGGGATAATTGTAGATGAAATAATCTACATTAGACTGTAAAAGTATGAATTTTTCATTGTAAAATTTAAACTATCTCTATATCGATACCTGTTTGACAGAATTTTGCAGTAGATTCAACTTGTGTTATTAAGCTTGTGTTCTCCTAGCGCTATTTCTTATGTAGAAATATCTCCTTGTTACATGTCCATCGCCCTGGAGTCGAAAGAAACATTGCAAATTAGTAACCAGGACATAACAAGAAAATTTAAACATATAAACATACATAACAAGAAAATTTGAACACATACATAATAAGAAAATTTGAACCTGAGGCATTAGAAAACCAAGAAATAATAAGGATATCAGACCCCGACAGGAACCACCACTGCCTCGTTTTCCTTTTAATTTGCTTATTCATTTGGGATAATGGCAACAAAACTTTCATAGTGGTAGCGGTGGTAGGTTTACATAAATAGCTACCAACCAAAGCACACTAATGCACAAGAAAATTCAGAAAATGTAAAGATTGCCAGAGAAGTCAAGGAGAACTCTCTTGTTTAAATACTACATATTGGACTATTTACCAAGCAACAAGATGACATGATTATGAAGTAATTGAAACAACCAGTCTAGGATAGTACCTTTCACCGTTTACTTCTGCGAGTTGTTCATTTCTTGGGTGTTTGATGTATTACAAGAGATCTGAATTAGCACTGATATCTATCTGTGATCAAGTGCTAGAAATCTGAGCTGCACATCTTTCTGAACGACTTTTTACGGGAAATGACGCTAAAATCAGGTAATTTACAGAGCACTGTAAGAAGAATTTTAGGAACTGTGCGGAAATTCAAAATTGTTTTTTGAAGAAGCATAACAAAAACAAGCTACTTGTAATCATTTTTATAATGAAAACAATTTTGAAGAAGCATAACAAACCAAGCTACTGTAATCATTTTTATAATGAAAAGTTATGATTTCTTTAGGTTGACAAAAAAATATAATTGAATTTCCAAATTGTACCTCCAGGCGCAGATTAACCGGATAAGATAGGCGTTGGGTGAAGCCATGGATCGATGAAAAAGTGGAAATCAACTAAAGAAATGTATTGGAGCTCTTGTCTTTCTCTGCTTTTCTTCTGCTAATCGAACAGGCTGGCTCTGATGCGAATTGAATTGAACCCACTGGCTCAACTATTGCAGAGAACGACTGGCTCAACTATTGCAGAGAACAATGGGCTAACATGAGCATGGAGGGGCAAGAGGAATGACGCGGAGGGAACAGATATTGCATGTATTATTTATTGCGTGGAGCGAATACGGGACAGGAGATATAGGAGGTGACAAGTGGCCGGAAGAACATGCAGGTGGCATGCAGCCTGGAGGCTTAAAAACTTTGCATAAAATATTTCAAACGCTGCCATATAAATAAATTGCAAAAACTTTGATATAAAGCAATTAGCAACTGTATATAAAATGACAGAACTTTGGTTAAAATGGTATTGCCACAATTTTCTTGCATCGGGCCACGTGAAGCCTCCAATAAGAGGTACAATGCTTTTAGAGTTAAAACTTTGCATAAAATTTAAGTGAACAAAATTGCTACGATTAAACTTTGGTTAAAACACAAAAAAACATAAAAAAAAACGGTCAACGGATGGATTAATAGGCGGTCAAACGTTCGATCGAAAGCTATAGTCCTGCCAGAGGCAAGGACTAATAAAGAGACAGCACTTGTATTGATTCATATATCAGTCCTACAATGAGTAGCATGTTACCACCTTTTCTCCAAATACCCTAACGTAGATGATAAATACCTTTTTCACTGTCCAACAAGGATAATTCTAGTCTCTCTAAGCCAGAATACTTTCTGGCAATATGCAAAAGGTATTCTAGATGACATTCATGCACTAGAAATAGCAGAAATGGTTCACATGTTTAACAAACAGCAACACGGTCCCGTTCTAAGTGTGGTTAGGCTCTGTGAATGTATATACTCAATCCAGCATCCAATACACAACGAGGAAAGTGGAGACTTCGTTCAACAGTGGAATATGAGGTGACATTGACTAGGGATTTTAGCTACTTCCTCCGCAATTGAAATTGAGCTACTTTTGATAATGAACCTTGGCTTGGTAACCATGAAACTTACCTTCTGCGTTCTCTTTCATCTATTCGAGATTAATGTTCTTGGGTAGTTAGGGCTCCAAGGTAGTTAGGGTTCCAACGATGGAAGGCAGTGGGAAACGGCGGAAGCCAAAAGTTAATAAGTTAACAAGTTGACGTAAATGAAGGAGTCCTCTAATATTTCAAACATACAATTGATCCAATGGTGGAATATATTTGAATTATCTAAAATCAGATCAAGCGAAGCATAACAAAGACAATGAAGACGGGAGGGGAGTTCATCTCAAGGGGACGCCTTACAACGCAATTAAATCAATTAAATTTATAATTCACATATTAATTAAATTTAACTTTTATAATAATTTGAATCGATGCATTTTGATAATTAATTTTTATTCATATAATTTATTTTCGTTAAGTTTTAGTTACGGTAAATATAAGACTTTCCCATATACAATTTGTTTGATTTCTCGTATCATATAACAAATATTGAATCAAAAATGAATTTAATTTGTGTGCCCTTCATGTTTAATCATTCTCTATCATGGGCCCCAACTTAACTTTCTAAACTCATTGGAGTTTATGTATGCATATTTATTATGAAAAAAATGTGTTTATAAGTTGAAACATATATGACCTACCTTAAACTTCTCAATTTTGGGTAAGTTTCATTATCCACTATATGTAGAAAGAGTCCTAGAGCCTCTTTTGCATTTTCACATATGCAGTGCATTCATAGGAAAACAATTTTTGAGCTTCGAACACAGCATCAGTTGGAAACAATGTAACAAAGAAACGAGTTATGGCATAGTTAACAATCCAAAATCATGCAATAAAATGACAAGTTTCCTCCATGCTTGTAGAGCCAAAAGAGAAACCTCATATTCTTAAACAATAATTGAAATAAATTATTATTTATGTTAAAACACCTACCATTGATTATGGCTCGAGGGCCAAATCCTATGCATTATTTCCCCATAGAAGGCTCCATCCTAGGTTAGAAGTACATGTACTTCAATAATATTTATCCCAAGCTCCATTCATAAATTGTGACAAAGACTAATATATTTCCCTAAGAACATTCCTTCAACCTCCCCTCCACCCAACACATAGAAAGAGCAGATATGCATCCAAGGGATATGTTAGGGTCTTATATTTCATAGGATGAGGTATTTTGATTTGATGGTTTATATTTGAAAAAATGTAAATAATGTATATAAAGAGAAAGAAAAATAAATTGCAGGGGACAGAAAAAATAGAATAAAGAAAGAAATGAAAGAAAAAAAAAAGAGACAAAATATATGAAAATGTCCCCCTAGGTGAGCAAGTCTAAATGTCACCAAGAAAAATCAAAAGTGAATGAAAGCATACTTCAACAATTTTTGTAAATAAAGTGTGCAACATGTTGAAATGCCACATTGTAATATGAGAATTAGAAATACTTAGTCTAATCACACTATTTAAACATGATTAGGCCGAAAATAAATTTAGTTAGTTGGGTGAATAAATCAATCACATAGTTTAATCGTGATTGAGATAGATTAGTGTAGTTAATCACATCACTAAATCGGGGTTAACTGATTAAAAAATAACAATAGAAAATGTTAGAAAAATGAATAAAAGGGGCTTGCAAAATCAAATGTGCCCTAGATTTGATTTATTTGGTTTAAATTAGTTAATTTGATTTGGAATAAGTTAATCATGAGGTTAAACATGATTAATTTTTCGTAACAGTGTATATTATTCCTTAATGTTTCGAAAGGTTGTAATAAATTTAGATGTCAACATATAAGTTCTAGTGACAGGATTATTAATTGCAACAAATCAAAAGTCAAGATCTTCCTTGCTCGGACCAACGACGGGGAAGTGTTTTCGGGCCCCTCGGAGCTCCATCCCAATTTAGCCATGGGGAGGGGGGAGGAGTGATTTAAAAGACCCGCTATGTGTCACCCCCGCAACAATTTGCACCCCCATTTTCCTTTACACTCATCGCAACCCCCACTCTGAAAAATTGTGCAATGTTGACCACTCGCTCTTCCACCAGTCCCTATTCAACACGACACCCTTCTCGACCCCACTCACCATCCACCAACTCAGGACCCCACTCCCATAACGTTCCCTTCTGTTTAACCTATCTCGAGAATCAATCCCACTCCCAATCAAAGGCCGCCATTTGGTACTCCCTTGCCCATGTCAACAAATTGTTACGCCAATTAATTTCTCTTGCTCCCAATAACGCTAAAAACAAATGGTGATTTAAAAAATTACCTTAATAATAACTGTTAAACCACAAATTCCTTGCATTTGCCTAATGTGCATGACTTGTACAAGATTTCAATCTTCCACTTTATCAGGGTAACCAAACAATTTACTAGCAACAGTGATCCAATCGCTATCAGAGGCCCCACTCTAGCATTTTGTAGTCACCCTCCTATTCTAGGTAATCCCAGTGCCATCCTCCCTCTGTTTCTACTTTTAAAGATCGATAATGCCTCCTAAGAGTAGAATCCCTAAGGACAAGGGAAAGAAACGAGAGGAAAATCCCATGCTACCTCGTCCTATTGATCTCAATCATATACCCTTAGTTGATCTATAGTATAAAATTGTTGAAACAAACTTTGAATTCGACTTGTTCAAACGTCACAATTGGTTGAAGAAGAAATTATTAGAACAAAGTGATGAATTGGATCTATGGATGTCTACCCTTCCTCAATTCATGTTCCCAATTAAGCTGTGTACCCTCCCAAAGAGCAATTATGAGTCGAAATGGTGAAGTTATAATCATCGTCACAACCTTGAAGCCATATCTCAAATGCTCCAAGTGACAATTCCAGAATCGTCCAAGCCACATTCAGTAGACTCTCTCTAAAAGTTATACAAGAATTTAACCTTCCCACAGAGAGCTAAAATATTTGAAAATTTTCTTCTCGAAGATGCCCAATTACATAATACAAACCCTGCACACTCATATTATATGTTCCCTGAGGTAACCAAACAGATCGTAAACATCATCTCATACCTACTTGGTTATCACTCTGATCAGTGGGCTGATGAGGCCATTATTGGCTTCTTCAATTTTTACCACCGGTGAGAAACCTGTTATCTTTAATTAAAGTGAATTTATTGCAGATGCAATTCATGATAAATTCATGAACTTTCCTATAGAGGAATCTTTCAAATATTCTATCGTGCTAGTTTATATGTTTATTTATCATCAAGTGCACATGTTTCCCTTTACTTTGCAGAAGATGGATGAGCAGGGTAGTGCCCAATCAGTCATACATTAGACCTCCTCGGTTAGGAAAAACTCCACTAAGTTCACTTTCATAGACTATATTGATTAGTTTTTGTATACATTTATTTTTTTGCTACATAGTGATTTGGAGCCTAGTATACGAGTAGATATTAAGAAGGTTTTTCATCTTAGTGACAATGTGAAGAAAGGTGACTGGTATTTATACCTAAAATACACCAAGATCAGAGTCTATGGGTGTGAATCGCCACCCTATAGATTTCCAAAATTTCTTCCCATGAGGTTTTTTTCATTAGATTACATTAGACAAATGATACACATGGATGAAATACATTTTGTGGCAACTAAGAAGGAGGCACAATTTAAAATCAAAGCACAGGTAGGACCTTTTTTGTGCAATACCAGGACAGCTAGTAAAGAAGTTCATTTCTCTTAAAGCAATTGAATTTCAAATTGAGCTTTACCTGGTCTTATGACCCTTTTGGTATAATTTCAAAGCTGAGGGTGGAGCAAAAGAATACTCCCCAGACACATACTTCTCGGCTTGAGATTGAGCAATACATGAATAAATATTAGTGGGAGGAAAACACCTCGTAGGAAGAAGAGGAGAAGATTTTATCTATGACCACCTCATAGACACCCATCCCTTATAAGAAGCATGAAAAGATGCCCAAAGAAGAAGAGTTTTCTCCAATGACATAAATTAAAGCCAAGCAATTTTTAATCTATACAAAGAAGCCTAAAAAGAATCCACCACCAGTTTTTATACAATAGGATGAAGGGTAGATTACTATAGTCATGTCAGGTAAACATATTTCAACAAAATCAGAATACATCTTTATAGGTACAAGACAAGAGGACGTTTTTCTAGGCTCTCCATCTTCCTCTGTTTCACAAGATCCTCCAGAAACACCATAAACAGTTGACTTGTCTCAAGACACTAATGAGCCTAATGTTTTTTTCCAAGTTTAGCAAAATCAAAAATAGGAATGAGATGTTGAAATCCACAACCTACAAACAATTTTGGAAGCAAAAAGCTACATCCCAGCACAGGCTTCTTTCAGCATTTGACACGGAGAAGGGTAAAATGCAAATTGCATTCCTTGAAGCTAAAGTGGTAGCCCCAAGGACACTAATAGATTACAAAGAATATGTGCTTAGTTTTGATACATAGAAGATTCATCCAAAAGATGAAATGGACATGCACAAACAAACTAGTGAAATGATGTATTCTACACTAACAAATGCTCCTGTGTCCACTTCTAGATTGCATGTATCATTAAACAATACACAGTCACAACTAAAGTTAGAAAGGCTTTCATCCTTAGCCAAGGATACCAGGATCAAGTCACTTGAATACTTGGTGATCAAACTGGGATATAATCCCAAAGATGTAAAGGCAGAAGAAGAACTGGTAAAAAGAAAGGATGTTGATATAGCAACATTGAGGAAGCAATTAAAATTGCCCATCACAAAAGATCCATAGGCTAAGGAAATTGGAGAGATGGAAATGCAGAAAGAGAATATATTCTGAATAGTTATTGAACAAAATAATTAGATCAGGGACATGGAAGTAGAATTGGATAAACTACTCAAAGATACAGAGAAGGCATCACAGTTGGCCATAGTTCCACTTACAGTATTCCCAATTTTAGCGACCACTACCCCAGAAGAATCCACATCAACTTCAACACTAGCAAAGACATCAGATTCTACAAGTGAACTTGTTAAAGCCATGGACGATCTTTCCATTCATGAACAAGAAATTGTTAAGTTAAAATCTCAGCTCAAAACATTGTTAGAACAAAAATTAAAAATTGATCATTTTTATGTGGAAGAATTGCATAAAACCCGTCAGCTTAATATTAAAATTGAACAGTTTTGAAGTGAATCAGATATGGGTCAAACTCTGGCCCAAGCCAGAGAAAACATATGGATGGAAATCACTGAAGCCATCACAAAAATATGGCCTCCACACATATTATTTTTTAGCAACAAGAATTGATACAAAGGTCCAAAGAGGTAGTAAGGCAAATCAAAATAGACTTAGGACAGAAACTCGGGGAAGTAACAACACTTATCAAATTCTTGAATTCCAAAAACAAAGAAGAATTACAGTAGCTGGGAATTCAAGACAGGACAGAGACTATTTTAGAAGTGAGGAGGATGCACACCAAGAGGAACCTTATGCTACAGCTTGACAATAAGTGTCAAAGTCTAGAAACCAACATACAAAGATTTCACAAGAAGATGCATGTGTTGAATAGGAAAGGTCTACCAAAACTGATTGGTAGGAATGATAAACTTATGAGCTTGATAGAGTACCAGGGTTAAATATCCACTATTTCCCAAGATAAGTCAAGATTTGCAGGTATAAATGGGCACATAACAGGGAAAGCATTCCCGAAGGCCTTATATTTTGACTTGTTCACCATTCATGAGCTTAGACATTTTTTCATCATCAAACCAACTTACCAAAAGTACACAAATGTTGATGAGGCCTATAGAAAATTAGTTAAATTTTCTATCCTTACTGAAGACAGATGGGACAAGTTGTGTGAATTACTTGATTAATTTTTATCTTTGACAACAAGGTAAATAGCGCAGCAAATTTGGAGGCTCAGTCATCAACAAGCATCCTCAATAATAGGGTCAGTATTTCTAGCAGTTTGAAGATTGCTAAATTTGTGTACTACTTTTGTATTCAGTTGTTAGATATTTTTAGGATCCTATCTTGATTGTTTGAATCAAGGTATTTTGTAATATTTTCTATATTACTTCATAAATCGAAGTATGAAGGGTTGGGACTTGTTTGAAGAAAAGAAATTGTATTGTAAAGCAGCTCATAGAGCCACCATTGATCATATTTTCAGCAATATAGTGCAATCATTACATGATTCTCGCATCATTTTTATTGGTGAAGTGCATCTCTCTTTGTCAATTTGTTTTCCTTTTATTATCATTTTTCATTTCAAAATATGAACTATTCTAAGAAGATGTTGTACCGGCTACAACCACCCTCCAAAATTTTTCCTTAGCCTATTTTGGAGCCTCCCTACCAACCCTTCACAGCACTTTGTCTTGCTTCATCAAGTACTCAAGCTTCAATGTTTTCCTTGAACAAAAGAAGCTTGTCAATCACAGTCGATCCATTCCCCTCACAGGTTGTTCACCCGGACTTGGTCCAGCTACAGGCTGAGCAACTTCCCCTTGAAAATTGTGCATTTCTGGAGGGTAACTAGCCTTCCCACTAGAAATTGCGTAATCCTCTCTAGCTGCCTACTAAGCTCCACGATTTCACAATCCTGCCAGCCAACTCTCCCAACAGGATTTGCGCAAATTTCACTAGTAGGGTTGTTCAGCCCAGGATTTGCGTAAATTTCACTAGTAGGGTTGTTTAGCCCAGGATTTGTGCAAATTTCACTAGTAGGGTTGTTCAGCCCAGGATTTGCGCAAATTTCACCAGTAGGGTTGTTCAGCCCAGGATTTGCGCAAATCTGGGTAGCAGTTAGCTGCTCTGCCCAGAAATTATGCAATCCTCTTGGGAAGTTAGCCCAGCTCCTAGCCAGGAATGTGCATTTTTCCCAAGCGGTTGAACAAATGCATGCATGAATAGTCTGGTTGACTAGTTCCACCCGGGACCAAGGAAACTTGACTTGCATGCATGCATGCATGACTTTCTCTTCTCAAAATAGCAAGAGAGAACAAGCAAAAGGCATCCCATGATTCAGGGAGCTATTTTTAGCAGCCAGGGGTTACATGCAAAGTTGTTTTAGAAGTTTCCCTCTAAGTGTCACTTTTTACTAGATTTGTGGCATGCACATCGTGAGACAAAACTTATCTATTCGACGCATCAGAGCTCATTCATTCACATCGATATTGGAGCTCTAACATCCCACAGCACATCCAGGACTCTTCGACACATCTGGCTCAGCTATTCATGGGTAAGTGGCCTCAACTTGTCTTTTTCAGCATTTATGTCGCTTTTGGTGTATCCACTTGTGTGAGTGTTGTTTTGTTTATTTCTTTGAATGCATGTTGTTGTTTATATTTATTTTAGCTTTTCCTAGCTCTGTTTCATTTTTCGTTGCTATCTAACTACTGTCGCATGCATGAAACTATTTTGCATGGACGTTCGCCCAACCAACGAACTGCCTCACCCACATGCATGTTGATCTGTTTGTTGAGTCTTTCATTCATGTTTGCCTGCACTATCAATCAATTATGTTATTACTTAGTGTCGCCATGCATTTACTGTCTTACTTGCTTTCAGTTTCCCATCAACGAGTCAGGCCAACCTTGGCCCGAGCTCTGCCTTCACCAAGGCTGCTTTACACAATCTGGGGAAGGAAGGCTCACCTTCCTCACCAGAAATGTGCATTCTTTCCCAGAACTGTCCTGCTGGATTTTTTTCCTCATTTCTGGAGGACAGTGGCTACTAGGCCCAAGAAATTCAGCAAATATGTCCCTGGGCCAACAGTACTTCCTAACTCAAATTGTGCATTGTATAATCCCAACAACCAGCTGCCTGATTGGATTACGCATTTCATAGATCCAATAGCCAGTCCTACCTCCCAGAAAGCCCAAACTACCTTTTGCATTGCTTTGGCAGCCAGTCACCCAGCCTCCCAGTAAAATTTGCGCAATATTTCTCATCAGCTTCCCAGGTATGTGTTATGTCCTTCCCCAGATTTTCTTTTTTTCTATTGACATATTTCTTTCCATGCATGATGCTTGTTTCCAGATATTTTATTTGTTCATCTGTCTCAATGGCCTCCAAGAGAACAGGATCACAAGACATTGATGGAGTTACAACTGGAGCAACGGTTGAGCAGGTGTCCTCTAGTATGTCGATCTATGAAGATACGAAGTTGTATCTAGAGAAGGACAACAAACTAAAGTGGCAAGAGGTTAATGAAGCATTAGCAAGCACTTTTAGGGAAGACCTTGAAGACCATCTAGTGTACGTGAACATTCACAGGTCTGGCTTGTATCGGATTTCATGCAGATACCTCGCGTTCCCATGCATGGAAATGATTCACTGAATCGTCTCCCACACTGACCCTGAGATGATGACCTTGGCTAGTGTGAGTGGGAGGAAGCTTGCAACCTTCTGGGCACTAGATTATGATGACATGTATCAGATATCAGAGCCCACAACTATCACGCGTCCTCCATCAGCTTTCCTAGTAGTAGAGGTAATTCTAGAGACATTTTGAAGGATTGGGTAAAGGTGCCAGCTCGTTTCAGGATGGCACCCAAACAGATCTACAAGACAAAGATATTAAGGAAGGCATACCAATAGATGGTCATATTCGCATGTTGATGGAGTGGCCAAGCAAGCACTGAAACCTTTCCTTAGATTTGGGTGATTGCATTGGACCATCTGGCTAGAGAAGGAAGACCATGCAACTGGTTTGGCATACTGGCTCATCAACTAAAGGAACAAGTCACAAAGGCTCGACAATCACCTAAGGGTATGCATGCAGAGATTTACATGTCCGCCTACATCCTATATGTAGTCTATACCTGACATGAGTTCCCAGGCTTGGAGTGGGCATGGTCACTGGTGGAGACTGTTGTGAACACATATTTCAAGTTGTTGTCTGAATGCAGCTTTAAGGGAGTAATAATACGACTGTTTGACCATTTGTCATCCCAATGTACAGGTTAATATTCGAACAAGATCCACATTGCATGTCAAAGAAATAAATGGAGGCATTTTTAGGCATTGTAGATTGGCATGCCTCACTTTCTAGCACTTTCATCCAAATATTCAGTGCAGAGAAGCCTCCACATGTGTTGGCAAAATTTCCCTTAGACGTACTTGTCATGCAGGAAGTAGCGTATCATATCTCAGTAAGATTGACAGCTAGATTGTAGTGGAAAAATAAGGCTCCTTAGCACACTCTTCCATTGTGTATTGGGTTATATGAGATTCAAGGTATCAAGCAAGCAGATGTTGAAGCAGAAAAGATGAAGAAGTACCCATTCGACCTCCGAAGCTTCAACCCGTATGACCCACATTACATTGTGAAGGATCACTGTATGAGAGTTCAGTTCAACTAGATCCATGGGGCATTTCATTGGGTTGAGGAAGATTCGTGGAGGTATTGATACAATTATTCTGAAGCCAATGAATAGGGCAGCTTCATCGTTGAGTGGTCAGCAAAGCAACATGAAGCAGCATCACGGAGAGCATCAGCAGTAGTAGTAGTAGCAGAGGCAGCAGAGCCAAGAATACCTGTGTGCGACAAAGGGAAGAGGAAGATTGTCAGCCGCATGGAGGAGGAGGAAAGCTACAAGTTTCGAGCATATCCACTTGTAGAACAAGCAACTATGGCTATTCAGGAAAAGAGGCAACAGTGCGACAAGTGAATCGTGTGAAGGCAGAGGGATAAGAAGAGAATGGAAGAAGCGAAGAAGGAGTTGCATGAGATGAGGGAGCAACTTCGGAAAGAACAAGAGTTGCACCAACATGAGAAGGAAGCACAGTAGTAGTAGATAAAATAGGGGTTGCATCATGTACAGACAGACGAAGTAGCTCCCGTACAAGTAATTGATTCATTTTAATAGTTGGCATCAGGAAAACAGGGTGAACCATTGTAGGGGCAAAACTTTGCTCATGAGATAGAATAGGCGATTGAACAATTGGATGCATACATGGAGGAGCAGGAGTTGGAACAGGACACCGACCTCATGCCTCACCACAAAGATGTCGATTCACCCACTTCTTCATATCCAGATGATGAGAAAGTCTCAAATGACCAAGGAGGAACTGAGATCCTTAGTGGTCAGCCAGAAGCAAAGATGCACAACATCTCCTTTAAGGAATCTCATCATAGAGTTGTGCAGTCTCAGAAAGTACTGACTCTGGAGGACCAAACATCCCGTGGCCAAGTTGAAGAACAAGTGATCATGACTAATCTGCACAAGGATACAGCTACTTTGGCTGATGCAGCTAGAGTGTATGCCAAAGCCACCAGCTCAAGTGTTCGTTTCCCCATAGCTAAGAATGAGCGAATGGCGAAGGAACTACAGGTGGCCAAGAAAGGAGGTGACTTGGTGACAATGTCCACCCGAGCTGAACTGAAGAAGGAAATACTAAATGAAGTATTTTCCCTTGATACAGTTATGCAAGAATTGTATTCCAAGTTTGGTACCATCCACCAAGTAGTCATCCATCTCCACGGACGGTAGCAGCGATGTATGAGAAGAGCACACATCTTGAAGAAAATACATGCTATTGTTGATAACATGCAAGCATCAGCGATGAAGTAAAAGGGAACCCCACTTCACTTGCCAAAGATGATGAGGGCCAATGCGGTCGAGTTGTAGGCATGTATCCAGAGTACGATCCAGAACTATGAAGACCTACCGCAACTCATCACTAGCATAAAGGCTTCCCATGCATGAGTATTCAAGAGCATGGATGTTATAGTGCACACTCATGTGATCCCATCACTTGGGACTCTAACCCAGGCTAAGACAAAGAAGCAGGTCCGACAAGAGCTTGACTCCTACTCTGACGAGTTGATGCACACTGCCACCAGCCTAGACTTGCATATCAGTGCAAACATCATGCACAATTAAGTTGCTGGTCTGGACACATTGAAGACAATTATGTGCATGCTCTCAGACGAGTTGTACAGAGGAGCTCGAGTGGTGTACCTAGATGCTATCACAGCAGAACACACAGACACTATTAAGGACTACCAATCTTGTCATCAATATGTTACTGTTGATCAGTATGAGGATGTTGAGTAGTTGGACTTCTATGGTTTTGTAAGTCAGAATGATGTCTAGTTTGGCTTGTTCAAGCCATTGTTCACATGGGTATATGTGCACTGTAATGTTGAGTTATGTCAAGTGTAAGTCAAGTCTCAATAGTGGATGTAACCATCATAGAGTAGGTGAAGACTCAAGAGTCATGAGGGTAGTTGAATGGTCACAAAGGGGATGTCAACGGTCACCTCATAATTCATTGTATAGGATTTTGGTCATCCAAGCTTCTATTAAGACCATCTTGAAGAAATATTGGATAGTATTGTAATGTGCCTTGACTTCTCCACTGCATGGAGCTAGTACATCTCTTTCGAGGAGCAGGCGGATGTGGGTATAACGTTTCACTGATGGGGCTAGCAGGTTTACATGGAAGTATTGTATGGTTGGAACTTACACTTTATATAATAAGAGCCAACACATTTTCATGCATATGTTGTTATTTTAGTTGGACTGCTCTGGTTGCTTTAATGATATATGTTGTTTAACTTACGTATTTGTGTATGAATTGATTCACATGAAATTTTATGAATCTTGTTGCAAATGTGTTGTATATGTTGTTAATGTTGTCACTATCTATGTCGACTGCTCTGCCAGACACCAGACAGACCTTTCACATGAACCTTGCTGTAACAATTGTTGCACTCGTTTAGACTGATCCGTGAGTGTTGTACGTGTTATCTTACCTTGTACATTGTGACTACCGCATTCGAGTGGACTACTCCATCGGAAGATGTGTATGTCCTTTTGTGTTGTGTGTTCCTAGCCAAGTTGGGACTAATCCCTTTCAACCTGGAACTCACCTTCACCCTTATCTCCCCCCCTTTTGTGTTAGAACCTCTCATACATCTTTCTTGACTCACTGCAGTAGTCACACCCTTGCTACTAACAGTGTTATCCTACTTGCCTCTATGCGACATCGCGGTCAAGGCATTACATTACAACCTGGTGCTGAGACTCCTACACCAAATGGTCTGAGGTCTAATTGGGACTTCTTACCGAGGAGATCCCCTTGATATGTTGGCAGGTCCAGCACTATCAACATTTCTAGCGCTAGAAGAAGGGCCTAATGACAAGATGTGTCCACTCATCCAGTTTTGAACCTTTGCACATCTTTCATGGAGTCTTGCACTCTTCTTCCCCCGCGGTGTTTTTCAAATCGTGAATATGTATCCATAACAGGGAAGCTTTTCAATCTCTTGTCCACTCACACATATGATAGTGAAGGCAAAGTGACCTGGCCTAAGCACTTACATAACTTTCTTTCCATGATTCATGAGGAAGATGAGTTTTATGATGAATAGGCTGGTTTACTGCTTGCATACACACTTCGTAAATATCCATTTCATTGGGTTCTCAACCTACCGGCTAACACTGTGCACTCAATTGAGCACTTCTGTTATCTCATTGAAGACACATTCTATCACTTTGATCCAGACCATCTTGATCGGAAACTGTTACAACAATGCAAGGCTCCACATGAATCAGTTATTGATTTTTGGTAACACTTTCGTGACTTGCAATTTCAAGCTCCGAGGAGCCAAATGAAGTTTTATTATCTTTGGGACCGGTTCAAGTATTTCCTTAATAAATCTACCCATCCCAAGAGAATGTTTGAAATCAATCCTCACTCAACATTCTTCATTGATGGAGTTGCGCAATATCATGTGGATGAAAACACCGTCTCAACTCTTTTTCCGCCTTCCTCTCATTCAGCAGCTCCACCACTGCCAAGTGATTCTGAAGAGAATACTCACACAACTATTCATCCTTTGCACTCTCCCAACATCACTTCACTCAATTTTTGCACAAATTTGGTTGTGAGTCCTTTGAGTTTTCATATTCATTCTTGTCCACGACCTTCGTCTTCACACTCGGGTGTTCCTCCGTATGATGTTGTCTTGTTTTCATCTATTTCAGACTCTTCGCTTGTTGTGAATGAGGAACAGCCCATTGACGGAGTTGGTGTTGCACAACCAACATGCGCTATCTTTCATGAAGAGTATGATTGGGAGCTTGATCATCAACACTCAGAGAAGGATGATTCCCTTCCATCCAAACCCCTTCTGTTCTTTCCTGACCTCTTTGGTGAGCTTGCCATCCATGATTTTTCATGTGTGTCTTCATCCATAGATGCACCCATTGTTGATCACTCACAGGACTCACCGGATGTTAGTCCATCATTCAACAATGGAGAGGATAAGTTACTCACTGAAGATCCACCTGATCCTTCATCTGTCTTTTTTGGAGATATAGAGGATGAGTTTGTTCACTTTCCATCTAACCCTATGTTTAATTCTTCTAATCATGAGGACGCTGATGAATTCATTGATTTTTCTTATCGTGGCTGTCATGATCCATTTACTCTCATTTTTTATCACTATAATGAATCTATCACAGTTGATCTTTCAAAGCCACCAGTTTATGGTGATTTACCTAATGATGAAGTTGAGACACCAAAGACTGTCAAGGCACTTCAGCCCAAGCTGATGGTTATGTCAGATCCTCACTCTCTTGGGGTTAGTCTCACTTCCAATCATGAAATTGTTCAATCACCTAAGGCCCCTCATCACTCATTTGTATGCATTGAAGATCCGTATCACACATAGATTACACTTCCTCCACTTGAACTGCACGATCCCATTCCTCATGCATTGGAGGAGTCTTACGTTGCAAGCACTCATTCGCGATGCAAGTTATCTTTGCATCTTTCGTTTGCTTGCATGTCACAATCAATAATGTGCTTGTGTTTCAATGTTACACATAGTGTCATCTAGCACCATCACAAGTCCACGGACTGCCCATCATTCACATGCACTCACTTATGTCCCATGTGCACTTTAAAACACAGAGTGTGGTTGTCTTCATTGTTATATCTTTCTTATTTGCCGGTTAACACAACCGGGTTGGTCGCGGAACAAGCCTTCACCAACATGGGTCCACCAATGCATCGGTGGCTACATTGGAAGTATCACCTCACATGATCAAGCCCATGCACCATTAGTGTAGGAGTAGGAGTAGTATTTGCTTTCGATTGTTTGATTTCATGCTTGTTTTCTTATATTCTTGTTTTCTTACTTTTTTCTTTCACTTTCGCTTCTGATTTTGCTTTGCTTTGATGTTTTTTAGCTTGTTTGTTTCACTTGTAGGTTAGTCTTGCATGAAACCATGTATGACTCTTGAAGAGAGCTGGGTAAAGTACAAGAGGGCTTGAACAGCTACAACTACTTGGTTATTTATCATCTTGCCTCTATATGATGAACTTGTTACTCTTAGTCCATGATATATCGAAGGAAAATACGTATTGTTCAAAGTGAACGTTGGTGAAAACACAACGCTTGCGTGCTAACTAGTGTCACCTTCTCTAGTTGGTTTCTTTTGGGTTAAACCTTGCCATCTCAGTCAGTTAGAGTAAGGTGAGAGGGAAAACCTTAACGGGAATGTCGTAGATACAATAAACTACTTCTTTGTTTGAACAACCTCCTCTTTATCAATAACTCGGATCACTCTTCCACCTATGAAATGAATAAGTGCTATGCACCGTGAAAATGAAAATGAAAAAAATGAAAAGTCAACAAAATGAAAAATGAAAAATGAATAAGGCAAAAGAAGAGAAAGGATTCCTCTACAGGGAGGTGATGCAACTAACTTAGTCGAGGTACTGACCAGGCTCGCTAGTAGTGAAGCCATGCTTCTCTTCCTATGTGACTCCATTGGGGTACTGTCCAGGCTTGCTGACAGTGGACAACACCAGAGGTGAAACTAAGACTTTGATGACTATACTGCTTGTGCACCTATATACCCCTCAACCACAATTGAAACCACTGTGTTGCCTTGGCTTGGAATGTGTGTCAATCGACCAAGGGTTTGGTAGATGCTACATCTTATAATCAAGTTAGTGTGAAGCCAAGATGAACTGAGAACTGAACAATACTTCTGGAGGTGTTAGGCGTCCTTTTCATTAACAAGGTCTATTCAGAGAGCTGCAGTTCTACCAGTGTGTCGCCAAGTGTTGTAGCCGCTACAACCACCCACCAAAAATTTTTCGTAGCCTATTTTGGAGCCTCCCTACTAATCCTTCGCAGCAATTTGTCTTGCTTCATCAGGTACTCAAGCTTCAGTGTTTTTCTTGCACAAAGGTAGCCTGTCGATCACAGTCAATCAATTCCCTTCACAGGTTGTTCACTCAGACTTGGTCCAGTAGCAGGCTGAGCAGCTTCCACTTGAAAATTGCACATTTTTGGAGGGTAACTAGCCTTCCCTCTAGAAATTGCGTAATCCTCTCTGGTAGCCTGCTGGGCTCCAGGATTGTGCAATCCTACTAGCCAACACTCCTAGCTAGATTTGCGCAAATCTAGGCAGTAGTCAGCTCCTCTGCCCAAATATTATGCAATCCACCTGGGAAGTCAGCCCAGCTCCCAGCCAAGAATGCACATTTTTCCCAAGCAGTTGAGCAACCACATGCATGAACAGTCCAGTTGACCAGTTCCACCCAGGACCAAGGAAACTTTACTTGCATGCATGCATGACTTGCTCTTCTTGGAATATCAAGAGACAACATGTAAAAGGTATCCCACGATTCAAGGAGCTATTTTTAGCAGCCGTGGGTTACATGCAAAGTTGTTTTAGAAGCTTCCCTCCAAGTGTCGCTTTTTCCTAGTTTTGTGGTATGTGCATCATGAGACCAAAATTATTTATTCAATGCATCATAGCTCATTCATTCACATCAATCTTGGAACTCTAACATCCCACAGCACATCCAGGACTCTTCGACACATCTAGCTCAGCTATTCACGAGTAAGTGGCCTCAACTTGTCTTTTTTAGTGTTTCTGTCGCTTTTGGTGTATCTGCTTGTGTGAGTTATTTTTGCTTGATTTATTTGAACACATGCTATCATTTACATGTATTCTAGCTTGTCCTAGATCTGTTCTAGTTTTTATTGCTATCTCACTATTGTTGCATGCATGAAACTATTTTGCATGAACGTTCGCCCAACTGGCGAATTATCTCACCCACATGCATGTTGATCTATTTTTTGAATCTTTCATTCATGTTTTGCATGCACTGTCAATCACTTAGTTTCCCCATGCATTTATTGTCTTAGTTTCTTTTAGTTGCCCATCGGCGAGTCAGGTCAACCTTGGCCCCAGCTTTGCCTTCACCAAGGCTGCTTTGCGCAATATAGGGAAGGAAGGCTCACCTTCCTCCCCAGAAATACGCATTCTTACCCAGCATTGGCCTCAAGGATTTTTTTGTGCATTTCTAGAGGACAGTGGCTACTTGGCCGAAGAAATTGCACAAATCTGTCCCAGGGCCAACAGTCCTTCCCAGCTGGAATTACGCATTACGCAATCCCAACAACCAGCAGCCTGACTGGATTGCGCATTTTGTAGATCCAATAGCCAATCCTGCCTCCTAGACAGCCAACACTTCCTTTCACGTTGTTCTGGCATCCAGTGACCTATTCTCCCAGTAAAATTTGCGCAATCTTGCTCATCAGTTCCCAAGTATGTGACGTGTCCTTCCCCAGATTTCTTTTGTTTCCACTGACGTATTTCTTGCCATGCATGCTGCTCATTTCCAAATCTTTTAGGTGTTCATCTATCTCAATGGCTTCCAAGAGAATAGGATCACAATACACTGATGGAGTTGCAATTGGAGCAGCAGTTGAGCATGTGTCCTCTAGTCTGTCGATCTATGAAGATACGAAGATGTATCTAGAAAGCGACATCAAACTAAAGTGGTAAGAGGTTGATGAAGCATTCACATGCACTTTTGGGGAAGACCTCAAAGACCATCAGGTGTACAAGAACATTCACAAGTCTGGCTTGTATCGGATTGCATGCAGATACTGCGTGTTCCCATGTATGAACATGATTCACTAGATCATCTCCCACACCGACCCTAAGACGATGAGCTTGAGCAGTGCCAGTGGGACGAAGCTTGCAACCTTCTGGGTACGAGATTATGATGACATGTATCATATATCAGATCCTATGACTATCATGAGTCCTCCATTCAGCTTGCCCAGCAACAGGGGTAATTCCAGAGATATTCTGAAGGATTGGTTAAAGGAGCCAACTCGTTTCAGGATGACATCTAACAAGATCTACAAGACAAAGATATTGAGGAAGGCGTACCAATACTTGATCATATTCACATGTCGACTGAGTGGCCAAAAAACCACTGAAACCTTTCCTCAAAGTTGGGTGATCACATTGGACCAACTGGCTAGAGAAGGAATACCATGCAACTGGTCCAACATACTGGCTCATCAGTTGAAGGAACAATTCACGAAGGCTCGAAAATCACCTGAATGTATGCATGCAGAGATTTCCATGTCCGCCTACATCTTAGATGCAGTCTGTGCCCGACATGAGTTCTTAGGCTTGGAGTGGGCATGGTCACCGGTGAAGACTGTTGTGAACAAATATTTCAAGTTGTTGTCTGAATACAACTTCAAGGGAGTAATCATATGACTGTTTGACCATTTTGTCACCCTAGTGTATAGGTTGATATTCAAACTGTTCGGTGTGGAGCATGATTATTTAGAGGTCTTTGTTTCAGCCGGATGTATACCCAGGAAGTTTGTACACCCCTCCATGCGGGGGGGTGCAGGGGGGAAGAGATATATATGCAGCAGCCACAAGGATATGAGGTAAAAGGGAAGGAGAACTAGTGTGCAGGTTGAAGAAGAGCTTGTATGGCTTAAAACAGGCTCCAAGGCAGTGGTATCTAAAATTTGACAAGTTTATGTCTAAACAAGGTTATACTAGATGTCACTCTCATCATTGCGTTTATCTAAAAAAGAAAAATGATGGCAACTATATTATATTGTTATTGTATGTAGATGACATGCTTGTAGCAGGGTCTAACATGCAAGAAATAAATGTGCTCAAAAGAATATTGGAAAATTCATTTGCAATGAAGGATTTGGGAGCTGCAAAACAAATCCTTGGTATGAGAATAGCTAGAGACAGGAAAAATCACAAATTAACATTGTCTCAGAATGAGTACATACAAAAGGTGTTGAAAATATTTAATATGCACAATGCAAAACCAGTTAGTACACCTTTTTCTAGCCATTCCAAACTTAGTAAGGAGATGTGCCCAAAGACCCATGAAGACATGGATTATATGTCTAAAGTTCCTTATGCATCAGCAGTTGGAAGCTTAATGTATGCAATGGTCTGCACAAGGCCTGATATTGCACATGCAGTGGGAGTTGTAAGCAGGTACATGAACAATCCAGGAAAAGAACATTGGATGGCAGTGAAATGGATTCTCAGATATTTGAGAGGTACCTCAAATCAAGCATTATGCTTTGGTGGTTCAAACATTTCTCTATAGGGATATGTTGATGCAGATATGGCAGGTGACAGAGATAACAGGAGGAGCACTACAGGATATGTATTTACTATAGGTGGAATAACTGTTAGTTGGGTTTCAAAAATCCAAAGTGTTGTTGTACTTTCAACAACAGAAGCAGAGTATGTTGTTGCTATAGAGGCTAGTAAAGAAATGATTTGGTTACAAAGGTTTATGGATGAATTGGGTAAGAAGTATGATATGGGCATGTTATACAGTGATAGTCAAAGTGCCATTCATCTTACAAAGAATTCAACATTTCATTCTAGGACTAAACACATACAGCTCAAGTACCATTTGATATGATCAGTGTTGGAATATGGAGAGTTGAAGCTGGAAAAGATACACACTAGCCAGAATCCTACAGATATTCTAACAAAAGTTGTAACTAGGGAGAAACTGAGAATATGTTCAGTTTCAATTGGTCTTCAAGGATGAAAATGAAGATGAGAAACAACCAAATCCAAAGAGGAGTCATTTTCCAGCAAATGAAGCAGTGGTCGAGTTGCTACAACCATTCTCCAAGTGGGAGATTGTTGGGTGTGGAGCATGATTATTTAGAGGTCTTTGTTTCAGGCGGATGTATACCCCAAGAAGTTTGTACACGCCTCCACACGAGGGGGGGTGCGGGGAGGATTGTCCCCCCCCCCGTCGGTATCCGAGGGGGCTAATCCGCCCCGGCTGGGGGGTTTGGGGGCTAGCAGTCCCCCGGCGGGGGTGCAAGGGCAACACCCCCGAAGCTAAAAATAGATGTAAAATTTCCTTGTAAAAGTATAGTAATTTCTAGTCAATCTGGGTTATTGATTAGGCAGATGATCTAATGGTAGAACTTATGTTTAGTTTAGGGTTTTTTTGCCTAGAAGGAAACCCCCTCTCTTTGTATGAGGATATTGTATTGAGGCTATGTAATAGATGTGTATTCTCAGAGAAAGAAACAAAGAGGTGAGACTGTGAGATAAAACAAAGGATACTACAATGGATCTACTGTAGGTTATGTCTCTTCATTTTGCTGGATAATAGAAAGGAAGACTAGCTGTTCGAGGTGGACATAGCCCAAACTGGGTGAACCGCGTATATCTGTGTCTCTC
Source organism: Pinus tabuliformis (assembly GCA_031772625.1). Lineage (NCBI taxonomy): Eukaryota > Viridiplantae > Streptophyta > Pinopsida > Pinales > Pinaceae > Pinus > Pinus tabuliformis. The sequence continues at coordinate 288,309,041 of CM062808.1, forward strand.
TGGTTTTATTTGTTTGTGTTTTTCTGCATATTATATGTCTTGCATTTCTCTGTCATATATAATATTTTTCTAACACGAACAAGATCCACCCTGCATGTCAAAGGAAGCAATGGAGCCATTGTTAGGCATTGAAGATTGGTATGGCTCACTGTCCAGCACTTTCATCTGAATATTCAGTGCATAGAAGCCTCGGCATGTGCTACCAAAGTTTGCCTTGGACGTACTTGTCATGCAGGGAGTAGCATATCATACCTCAGCAAGATTAACAACTAGACTATAGCAAAATAAGAAGGCACCTTGGCACATTTCTTCCATCGTCAATTGGGTTATATGATATTTGGAGTATAAAAGAAGTAGATGTTAAAGCATAACAGATGAAGAAGTACCCGTTCGACCTCTGAAGCTTCAACCCATATGACCCACATTGCATTGTGAAGGATCACTGCAAGAGAGTTCAGTTCAACTGGATCCATGGGGCATTTCATTGGGTTGAGTAAGATTCGGGGAGGTATTGATACAATTCTTCTGGACCCAATCAATAGGCTGGCTTTGCCGTTGAGTGGTTAGAAAAGCAACCTGAAGTAGCATCACGGAGACCACCAATAGTAGTAGTAGTAGCAGAGGTAGTAGAGCCAAGCATACTTATGTGTGACAAAGGGAAGAGGAAGATTGTTGACCGCATGGACAAGGAGCAAAGCTGCAAGTTTCGAGCAGATCCACTTGTAGAAAAAGCAACTATGTGTATTTAGGAAAAGAGGCAGTAGCGCGACAAGCAAATCGCGCGAAGGTGGAGGGATAAAAAGAGAATGGAAGAAGCAGATAAGGAGTTGTATGAGTTGAGGGAGAAACTCCGAGAAGAACAAGAGCTTCACCAACAGGAGAAGGAAGCCCAGCAACAACAGATACAACAGGGGGTGCATCATGTGCAGACAAACAAAGTAGAACCCGTACAAGTAGTTGATTCATCTTAACAGCTGGCATCAGGTGAACAGGGTGAACCATTACAGGGGAGAGACTTTTCTCATGAGATAGAACAGGTGCTTGAATAGTTTGATGTAGACATGGATCAATAGGAGTTGGAACAGGACACCGATCTCATGCCTCAACACAAGGAGGTCGATTCACCCGCTTCATCGCATTCAGATGATGAGCAAGTATCAAATGACCAAGGAGGCATTAAGATCCTTGGTGGTCAGCCAGAAGCAGAGATGCACAACATCTCCTTTGACGAATATCATCATAGAGTTGTGTAGTCTCAGATAGTACTGACTCTGGAGGATCAAACATCCCCTGTGCAAGTTGAAGAACAAGTGATCGTGACAGATGTGCACAAGCATCCAACTACTTTGGCTGATGTAACTAGAGTGTATGTTGAAGCCACCTGCTCAAGTTTTCATTTCCTCATAGCTGAGAATGAGCGACTAGTGAAGGAACTACAGGTGGCCAAGAAAGAGGAGACTTGGTGACAATGTCGGCCCGAGCTGAACTGAAGAAGGGAATACTAGATGAAATATTGTCCCTTGATACAGTTATGCGAGAATTATATTCCAAGTTCAGTACCGTGCACCAAGCAGTCGTCCATCTCGATGGATGGTAGCAGCGATGTGCAAGAAGAGCATGCATCATGAAGAACATAAATGCTATTGTTGATAACATGTAATCATGGATGATGAAGTACAAGGGAGCCCCACTTCACTTGCTAAATATGATGAGGTCCAATGTAGTCGAGCTACAAGCACGTATCTGGAGTTAGATCCGGAACTATGAAGACCTACCGCAACTCATAACTAGCATACAGGCTTCCCATGCATGAGTATTCAAGAGCATGGATGTTATATTGCACAATCATGCGATCCCATCACTTGTGACTCTCACCCAGGCTAAGACAAACAGCCATGTTGAACAGGAGATTGACTCATACTTCAACGAGTCATGCGTACTGCCATCAGCACAGACTTGCCTATTAGTACAGACATCATGCACAAGTATGTTGTTGGTCTGGCCACATTGAAGACAATGATGTGCATGCTCTCAGACGAGTTGGGTAAAAGAGCCCTAGAAGTGTACCCAGATGTTATGGAGGCAAGGTTTAGGTTTCAAACAGATGCCACAGCAGAACACGTGGACACTATCAAGGACTACCAATCTTGGCATCAATATGTTACCATTGATCAGCATGAGGATGTCGAGAAGTTGGACTTCTATGGTTTTCTAAGACAGAATGATGTCTAGTTTGGCTTGTTCAAGCCATTGTTCACATGGGTACATGTGCATTGTAATGTTTTGTCATGTCAATTGCAAGTCAAGTGTCAATAGTGGATGTAACAGTCATAGAGTAGGTGAAGAGTCATGAGGGTAGTTGAATGGTCACAAAGGGGATGTCAAGGGTCACCCCACCCTTTGCTATAAATAGTCCTTCATAACTCATTGTATAGGCTTTTGGTCAGCCAAGCTTCTTTTAAGACTATCTTGAAGAAAGCTTGGACAATATTGTAACACGCCTTGGCTTTTCCATTGCACAGAGCTAGTACATCTCTTTGGAGGAGCAGGTAGATGTGGCTGTAATGTTTCACTGATGGGGCTAGCAGGTTTACATGGATGTATTGTATGATTGGAACTTACACTTTATATAATAAGAGCCAACATGTTTTCATGCATATGTTGTTATTGTAGTTGGACTACTCCTGTTGCTTTAATGATATATGTTTTTTAACTTATGTATTTGTGTATGCACTGATTCACATGCAATTATATGAATCTTGTTCCAAATGTGTTGTATATGTTGTTAATGTTGTCATCGTTCGTGTCCACTGCTCTTCCAGACACTAGATAGACCTTTCACATGAACCTTGCTGTAACAACCGTTGCACTCGTTCGGACTGATCCGTGTGTGATGTATGTGTTATCTTAACTTGTACATTGTGACTACCACATCCGAGTGGAGTACTCTGCCAAAAGTTGTGTATGTCCTTTTATGTTGTGTGTTCCTAGCCAAGTTGGGACTGATCCCTTTCAACCTGGAACTCACCTTCACCCTTATCTCCCCCCTTTTGTGTTAGAACCTCTCATACATCTTCCTTGACTCACTTCAAAAGTCACACCCTTGCTACTAGAAGAGTTATCCTACTTGCCTTTGTGCAACATCGTGTTCAAGACAATATCTTATGGCCCATTGCTGGGACTCGTACACCAGACAGTCTAAGGTCTAATTGGGACTTCTTACCATGGAGATCCGCTTGACATGTTTGCAAGTCCAGTACCGTCAACACAAGATAAAGAATATAATTTGTTTGAATGTACACTCTGTCTCTAGCTTAAGAATAACTTTTATGTTTTCCACTCAAGATTAAAATTAGAATTCTTAACTTCTCTTCTTTTTAATTGGATCTCTAAATATTTTCCTCTCCTTCACACCATATATCTTAAAGGAGCCAATGAATTTTCCTAACCTTCCCTGTAAATTTCACCTGTAAACTCTGTATTTGATCACCTCAAGCCTGTGACTCCATTTTCCCAATGGCTTGTCTTCCTACTTTTAACCCAATAGTACAAAACACCCAAACCTAAACTTAATAACTAGCCTAATACCTTGAGTCAAACAAAGTTAAATCATAAATAGAGATACCTCTTTGAAACTGGAAGGGCTAGATTCCCAGTTTCCAAAGTGGTTATGTGGTTACCTCAGTGATTTTTTTCACAACCTCAAAAATTACAGAGTGATAACATCTTGGTTAACATATTGGGGAAGAACATACCTTCGTTTGAAATTTTATTTCCCTAGTTAAAAAACTTTATTTCAACATCATGTAAAGATTTTCTTTTGAGAAATAAATGTTTTGAGGTTGTAAAATTTGTGCATAGTTGAAATTGTGTGTTTAATACTATATAGATCTAGCTCCTAAAATAATTCATACTAGAGCTCATCTAGATTTGAATCCTCCCAATATCCTAGATAATCCTGAGAAATTGAGAAGGAAGAAAAGCTTGACGGATAGTCAAGAGAGTAACAACCCTATGCCACGAGCTGATTCTTTTCCAAAGAGGTTTGTTACCATAAAAAACATTCAAACATTCAATTTGATCTACACTTTCAAATCATTGTGCTTAGATCCAAATCTGAAAGCTTTACAACTAAAATTTTCATTGATTGTTACGGGTAGAATCACCCTAGGGTCTTGGGTTGAGAACCCCAATAGAGCAGAGGGAATACAACATAAAGAAACATGCAAACAGGTAGTCCTAATACTTAAACTACTGAAGTAGGAAGAAAAAGGTATTACCTGAAGGTCCTACGTTTGAGTTCGTTCCTGTAAGGTCCAAACCCTCTGCTTCTTCCAATGTTTTAGAAATTGCAACTCATTCAAACAAAGCATATACAACAACAATAATAGAAAGCATGTTCATGATATAGGTGTTAGGTCATATAAGCATGTAAGAAAATAAGAATTAACATAAGATTTCATTAGCAAATCATAACATATATTAAGGCATTAAGACCATCAACATTAGGAACAAGACAATGCCTCTTTATTAATGTAATCTAAATAAAGTATGAAAGAAGTACAACCTGAGTTGTCTGCCCGATCCAACGAAGCCATCCTCCATATCTGTCCTGCCCAGGCCTCAGCAATCCTCCTCTGTAGGTATACACAAGGATGTCATAAGGGGATGAAGGACATCTCGAGAAGGAAACAGAGGCTTCTTATGACTTGGGAGTGGAGAAGGCACTAGGATTTCTTCAGACTTAATCAGCAATGTAATCAACTATAATATCAATATCTAATACTTTCTCCCCCCTTAGGCCTTCCCATGGAGGTCTATTTATACTTATCCAAATTAGTTTTTTAAGTTGGGAAACAGTTGGACCATAGGTTACAGTAGATGAGTAACAGGTAAAACCATAAACTCCACCCAAATTTGAGGAGATTATATACTTTTTAATGTTTTAACACATATACGCGGGTTGGCTATAGAATGACCTGCATGTACATGCTTTTTATACAGGTAAAAATAACGTATGGGATTTAAAGCATTATTTTTCAGAATTTGGACCAAGTCTCGAAGCGAGGGGTTGCCCTAAGCCATAATAAAAAGCATCAAATTTACCAAGGGTGGTAAATGGTGGTATAACATTAGGCTAGATGTTCAAATTTTTAGAGACTAATAAAGGCATAATATTAGTTGATGCATCAAAATCAACAAGACAATTGTGCACATTGTAGTTAAATATCTCAAATGTTAGGAGAAATGGGGGGGGAGGGTTGAGGTTCTTGAAGTTGCATTCAAGACATTAAAAATGGATTGGAGGTTAACTGAGGTATGGGAGTGGCCTAGTCATCTAAATTTCTAGGATGAAGTGGACTTGTTGGTGGAGGACTACTCACGAGGTAGTGAAGTTTTTAATAATTAACTCACGTTGGTTAGCTATCTTGGCAAGCTCATACAATGAAATATTGGCCCACATCTTCTTCATATCTTCAATGATGTTGTACCCTATGTCTGACTTAGCATTTCCTTCTATGGATGCTTGACGTATGGAAGGGGACTGCACGGACTTAGCTGAGGTTTCGAGAATCGATGAGGTGCCCTTAGCACCAACCGAAGTATCTTTTTGAGTTTGGCTCGATGAATTATTGGGGGTAGAGACTAAGGGTTGATTTGAGTTGTTCGATGGAATAATTCTCCTTAACAATGCCTTCTTCTTTTCCTCCAATGTATGATTTGGTACTGACCTCTTACTCCTCAGGTTATAGGTCTTTGGTAGCTTAGGGGAGGGGTGTATCCTATGTTGAATTCTTGGATAGATTGGGCTTCCACTCCATGAATGACCTCAAATAATAAAATAGTGGAACTGACATTCACATCTAGGGTAGTGGCTTTTTCCTTGGGGCCGTTGGATTATTCCTCATTAGCTCCAATGGTCCACTCATAAAGCATATTGGAAACTACTGCAGTCATATTATGTATCCATTATGAACACGTTTTTTCTGAATGAGCATCTTGGTGAAAGGTGCAGTAATTTTCCATACCTAGCACTTCTACATTGAAATTCACATTAGAGCTTTGAGTTGATTTTGCAAGGGAATTGGTGTTCTTCCTAAAGAAAGGTTTAGCCGATTTACTACCCGATGAGCTCTCACTAGTCTTCCTCTTCAATTCAAAGACTTCATTGGTTAATTTCTTTAAGGATTTGGCTAACCCCTCAAAATTGAAAGAATCCTTATCCTTATCACCAGACTTTCCAGTTGAGGCCCAAGCCTTCTTACTTGTCAACTTAAACTCTTCCCTATTAGCATGCTCAAATGCCCCTATGGACAACAAATCCTTTTCTATAATGAGAGCTTTGACGAAGTTTTCAACTAAAGTAGATTTAGCCTCTCACTTGACAAACACATCGATATCACATGGGAGGGATTTGGTGTAATAATAAATAGTAATAGAATCATCAAGAACCACATGAATTGGGAATTTATTCAAAATGGTGGTGAATCGTTGATTAAAGTTCTTTACCTTCTCCTTATTATGGAACTTTAAATTGCTTAATTCAGTGAGGAGCATAGATGGGGTCATATCTTTGGAGAAATGTTTGAGGAAGGTATTTCAGAACTCATCCCAATTACGTATGGAGGCCACCAACAAGGAGTGGCACCATGTCACGGCTTTATTATATAGGGTGCACAGAAAGAGCCTACAAGCAACATCATCATACTGCACCCTCATCATTTTCAAGGCTAAGTAAAAGTTATTGATATGATCTTCAGTCGTGGTTCCCTTTTTAGGGTCAAACTTTGGGAGATGTTTCTTAGGGTGACGAGGCATGTCATGAAGAGGACCTTGGATGCCTAAAGGGGACTAAGCCATCCAAGATAAATGTTGTCAAAGGTTATCTCTTGCTGGCATATGGAACATGACGTGGTTGGTGTTGCATTCAGAATCACTTTCAGTGCCTGACCTAGACCCTTCACTAGTGTGAGGTCGTTGTTTTCTATTACCTCAAGGGACCCTCAAATGTCCTAAATGCCTAAAGCTCCTGACATTTCTGAAATTTCACAATTTCCTCAGGAACCTGTGAGGTCTCTCATTGCAGGGGGGGTCTATATTATAAATATTAATTCAATTTATAGTATTCTCATCATTCCTTTGCCTCTAGATCACCTCAGTGTTTCCCATAGGCAGTTTACCATTGACCCCAACATTTTTCGGCAATGGTTGATTATTTCCCTGTACATACTCCTGTCATTGTTTGTTATTACCTTCTGTAAATGTTCTCCTAGGGCCTTGTCTCTCTAATCCTAGGGGAATTTCCAATCCTTCAATTGAGACTCTTTCAATGACATCCACATAGTCATCCAATATCATCACAATAAAATGCGATAGAAAATTAACCAGGACACCTTGACGAGTATGGTGAGTTTTGGAAGTGTGTTGGTTAGGGAGTGAACTTGTGGTAGGGATTCACTTTAGACATTTAGAAAACTCCTGAGAAATATGGTGAAAATCCCTTAGATGGTTATATGTGACTTCATATAGAGGACGTTCCTTTTCCATAGGAGTATGCTAAAGTGGAGGAGCTTGAGAGTCCCCGAGGTGGAGATCTCTGAAAGGTGGACCAAAGGTGGGATGGAGAGGAATTTTAGAGGAAGAAGGATGAGGTTGATTTGTAGCTTAATGGGAAGCTTCGTGACAAGGACGCGTGTTGATGCCAGTCATCGTCTTTCCTTCTAGTGCCAAATCTGTTGACAAGCTAGAATTTATTGCCAATGTCTAGGGGATCTCCCCGGAGCAGAATCCCAATTAGACTCTACACTATTTGGTTTAGGGATCCTATCTAGTATGTAGGTTCGATTTTTTTCTCATTAGTTGATGTTTTATTTGGACAAGGAAGGGAATATCAGTTAAGCGGAATGTATCAACTTCAACAAACACAAGTAAGGAACTAATGAATACCCAATAAAACAAATACCATAAATAACAACAATAGAGTTTCAAAGCATGAATCCTAACAAAATCATTGTTAGCAAGACTTTAAATAAGACCACAAATAAATAAGACATAAATTTATCAACCAAGAATGAGTTCATGATTGTTAACGATTGAAAACACAAATGACCACACAATCCACAAATATACTATGCCCATATCAATAAAATAGTTTGTCAAGATGAGCATAAGGCCATCATATCATATACCATTCACGTGTTGCAAAGGAAAACTCACGGCACTAGAAGATACGTGAGAAAACAGTACACCAAAGCTCATAGGAGCTTTCAATTCATTAAGCTGATAATATTCATAGCACCAACATACAAGGTCCCCGTCAAATCCAACAGTGGAAATATACCATTATTCTATGCATTCAGTAAAAGAGAATAAGTTCTCAAAACAATATGCACCAGAATAAGTCCAAAGCTAAAAGTCCTTTATAATGTGCCATGAGGGTATATTTATATAAAAGAGGGTGAATTTTGGTCCAGACATTACTATTAGACTTCCTCATGACTCTTGGACTTCCTCATGACCTTTCAAATTCCAATTTCGTTCTACTCTATTCTACCTTTTTATTCTACACAAAATAAACTAAGTATACCCTAACAATTTAGTAATAGACAATTCTCGTACATCTATGTGCAACTGATCCATGAGGTAGGTGTGCCAGATCTTATACTCAGAAGCTATTGGGGTCATCTTTGGCTTCTCTTCATCATGTCTATGGAGGCATTCAAGGGCATCTGTAATGAGAAAGCTTCTCTTGACCTTGATCTGATTGGCTAGAGTTACTAGCTTCATGTATATCCTCACCTGTGTTGTAAGCCTGCATGTAAGGGTCAAGAAATGCTTGAACCTCCTCTAAGATTTCATCATGCTTCCTTCCTTCTCCAACTGCTCCAATAGAATAAACCCCATGATCTTCAATCACAGACTCTAACCCACTCAGAAGATGTCTATAAGAGGCAAGAACTCTGTCAACATCCCTATCCAACTTATTCTGTGATTAGATCTTAATGTGTACCTTGACTTTGTCATTCGGGTGGTAATCTAATCCTTCTCCAGGAGAACTTTCAGTGCCTCTAGATACTTATTTGTCCACTCATGAATGTTGTTGAGAGCTATAATAGCTTGTTTCAGAATGGAGTATTTTCCCTTCATGTCAGCCTATATGGCTAGGATAAGGGACACAGTGTGATGCAGCTTTGCAATATTCTCATAGATGAGTTCCATTTCTTATCTCAGGGTTTCAGATTCTTCCTTGATTGAGGGCTACAATTCTTCCTTGATTGAGGGCTACAATTCCTTCGTAGTAGAGTGGACCAGGTGAAGTGTTATATTCTCTTCTTCTATCCTCCTCTTATCTCCTTCTTCTTTGGAAGCTCTTCAATCAGATCCATGGTGCTTGCCTTGGATTTTCGCAATCTTCTTGCTCATTCCTCCCACATTCAACTCAGTTGGAGTCACAAAGGCTTTCCTGATTGAGGTGATCATATCAAGATTTATCGTGGTGTCTAGGATGATATCCTTTTCCATGGTCACGGACAAAGGCTTCGCAGGGTTCCTGGAATAATATTTCCTTTTTTCCTGCATGACTTTACAATTGACATGATCGAAGGTAATTCTGGTTAGGTCCATCACTTCCTCTTCCACTTCATTGGGAATTCCCAACTCATTAATAAGAAGATGCCCTCTCATTATGGGAGTTCATGGAGGAACATTTATCAAGGGAAGTTCAGCCTACACGTTGAACTCCTAATTTTGTTGTTGCTTTTGAAACTCTTGTTGAGCTTTCTTATCGACCTCTTGTTGTTGTGTCTTCAGTTTTTCTTCTTCCTACATTTTCTTTTCCTCTTCAGCCTTCCTCTTTCATTCTTCCTCTAGTCTCTTATTTTATTTCTCTTCTTGTTTTGGTTTCTTCTTGACATCTTCTTCCCATTTGTGTTTCTCTTCCAGTTTTTCCTGCTTCCACTTCTTCTCTTATTTTTCTCCTGATCCCTCCATTCCTCTTCTTCCCTTTTCATTTGGTCTTCCTCCTATTGTTTCTTTATTCTTTCTTCTTCCTGTCATTTATTATATGGTTTGTCTTCAGGTTGTTGGTCCTCCTGGTTTCTTTGTCATCCTTATTTCTTCTTCTCTTCTTCTCTTCATCTCCAAATTTTTCCTTGCTAAGGTCATATTTCTCTCCTCTAAAACTTCGTCATCTTCACCCACATCTTGTTCATTTAGAGGATCTTTTGTTTCTTCTCCTTTGTGCTTCTTCAGTTTCCCTCTTGTTTCTTGTCGCTCTTTCTTTCTCTTAAGCAAGGTTGACCTATATTGTAGGCTGACATTTTCTTGTGAATGCTCAACTTTCTCATCCTCCTTTTCTTGTTGTTAAGTTGGGATGAACTCTCTGATCACATTGTACCAATTTCTGACTTTATCCTCGTGAGATTGCCTGGTATGCGGGTATGACCAGTTAAAATTGCCCTTCTTGCAATGAGTTTCTACCACTCTTTTGGGGTCATAGGTATGGTGACTCAAGGTCACTAAATGGAATCCCTTTATCTCCTCATCTTCCACCTCAACCTTCTTGAATCTTTCAATAGTATATGCCCCAATAGTGAGAATGAAGGTGGGCTAAGGCTTCTTCTTCCCCTTGCTCAACGTCTTTGAAAAACATGTAGTCATCTGATAACATACCTCCTATTATGTTTGTATATCAATAGGTGTCATATATCATGATTGACTTGGTTTAGCTCTAAAATATGTACATACCTTTGCTTGCTGCAAATGTTTTCCATATTCAAAATCAAAAAAATAAAAAAATTTAAAGAGGGTATGTCCTAGAAAAAGAATAAAAGGACAAAAGAATGAAAAGGTCAGAAAAAAATAAAAAATGAACACCAAGAAAATAAAAATACCATGAAAGTGTGCAAGCCCAAATGCCACTACGACTTACTTTGATGCAGCATAAAAGATTGTGTGCAACTTGTTACTTATGCCACAATCCATGGTAACCAAAAAATTTAAACTTGGTTATTCCATGTTTTGAATTTCATGCTTAGAGATAGAGAATAAAATCTGACCAAACTGTTTAATCTTGGCAGATAAGTAGATAGGTAGAGTGAATAAAAGGAAGCTCAACAGTTTAATCTGAGCCCTTGGATGTCATAAGGTTAGACTTAGTTAGAATACCATTGTAAAAGAAAAGAAAAGGTTTTGATAAGGGTTTGCTAGTTTAAGTTCACCCTAATAAAAGAAGAAAAAATGGTAAGATAAGTAGGTAGGGTAAGTAGATGATCAGTTGCAAAATTTTGTATGATGAATTATTATCTAGATATCAAGTCATATACTTTCATCATCAAAAGCACTTAAAAATATGGATAACAATGAAGACATTTACATCATAAACAAAAGTCAAACTAATTAACCTCCTCACTCATTTTTCCCTAAATTTTACTAATTTCCCATAAGTACTAAAGGCACCAACAACCTGAAAGTTAAAGGGATTTAGAGCATTTCTCTGACTTCTGGAGGGACCAGACCCTCAGTCCAATAACTTGCAAGGCCCAAGTGCTAAAGCCCCTTCATCAAAATTCACCCCCTTCATAATTCATTCATTCCCTTCAAATCCTTTTCCCAAGGTAAAATCACTCGTTTACTTAGGAAAAATAAATAGACCCCCTCAAACACATTTTAGCCTAAGTCATAATGTTGGATGATGAATGTATTTTCGGAAACATTTACTTAGCGCATTTTCTTTTTCCATGGTCATATTAACTGTTAATCCTTATTATTTATTTAACTCCCAAAACAAATTACCCTCACCCGTATTATTAATAAAAATCCCTTAATAAATAAATATCCCTTCTCGATGGTTTCAAAAATAAACCATAATAAAGTTAATTTAGTTAGATTAATTAATCAAACCTTGGTTAATTAAGAGCCAAACCCACCCCCCGATGTGTTAAAAAGGAATTAATTAATCACTTGGATTAATTAATAGCCTCTCCGCAAATACATTCAACCCTGATATTATAAAAATTGTTAATCCTTCATTCATCCAATCATATCATCCCCGATATAATTTAAGTCTTTTAATTATGTTAAATATGCCATCGGGCCCCCTCCATAACTCCCTAGCACTTTCCATTACTGACTGCCATTCGATCTGCCTTCCCCCATCCGACGACTCTCACTCATATCATGCGGGCCTTTCGGTCAAATGTTAACCATGCCATATAAGTTGTTTTGACTTTTTGCCGATGCTACGTGTCATTCAATGTGTGGCTTTGCGCGACCCTCTGCCAAAACCACCAACCTCACAAAATTCATGCGATGAAAACCATTACCGCTCTTGCTTACCACCTCCGCCAAATGACAAAGTGTCCCATCAGTTAATTAAACCAACTGTCGTTTTCTCGTTCACCTGCCAAAAGCCATTCACATTGTGCATAAAAGAAAAAAATATTCATTGATTTCCCTTTTTACCGAGAAAAGAAAATTCTGCCTTCCATGCACGCATAGAGTATGTCCAGACCAGAAAGTTACTCCCAACCACCAAACACCATCAGTTGTTGAACTCTAGGCAACTGCAGACTACTATGTGCACCCAACAAAAGTAGGCACCAGTTGGAACAATGGGATATCGAGGATCGAACTGCTGCTATCCTTGAAATTAAGAAAGTTCTTACTAAAAAGAACTTAATGCTGAACCTGGAAAAAGGAAGTCAAAGTATTCAAGAGGACATGATTTTATGTTAAAATATGACATTCTAAGAGATAAAGGACTTCCAAGCCCACTGGTCATAAATGACAAACTGATGACTACATTGATAAACTGCACAAACAAGCCAAAAGTCAAGTCAGCTCTTCCACAATGAAAGAACTACCTATATTGAGCATGAAGTTAAGCACCTGTTCACAGTCCAGCCCAATTTTTCAAAATAGACTGAAGCTGACGAAGTGTACAGGAAATTAATCGGGATGAAGATACCAAATGAAGAATGGTGGATCAATATGACCGATATCCTATAATTTACTATGGTAAGCCTGAGGTAAACAGAAAATACTTACTGAGGTAAAGTCTGGTAAACAGGTAAAGAGTATCAGTAGGGAAAAGTAACCAAAGATCCAATACACAATTACTAAAGCAACAGCAAGAGGCAAATTCGAGTTTCAACCTCCAGCTCTTCCATAAATAAAGGGACATCAGTAATCAGTTTTACATCTGTCTCTATGTTTTTGTAAAAGATATTTTGTATTCCCTAGAATAAATCTCACGTAGTTATGAGATATTTTTGATGTAATTTTTTATAAATACTTCTCCATTCAAAGTATTGTGGGTGGATTCTATAACATCTCTGTAAACCTATGTTATCAAGTTGAGAAAGCTTTTGTACTCTCGATTTTTGCTAGAAAATGAATGAAAATTGAGGACATTTCATCAGATTCTCATGCAGTATAATTACAAATAAGTATTCTATCCTTGTGATTTTATGTGTTTTCTATATGTTTCAATGTTTCATGCATCTTAAATCTAAATGGTAGAATAGTCAAAGTATATCAGAATTATCTTTATTTCTCTCTGCTATCAATAGTCTACCATTTAAATGTTTTCTTCTAAACTATCTCGATAAAGGAATTCTTAACTGCTCCTTTATCCCTGTAGTTTTTCTCTAATAAGTCCCTGGTATAGGATTCTTAGTTGCCCTCTGCTAGTTGACCTATCTTCCTTTCCTCTTTCTGATCCTAACTTGAGGATTCCTGATTGCCCTCTAGTTTTGAGCAGAACTATCATCCATTCAAGCCCCAAAGTTTGTTTTCACTCTGCTATCCTGCCTGTTGAACTCATACCTTAGAAATTTGACTTGATCCAGTGAATTATCCCTGATTGAATCCATAGCCCAATGGCCTAAAAGCCTAGTTTTCCCATTTGTTTCATAATTCCACCACTCTCAAACAAAACAACCTCCTTGAACATTAATACTAGCCTAAAATCTTTTCAAACATAGCTAAATCATAAAGAGAGAGCCCTCTCTGGACTTAGGTGGGCTAGCACCGAGTCTAAAAGTTGGTTTGTAGTTACCTTGGATCCTTTCCTTCTTTCAATAACTTCTAAGGAAAATCTGAGTGATAACATAGTGGCGACCATACTGGGGAAGAACTAATCCTCAGTTGAAACAAACCTTTAAGAAACCCAAAAAGCTTGATTTGAAATATCTTAAAGGAGTGATAGAAGTTATTTTGAAAAATCCATAAAAGAATAGCATTGAAAACTTTGAAATATGGCTTCAGGAAGAACTCATTACACCAGGGCTAACCCTGATCCACATCCTCTCCCTATGTTTTAAAATCCTAACCTAATTCCAAGAATCATTAGAAGGCAAGAAAGTTCATTAAGTCCCAGACCTTTGTTCAGATCACAATCATGTCTTGTTGAGTGGCTTTTCCTAGAAAATCTTCCTTTTGATGAAAATTTTGAACTCTCTCTATTCAGAACCACATCTGACAGTGAATTATTGGACCTAGTCCAAGATCCAGAATTCCTCAGAGAACTTGAAACCCAATGAGCCAAATTTTCAATTGATCGATATCTGTAGAATTCCACTCAGTCATATCTTATCACTGATAGAATACCTGAACTTTTTGAAACTACTTCTCTTTCTGCTAGTTCATCATTATTCCCTCACTCTTCTGAAATCCATTTCACCCCTCCCTTCATCCCTTCACTTCCTCCCCACCCAATCATCACACAACATCCCAGCACTACCTCTAGTTCTTCCTCCACAACCCAAACATCTCATGTTACCCCAACTCCCGTTCATACTACTACCCAACCAAGAATCATGGCCAATAGATATGCTCCCCTTGTAATTCCTGCTCCCCTAGGTGCCATGCCTCAGGACTATTAGAGTAAAATTACTACTTTTAATGGAACTGGAACCTACACAGCTCAGCAGCACACTAAGAAAATGACTGACTATTTTGAGATATATGAAATTGATACAGTTGAAATTCAAATGAGAATTTTTGTTCAGAGTCTGACTGGGGAAGTTAGAACTTGGTTTAGATCTTTAGGCCCCCAAAGTATAGATAGCTTAAGAATTCTCTACCAACAATTCTTAAATAGGTGGGAGAAAAGGAAGGACCCCCTACAGATTTTATCTGAATATGAGAAACTTAAAAGGGGACCTCATGAAACCCTTCAGGACTATTGCACTAGGTTCAATAGTGTTCATAGTTCCATTCCACTCAACCTTAGACCCCCACCTGGTTTACCCTGATAAAATTTCGTGATGGATTTGATTCAAATATGGCTTTCCAGTTAAGAGAAAGGAATCCCCCCACTCTGGATGAAATGAAGAGTGTAGCAGTAAGTGATGAGGCTAACCTGCTTTCCAAAAGAGCCAAAGCTACGAACGAGAGAAGAATACCTACAAAAGAAGAAAATACACCCTTTGAACAAAAGATGGATGCTATGGTTAAAGGAATGGATAGATTGTTGGATAAAGTTGAAATAATTGAAAGAAAATCTCCTTGGGATGGCCAACAAGCTAATTCAGGGAGAAATCCTAACTTTAGAAAAAATCAGAACCAAAATGCTGGAAAGAATATTCTTGACCAGAACATCAGACCACCTTTCCAAGAAAACTATGCAGAGGCCTCCCACTCAAAAGACCCTAAACAAGACATTCAGATAAATTTAATAGATCTAGATGATAAGGAAGATGTTTTCCTAACTCAGGACGACCAAGAGTCCCATATATTGCAACAATTCCAAACCCAAATAGGAGATTCATTTGATTTCAGATAGGGATATGACTCTGCTATTTTTGAGGTACATAAGAAGTATAATTTAAGAAGCAGAAAAGTACTGATACCCCGAAACCAAACCAGAAAATAGGTCCTAATCAACCTAAAAAGGGTAAAATAGTCCCAGTGACAAAAACACTTTAGATCCTTTCAAGAACAACTCAAAATCCTTCCAACCCCACCATAGAAGATGTGTCCGATAATCAGCCCAATAAGGAACAACCTTCCATTTCTCTTCCCTCCAAAGAAATAGTGGAAGAGTCTCCAAATATTGGATTAGAAAAATCAGCAAAGAATGTCCCAAATTCTGAAAGAGAAAAAAACATAGAAAACATTGTTGCCAGAAACCCAAAAGTTCAAACAAACAAACCAATCCTGCCCTTTAATCTTGGACTAGAGGTAGCCAGGCTTAAAATTTCAATTCCTTTGACAGAACTGGTAAAACATGATGTTTATAGGTCTCAGATAAGCAAATCACTAAATGTCATTGAAAATGAAGATTCTGTAAATCTCTTTGATGACCAGCCCGAGTTGATTTTTGGCCCTAAAGTAAATGGGAAACCAATGGAAGGAGGGATACCACCCTTCTATGCCAGTCTCAATAGCCATCATATGATTTTGCATAATGCCATGTTTGACTCTGGTGCCTCCCATAACCTCATGCCCAAATCTGTTATGGAGAAACTTAACTTGGACATCACTAGACCCTACAGGAATTTAATTTCCTTTCCAGTCAAGTGAGGTGTTTAGGGCTTATAAAGGATTTATGTGTTTCTTTGGTTCAATACCCTACCAAAACTATACTCATGGACATAGTGGTGGCAGATATCCCACCCAAGTATGGCATGCTATTGTCCAGATCCTGGGGTGCCAAACTTCAGGGGTCTCTACAATTAGACATGTCATATGCTACCGTATCTATTTTTGGAAAACCAAAGAAGTTATATAGAGAAACTTTAATGAAATATGTAGTGAGTAGTCAGGAAAAGCCTCAAAACTTTCCCATTTACTCATTGCATTCTGATATGGATTCCTTTATTCTCTATAATGCAAAAACTAATCCAGAATATACTCCAAATGATATAGCAGTAGAACCAAAAGAAATTGTAAAAGAAAGGTCAACTGTCCAAATTCAAGAGATATCAAATGAAAAAGAAAATCCAAATACCTTAGTTAAGAAAGATTCCACTACTCTGGATACAAATTATGAACATGAAATTTTATGGCATTTAGAGTTTGATGGTTCAGTAAACAAACTAGATGTAGGGGCAGGGGTATGGATATATAACTTAGAAAATGATCATGCAGAAGGTCATGCCTATAGTTTAAATTTCAAATGCACAAACAATATGGCAGAATATGAAGCACTCGTACTAGGCCTCAAGCTGGTCAAAGGATTAGGAGCTATAAGGGTATTAGTCATGGGATATTTCGAATGGATAGTTAAGTAGATTAATGGAGTTTACATAACCAGAGACCCTAGATTAGGACTTTACAGAGGTACAATTGTAGAAATCCTTAACACTTTTTTAGAAACCAATCTTGCAACCATTCCTAGAAAACATAACATGCAAGCTCATAGCCTGGCTATGTTTGCCAGCACTTGCAAATTTCCTTTTCAGCCCAATCACCAGTATATTGCTAAGGTTAGTCATAGGCCAACTATACCTGATAATCTTAAGAACTGGCAAGTTTTTGAAAATGATAAGAAGATTAATCACTTTCTAACATTAGATGAAGAATTTCCTAGAATTAATATAGATGTAGACATAGTTTCATATTTTTATCACACTAATGAGTTAGACATTAAAAAATTGGAAGAAAACTCAATAAACATGCTTCATCCTACTAAATTCATAAAAGCAGATATTCAAGACTTAAAGCAAATGGATATTGATGAAATAATTGATGATGAAACTAAAGTCATAAATCTCAAAGATAACCAATTACCCAAGGGATTGACTCCTTTGGAGGACTTATTTGACTCCAATGATATTCCTAAAAAGCCTAAGATGGAGCCTTTGAAAGCAAACATTGAAGAATGCAACATAGGAACTCAAGAGAATCCTAAGCTGATAAAATTGTACAAATCATTACCCCTTGATGAAAAGCTGAAATACGTTGAGCTAATGAAAGAATTCCAGGATTGTTTTTTCCTGGAGTTATGAGGAGTTAAAGTCCTATGATACTAGTATTATACAACACACTATCCCTTTGAAAGAAGATCAGAAAGCTTTTAGGCAAAAGCTAAGAAGAATTAATCCAATTTTATTACCTTCAATTGAAAAAGAGATCAAACGAATGTATGAAGCAGGAATCATTGCCCCCATTAGGTTTTCAGATTGGGTATCTAATCTTCTCCCTACAAGAAAGAAAACAAGAGAAATCAGACTGTGTGTTCACCTTAGAAATTTGAACAAAGTCTCGCTCAAAGACAACTATCCCTTACCTAAAATGGATCACATACTACAAAGGGTAGTAGGTTCCACAAGGATTTCACTTTTAGATGGATTCTTGGGTTACAACCAAATTTTAGTCCATCCTGATGACCAAGCAAAAACTGCATTCACAACACCATGGGGCACCTTCATGTATGTTAAAATTCCCTTTGGACTAAAAAATGCAGGAGCCACCTTTCAAAGGGCAATGGATATTTCCTTTGCAAAGGAAATCCATGATTTCCTGGTTATATACCTTGATGATATAACAGTTTTTTCGAAATCAGATCAACAACACCTAGATCATCTCAGGCAAGTTTTTTTCAAATTTAAGAAATATGGTATTTCTCTGAACCCAACGAAGTCTTTATTTGGTTTGGAAGAAGGAAAACTGTTAGGCCACATTATCTTTAAATATGGAATCCGAATTGACCCAACCAGGACTGAAGCTATCTTGCAAATACCTCACCCAAGAAACATTAAAGAACTTCAAGCATTTTTAGGGAAAATAAGTTTTTTAAGAAGATTCATCTCTAATTTAGCTGAACTAATTAGATTATTGAATAACATGTCGAAAAAATATTCGGCTATTAAGTGGACAATAGAAGCTAAGCAATCATTCGAACAAATAAAATTAGCCTTAACTCGAACACCAGTCCTTACAAACCCAAAATTTGACAGAGACTTCATTATCTTTTCCTTTGCATCAGAACACACCATAGCTACAATTTTACGACAAAAGGATGATCAAGGATGTGAAAAACCAATAGCCTTTTTTAGTAAATCTCTTAGAGATGCCCCATTAAAGTATAAAATAATGGAGAAACAAGCTTTTTATTTGGTAAAAGTGATTAAGGATTTCAGAGTTTATATATTGTATTCTCATGTAATAGCTTATGTTCCCAATGCTATGGTCAAAGACATCCTGACGCAAGATGGAGTTAATGGCAAGAGGGCAAAATGGATAGCTACTATTTTAGAATATGATATAGAGATAAAACCTACCAAGTTAATTAAAGGTCAGGGGTTGGCCAAACTTATGGTAGAAACAAATTGCCAAGCCCTAGACATAAATCTTATTGCAGAATTGGATAACAAACAGGAGATGGCAACTCCATAGATCAGCCAATGCTTTCTAGATTGCCCTTGGTATGTTGATATTATATATGTTCTACAAAACTTGCAGGTTCCTCAAGGGTTACCCAGAACTAAGAGTAGCTTTTTGAAAATGAAAGCTTCAAAATTTTACATCATAGATAATACTTTGTTTCGGAAAAATCATGAAGGTATTTTGTTGAATTGTTTATTAAAAGAAGAATCTGAAAAAGTACTCCAAGAATTTCATGTAGGGGATTGTGGTGGACATCTCTACTGGAAGTCAACTGCTGATAAAATTCTAAGGGCTGGATTTTACAGGCCAACTTTGTTTTCTGATGTAAAAAAGTTTGTAACATCCTGCCACAAGTGTCAAATCTTTGAAGGAAAACAAAAACTTCTAACTTTACCTTTCAAACCAATTTCCACCGAAAAACCATTTCAACAATGGGATCTCGACTTCATTGGAGAAATCCATCCACCCTCTTCTGCTCAACATAAATGGATAGTCACTGCAACTTATTACTTTACGAAATGGATAGAATCTATTCCCTCTAGACAGGCCACTAATACTGTAATAATAGGTTTTCTAGAGGCTAATATTCTGTCTAGGTTTGGTTGTCTTGACAAAATCATCACAGATAATGCTACAACCTTCAATTCAAAGAAAATGATTGATTTATGTCGCAAGTATCATATAACACTTGGTCATTCCACAGCTTACTATCCTCAAGGGAATGGACTTTCAGAATCCTCCAATAAAAGTCTAATGAATATTAACAAAAAACTATTGGAAGACAATAAGAAAACTTGGAACAAGAGATTAAGCAATGTTTTGTGGGCTGATAGGCTTACAACTAAGAAATTCATTGGAACCAGTCCCTATGAGCTAGTGTATGAAATGGAGGCAGTTTTCCCCTCATATTTGGGAGTTCCAGTCATGAAATTACTTCAGGAAACCCAAGTGGAACAAAATGATATATAGAGGAGAATTAACCAGACTATCCATTTATAGCAAACCAGGGAGGAAGTATATAACATAGCCCAAGTACTGCAAGAAAAACTTAAGAAGATTTTTGACAAAAGGACCAAAGCAGAAGACTTCTATCTGGGAGACAAAGTTTTGAAGTGGGATTCCAGAAGAGAGGACAAAGGGAAACATGGGAAGTTTGACTTCCTGTGGACCATACATAATATATTCCTTCAGAGGAAATAAGGCATATTTTCTTAAAGAATTGGATGGTGCAGAGATCGAAGGAGGACCAATCAATGGTCAAATGTTAAAACACTACATTGATCCTAGTTTCTAATATTACCAGGTTTTTAAACTATATATATTATATCCTTTTACAGTTTAGTGTTGATTGGATGGTAAAAGTTTTGAAGTTGAAGCCCGAAGAGAAGGCCCTAAGCTTCAGAAGTATTACTATTTATACCTATAAATAAAGCAGCAGGAAAAAGGAGCTTTGTAGAGCACAAACAAAGCCTTTCAAAGGCCACTAATCTACAGTTCTTAAATTTCCACTTGGAAAAGCCATCCCCAAGTGGAGCCACTATTATGTTCCTATACCAATAGGTGTTATATATCATGATTGACTTGGTTTAGCTCTGAAATATGTACATACCTTTGCTTGTTGCAAATTTTTCCCATATTCAAAATCAAAAAAATTAAAAAATGTAAAGAGGGTATGTCCTAGAAAAAGAATAAAAGGACAAAAGAATGAAAAGGTTAGAAAAAATAAAAAATGAACACCAAGAAAATAAAAATACCATGAATGTGTGCAAGCCCAAATGCCACTACCACTTACTTTGATGCAACATAAAATATTGTGTGCATCTTGTTACTTATGCCACAATCCATGGTAACCAAATAGTTTAAACTTGGTTATTCCATGTTTTGAATTTCATGCTTAGAGATAGAGAATAAAATCTCACCAAACTGTTTAATCTTTGCATATAAGTAGATAGGTAGAGTGAATAAAAGGAAGCTCAACAATTTAAATAAATAGACCCCCTCAAACACATTTTAGCCTAAGTCATAATGTTGGATGATGAATGTATTTTCGGAAACATTTACTTAGCGCATTTTCTTTTTCCATGGTCATGTTAACTGTTAATTCTTATTATTTATTTAACTCCCAAAACAAATTACCCTCTCTCGTATTATTAATAAAAATCCCTTAATAAATAAATATCCCTTCCTGATGGTTTGAAAAATAAACCATAATAAAGTTAACTTAGTTGGATTAATTAATCAAACCACTATTAATTAAGATCCAAACACCCCCCCACCCCCGATGTTTTAAAAAGGAATTAATTAATCACTTGGACTAATTAATAGCCTCTCTGCCAATACATTCACCCCCGATATCATAAAAATTATTAATCCTACATTCATCCAATCATATCATCCCTGATATAATTAAAGTCTTTTAATTATGTTAAATATGCCATTGGGCCCCCTCCATAACTCCCTAACACTTTATGCCACCGACTGCCATTCAATCTGCCTTTCCTCACCCGAGGACTCTCGCTCATATCGCGCGGGCCTTTCGATCGAACGTTAACCATGCCATATAAGCTGTTTTGACTTTTTGCCGATGCTATGTGTCATTCAATGTGTGGCATCGCGCGACCCTCTACCAAAACCACCAACCTCCCAAAATCCATGCGATGAAAACCATTATCGCTCCTGCTTACCACCTCCGCCAAATGACAAAGTGTCCCATCGGTTAATTAAACCAACTGTCGTTTTCCCGTTCACCCACTAAAAGCCATTGAATTTGTGCATAAAAGCAAAAATATTCATTGTTTTCCCTTTTTACCTAGAAAAGAAAATTCTGCCTTCCATGCATGCACAGAGTATGTCCAAACTAGTAACTTACTCCCAACTGCCAACCACTATTAGTTGTTGAACTCCAGGCCACTGAAGACTACTGTGCAAACCCAACAAAAGCAGGCATCAGATGGAACAATGGGATATTGAGGATCGAACTGCTACTATCCTTGAAATTAAGAAAGTTCTTACTAGGAAGAACTTAATGTTGAACATAGAAAAAAAGATGTCAAATTATTCAAGAGGACATAGATGATTTTATGTTAAAATATGACATTCTAAGAGATAAAGGACTTCCAAGCCCACTGGTCATAAATGAAAAATTGATGACTACATTGATAAACTGCACAAACAAGCCAAAAGTCAAGTCATCTCTTCCACAGTGAAATCACTACCTACAGGAAAAGTGTTGTATGATGGTTTGGAAAATCTTTTCTATATTGAGCATGAAGTTAAGCACCCGTTCACAGTCCAGCCCAATTTTTCAAAATACACTGAAGCTAACGAAGTGTAGTGGAAATTAATCAGGATGAAGATACCAAATGAAGAATGGTGGACCAATATGACCGATATCCTATAATTTACTATGGTAAGTCTGAGGTAAATAGAAAATAATTACTGAGGTAAAGTCTAGTAAACAGGTAAAGAGTATCAGTAGGGAAAAGTAAGCAAAGATCCAGCACACAATTACTAAAGCAATAGTAAGAGGCAAATTCGAGTTTCAACCTCTAGCTCTTCCATAAATAAAGGGACATCGGCAATCAGTATTACATCTGTCTCTATATTTTTGTAAAAGATATTTTGTATTCCCTAGAATATATCTCATGTAGTTATGAGATATTTTTGATGTAATTTTTTATAAATACTTCTCCATTCAAGGTATTGTGGCCGGAATCTATAACATCTTTGTATATCTATGCTATCAAGCTGTGAAAGCTTTTGTACTCAAATCTGGATTTTTGCTGGAAAGGGAATGGAAGTGGAGGACATTTCATTAGATTCTCATGCAATATAATTACAAATAAGTATTTTATCCTTGTGGTTTTATGTGTTTTCTATATGTTTCAATGTTTCATGCATCTTAAATCTAAATGGTAAAATAGTCAAAGTATATCAAAATTAGCTTCATTGCTCTCTTCTATCAATAGTCTACCATTTAAATGTTTTCTTCTAAACTTTCTCGATAAAGGAATTATTAACTACTCCTCTATCCCTATAGTTTTTCTCTAATAAGTCCCTGGTATAGGATTCTTAATTTCCCTCTGCTAATTGACCTATCTTCCTTTCCTCTTTCTGATCCTAACTTGAGTATTCTTGATTGCCCTCTAGTTTTGAGCAGAACTATCATCCATTCAAGCCCCAAAGTTTGTTTTCACTCTACTATCCTGCCTGTTGAACTCATACCTCAGCAATTTGACTTGATCTAGTGAATTATCCCTGATTGACTCCATAGCCCAATGGCCTAAAAGCCTAGTTTGCCCATTTGTGTTTCAGAATTCCACCACTCTCAAACAAAACAACCTCCTTGAACATTAATACTAGCCTAAAATCTTTTCAAACATAGCTAAATCATAAAGAGAGAGCCCTCTCTAGACTTAGGTGGGCTAGCACTCGAGTCTAAAAGTTGGTTTGTAGTTACCTTGGATTCTTTCCTTCTGTCAATAACCTCTAAGGAAAATCTGAGTGATAACACCTCCTGTAGCAATAATTTTCTTGTGGTGAACCTAGGAAGTGCATGAGGTGGTTTGTATGAGCCAAAGACCCTGATGAAGGCACCCTCCTAGATAGGGAACCAATCTCCTACATTGGTGATACTTTCCATAGCCCTCTTTGACATGTAAGGAGGGTATTCTCTGAAGAGGAACTGGTATAATGGGGCGATGAAGGTCTCATTGGCGGACTCATTTATACTTTTATAGACTAGGTCCCAAAGGATCCTATAATGTTGGTGCATAGGTTTTTACGTTGTTGTAGTCCAGTTGTAACACCACTGGTAGAAAAAACATCTTGCACAAACCACATCTAATAGGTATGAGGCCATCTAGAATTGTGATGGTTGGTTTGCCTCCAGATGTTTCGTTGCATGTATGTTAGTCCTCAATGTGGAAGCTAAGATACTAGCCCTATTTAAGATTGTAGCTCTAGTGACGACCACATACATGATAGGGAGCCATGTCCTGATAAAGGTATCGATGTCATGCCTGTCATACAATTGATTCATCATTGCGAAAATTATTTGGTAGACTTTCTTTAGGCAATCCATCCTATACACTTGATAATTATTTACCCAAAAATTAGAAGGGTCTTGCTACCATGTCCTTAAAATGTCCTTAGTTGGAACCAGGAAATTTGATAGTGATTTGATATTGAATTATTCCTCTATATCTGGAAACCTGTAATAAGTATGAATGTCTACCAAAGATATGGCTGTGAAAAGTTCACATGTCTGAATTATTACTACCCACTGATTTGTTTCTATGTTCTGTATAATCTAATCGATGGTGTTTGTGCATGGGAAGACAAGTGAATGTGAGGCCACTTTGTGGAGCATAGACCTTTTAACATTGATATATACCTGGAAGTCTTCTTGATCCTTTGGGATGTCTTTCTTAGAAAAATCTGCATAAATGTCAAACTAGGAGAGTTTGGTAGCCTTTTTTAGGTTGTCTGTTGTATCCCTATAAATAGGAGGTAGTGAACCTTAATAGATTTCCAGAATGTTGCTTTGAGTGCTCTTTCGGGAAGGCTTGGCTACCAGAGGTGCGATATATCCAAAGAAAGAGGACATTGAAATACACTCGAGGTCGATGTCGAATGGCATGTCAAACAAGCAATCCCATGATGAGAGAGATGACATGAATAACGTAAACCCAAAAGGAAATCATGAATCAAGGCTTAAAAACACTAAGAAAAGTCTCGGGGAGGACCCTTGTCCATAAGAGGTCGTTAAATCGCAAAGGTCATTGGGTCATAATAAATTAGAGAAGAGACAGGTGACTTGGCGACTGGATGTTTAGATCACATATTTGGACAAGTCGCGGGGTCACAAGTTGTAAAAGTTTCATGTGTGTGTAGGTCACAAGAGTCGCAAGGTCGCGGGGTCGCAAGTCATGTGGTAATGGAGGTCGCGAGTTCAAGCTAGTTGCGAGGTCGGGCTAGTCGTGAGGACGGAGGAGTTTTCCTATCACAATTTTTGTTCGTGGGGCCTATTCTTCACAACGGCTAGGTGGAGGAGTCGAAGCTCGAAATGTGGCCTCATGGCTTATTTAGATCCAAAAATCTAAGTCACTAAGAGTGAAATCAAGAATGGGTGAGAGATGGGCTTGGTTACCTAGGCAGAGATGGAGTTATATAGACAAATACTCAATTGGAGGGTTTGCAGGGAAAAAAATGAGTTAAGGGGACATGGAGGGTGGATAAAAACCCTGCCAACAGGGAATGAACATGGTCAGATGATAGATTGAGATAAATGGAAAAGAGAAATGATTGCAGGGGAAGGAAAGGTCACCTACCCGGAGGAAGTCGCACACCTATTCCAATCGCCAAGCCTTTCCGTTTGTCGAACACTCCAATGAACCTCAACAAATGAATTGGTGGACCGGTGGGTTGTATATTAAGGAGGTTGCAGGTGTGAAGCCCAAGGGGGTTTCTAAGTCACACAGGTCATAAGGTCACATGGGATATGTCTTCCTCTCTTTGCAAGGTCGCAAGGTCACATGGGTTGTATGATTGAGCAAGGAGGTTTGTCAGGACCTGGTGCCTCAGCCGTGTATTTACATGGCCGCACAATAAACAAAAGGTTGCAAATTATGAGTTGTGACCTAGAAAATTTACTTAGTTAAAAGGGGATAGGTCGTAGATCGCGAATTTTTGGCACATGATAGCTTATTCCGTGCAACCTGCAACCTAGGTAAAAAATGAAATTTGAGTTTTAGAGAAACCAAGGAGCCTCGACTTAGTTCCAAGATGTCAAGGCATGATTTTAGAAGCAAGTAAAAGGTATCGACTTGGTGCGAGGGGTCCCAAAATTTTGAAGGGGCAGAGATTTTGTGAGGGTTGTTGCAACAACTACAACAACAACATATCTCTATAAATAAAAATGTTTAAAACATGGTGTACACTATCTATAATAATAAGGATTCAAGGTGACAATCCTTCTCAAGTAGGAAAATGGGAAAAATATCCTAAAAATGAGAAAATAGTGAATTTGGAAACAATATTGAAGATTTATTCTAGAAATGTTCACAAGAGCACTCCATGATTTCGATAAAATAAGTTGAGTCTTTCGTACTTGACATAAAATGGTTGAGATGAAGGAATTAAAGAGAATGAATGTATAATTAGATAGATACTTATTGATTTATTAATCATTTTACATGTTTTATATTTAGGTTTATATCAAAATCAATATAAATCATGTAGTGATAAATCTATGAGGACTTTAACAATGAAAAAATTGTGTATTAATATGTAAGAGTAAATTCTTGGCATGAGAGGTAAACTCATGTTTACGTTATTTAAATTCTAGTTCTTGCATGATTATGTAAACTAAAATGAGGTCTTACTTGCATGTGTAAAATGTTGACTACATCTTTTTATGAACCATATGAGAAACAAATCAGCTTACGTGGATGCATGAGAGGATTTAATTTTTTGTCATAGATAATGGAAGAGTTTTGACTTTTCTTTTCAATGGTAATTATAAATAAAAGTTGAATTAATAAATATTTTATGGCTAACAATTAAATTATTATTAGTGATGGTGATTAAGATACATTTGTTTGACTTTCTAATAGATTTGATGGATTTTTCTTTCCAATTTATATTATGTAAAATAAATATATATTTTTATGTATTTATAAGTAAATTATTTAAGTAGACATGTATTTATCATTGTAAACATTATGTATTAGCTAGGAAAAATGTGAAAACATGAATTTTAGTGACTATCGCGTGATAAGAATGTGAAAAAAATAATATTTCTTGAGTTCTTCATTAAGAAATAATCAAATATATTATTTGTCAATAAGCTAAATCTAATATAATGTGATTTTTGTATTATTTAACTCATATTTATTATTAGAAAAAGATAAATTTAAAACACAATAACAAATAAAGAACCAAAAAGCACCAAAATGTTATATCTTTATTACTAGAAAAAGGTTCACTTGTCTCTTTAAGCAAGAACTTGCAATAGAGCAAATCTCCAACTACAAGTAACTTCACAAGTCTTATTTTACATTTCTTTCTCCTCTTTAGAGAGAGAACATTTTAATTCAAATTGGTAAGAGTCATTATAAATATTAAATTCAAATTGTTTGAAACTCTCATAACTTTAGTGATAAATGAAATTTTATTAAAATATGATTTTTTAAGTTATATTGAATCTAAATTTATTATAAAAAGTTATGACATAGGCTTTTCAAATTTAACAATAGATTCAATTTTATAAACCAATATAGATCCATCTTAACAATGTATCTACCAACAACCGAGAGGGATCAAATCTCATTATATGAAAGTATCTTTTTAGAATGCAAAACTTGAAAAACATGTACATGTTAAAGATTTAATCTCTTTTAGTGCTTCATAAATATGTGATTAAGATGGATCTGTAGTGGTTTTCCATCTCTATATATAGACCACATACAATTTTTCATTATTTAAATTGTATTTTTAAATAATTTATTATTATTATTATTTTATATTAACAATTGAATGAATTACACATTTTCATCTTATTAATAACTAATTAAATCATTTTACCTTTAATTATTTTTTCCTAGTGAGTATTGAAATATTTTACTAATTAGGTTAGAATCAATATGTATGAACTATCTAAGCAATAGAAAAATATTTATGATAATTTTACAATTATAGTTTCAAACATATAAATCTTTATAATTTATAAAATTATCTTTGCATTTTTTAAGTCAGTAGTTTTGCATGTAATTTATATATATAATTTTGATATAAGTTCACCAATACATAATCTATAATAAATATCATTTCATAAAAATAAGCATCATGATGATAACCATCTAACAAACATAAACATCATCTAAAATACACATTCAAATTCGCTAACATAATCTAATTATATAGACCTCTTGCACATATAAATTTTCTTAGCTAGCACACAAATATAATAATCTAACAAGGCATCATCATCATGATCACTTATAACATCATCACCACACACCTCCTCAATTATATATCTCATGTCAAATAATTTATTTCACATACACATCTATCTGCAAGCACATTAAATGAACATATCTAACATGACCTAACAATATACATGTCAAAACCAACATATAAATTAAGTACATCAACATGAACAAAAAAATGTATCATATCTATATATATATATATACAAACAAGTTAAATAACTACATCGAATCAAATGTATGATACAATAGTAGTAGTGGAAGCATAGTCTATAGTAGAAGATGATACAATAGTAGTAGTGGTTGCCTATTCTATAGTAGAAGGTCATACAACAATAGTAGTGGTAGCCTGTTCTGTAGCACAAAAGATGATGGATGGTAAACTGCTTCAATAGTAGAACTATGAGGTGGAGTAGAATGTGGTTGGTCTGCTCTTGGAGGAGAAACATGAGGCAGTGGGTAATCATGAATTGAATGATGAGGAGGTGGAGTACTACCAAAAGGATCATCGTCACCTTCATCATGATCCGATGTGGTAGTATGTCTGGGTCAATATTGTGTATCTAAAGGATCACCACATTGATCACCAAAAGGATCATCATCATGATCTGATGGGGCAGTACTAGGTGAAGACTCATGTGTATCTGCTGCATGCCCATCCCTCCTTGTTGAGGCCAGTACCCTAGTATCTCTAACAATATGACACATAAGACTCATCATATTGTGTGGAAAATCCCTCAGGAGCTCTAGGAGCCTAGGATCTACCTTGATGTCTCTAATTGTCGTAGGGTAAACTCCCTCCCAAACTAAAAGTCTATAGAGTTGTTCGTATTACTCCATCCTGAATTTGACAGAACCCCTATGTGGTTGCATGCCGTTCCCATCTGTATCTGAGGATGTACCTCACCCACTGTAGTCTTGGTCATCTCTGCATTTTCATCCGGTGGGGGAGGAGGTGTGTCCCCAAAAAATATTCAAATATCTACATAATATATAGTATAGAACAACAATTAGACCATTTCATTAAACAATTTAATAAAACAAGTTGAATAACATGCTAGAATAAATTGTATTCTAATTAATTAAGACAATAAAATGAAACTAGGTTAATTTAAAGAAAACACTAATATTACCTCTATTATCTGTAGTCTCACTCGATGTAAAGAGGATGTTGTGGCACTGCCGCTAATCCATCCCCATGTAAGGACATGACACCAAGATAAAAATGTGGTCATCCTCACTAGCTAGTAACCACAGTGCTTGGGTTGAAATCATGGCTGGATACTCCAGTTGGCCCCTCTTTGGCATCATCTCATCCCATGTGTGCATATGCACCTAAGTCGTCGGCCTAACAGGATGACAGTCAAAAGTAGGCCTCGTCTCTAGAAACCTGTCAAAAGATAAACAAAAAAATCTAAAGAAAAATGGAAGTTTTCCCTCCCATGTGTTGTTGTGTGACATCGATCTAAATCTATACAAAACAACTACAAAAAAAATGGAAAACTGTGTGATACATTATGGCCTCTGCATGAAAGAATTGACATAAAACAAAAGAGGGAAACTAATGCATTTCCTATCACTATTATAATGTGCAATGGTCCTCACTAATAGTGAGAGGAACCTAACTTTTTGTGCACCAAAAAAGGTGATCCATAGATGTCCACCAGACACCTCAAAAATATGCTAAATGAAGTACATGAACCCCAACATATATTTGAGAGTAGGAAAGTTGAATCTCTACTCCAACACCATGTGGGACATCAGGGAACTAGGGAAAATCCTCCCCTCCGCTGGATAAGCCAGTGATAAAATAAATATCCTCCTCATTGGGCTAATAACAGTAATCAGGACCGACACAAAAAGCCTATTTGTGGAAATCCCACCGATGGATTAGTTGTGCTAACAACCTAGCGTTCCTCTTCAAGGATGCAGCCTCCTATAATATTTAAGGAGTCCTACATTACTTAAGAGGACTTGGGTTAGTGTCGTAATAGGTTGAGGGTATAAATATCTCTCCCTCTCTCGTTCCTCCCATAGTCAGACCATATTGTATTAGTCCAACCTTTGCTCCTATTGTTGTTTCTCCTCCTTTTGTTTATGTTTTCACATGATTGACATATAAAATACATCAGCCTCATACATAAAACATAAAAAAAATATTAAATGAAAAAAGTGTTTCTTAATATGGAGATATAACTTTTAATTAAAAAAAAATCATCTTAAGTGCACCAAAAAAATAGGAATGCACCAGATATCGTGCGCCAAAAAAAGGAAAGCACCACCTATGGTTCATACATCGACTTGATGCACTGATTTTGGTATGCATACATACAAAAAAGTTAGTTTTTTTTATTTTTCAAAGCGGTGTGTCAACACAACCTTTTGCATCGGTGCGTACACATAACCTTTTCACATCGAAATGAAATGTTCAAGTTAGCAAATGCACATAGCTACAAAAATTAATATTTTTCAAGAGGTTTGTTTGGTAAAAATAAATGCACCAAGAACTTTTACTAGACCCACCGCTATAAAAAATATAACTCTCCTTGGTGTGTTTCAATTTACCAAACACGCCAACAAAACTACAGAGCATTAACCAAACGTACTGATTTGCGGTGCACCCTATAAATTTATAGGGTGCACCATAACTAGTGTGAGTCGAAAATATCAAACACACCATGCAGGAAAAGATAAATTAAAAACAATGGATTTTTTTACCTAATTTTCAATTATACTCCACTCAAAAATTAGATTAGAGAGAAACATAGAAATTACTTGGACATTTTCTCGTCAGGGAGCCATGGTTGCCATGTAAATGAAAAACCTAAATTTGACCATCATTTGAGAAAATTTGAAAGCCACACAGTGAGAACTATAAGGAAGGATGGCAAGCAAGGGAAGCACCAAGGACAGGGTGCTTCACAGAGGCAAGAGTAGAATAGATGCTTGAGATATCTATAGCAATATAAATGGTAAAAATGAATTTTACATTTGGTATTTTTTTTTTATTTAACCCTATTCCAGTGTGCTCGAGTAACCACATGATGTGTAACGTGTTCTAAGCACACCACTATTATTTTAAATTAAAAACGCTACAGCAATGCACCTTGTTCTTATGCACTTGGGTGCTTTAATACAGAAATAACATCTCTGCTTCGTGGGAGTATAGAATTGAAATGGTGAAAATTAAGTTTATTTCCAACGTTTTTTAAATTTAACCTTTGTCCAGTGCTATCGGGTACTATATACACTGGTGCTACAGTTTCACCTAGTGCACCACTATTTGTTAAATTAAAAACCATATAGCGATGCACCTTTTTCTTTACGCACAGAGGCATTTTAATATAGGAATAGAATCGATGCTTCATGGGAGTATAGCACCGAAATGATGAGAATGAATTTTATGACTTGCATTTTTTACATTTAACCTTTGTCCACTGCTATCAAGTAGTATATGCATCGGTGCTCTGGTTTCACCTAGCGCACTGCTATTTTTTAAATTTAAAACCATATACTAGTACACCTTTTTATTTATGCATTGAAGGTTTCAATACAGGAATAACACTGGTGCTTCATGGGAGTATGACACCAAAAAAGGTGAAAATGAATTTTACGACCGACATTTTTTAAATTTAACCTTTGTCAGTTCTATCAAGTAGTATACGCACTAGTGCGCCTGATATAGATAACGTAACGTTATTTTTATTTGTATAAAAAAAACTCTGCAACGGTGCACCACTTTCTATTAAGCACTTGATCCTTTAGTTCAACATGTTCATTTTCACATTGCTTTATGTTGTTTCAATTACTTTAGCCCAATTCAATTCTTTAATTAGCAACCTTTCACCAATAATTAATATTTTTATTATTTCCAATCAGCAGTAATTGAAGATAGAAAAGTAAATGCAATGATAAAGGAGACAATCAACACATCAACAAGAGATAGCATAATTGGTCAAAGACCAGGGAAAAACCCATTATGGGGAAAAAACCCTTTCAAATTCCTTTTCTTATTAGATTTTCATAAAACTTTTAGTAGAGAGTAATGATCCCAATACAAAATCATTCAACAAAATTAACCCAACAATATTTAGAAATATGTTACCAGCATCAATCCACATCAGAGTCAACTTGTCCTCCCTTCGGTCAACTGTCAAAATCCAACCCTAGAGCTCAAACACATGGATGAAGGGGTATGGGTGTGGTTGAGACCTTCCAATTGCATAGACGAGCCTACTAGGCTATGGTTGAAGCCAAAAATTTCCTGTGTGCAGCCTGTGGTCAGAAACAAAAACCCTAAAACACATGCAAGTGTCAAACCCTGTAATCTCGGATCTGCATGAAACAAATTTCTCTACCCAACCTCAGACCTGTGCAAACCATTCAATAAAGGAGAGAAGAAGAAGATGCTTGGTGATATCCATATGAACTTGAGGTCACTTGTATTTATAGGCTTCCAAGGGTGTCCATTTTCTTGTTAGGGCCAACCTATCCATATGTGCACATGTGGGATATTCTTCAAAAATACACTTCCCTTATCCAAATTGCATGCTTTAATAGTCAAAATTAGTCCTCTCAAACTGAGGAATCTTGTCCCATGGTTAGAATTTATCACTAAGCTACCAAAAATTAACATTCCCTCTCAGCTAGGGAGAAATACCAATTGTATCATGTTATCATCGCAAGTACCCTATCATCATATCATGTCCCATATTTTCTTGACTCTATCTATTGAAACATTCTTATATCTAATGAAGAAGAATCATAGGGGAGCTTGAGCTACCACCCTCTATCCATCAGGTAGCTAATTCTGCCACATGGAATCATTGTTGGGCGTGGAGCCTGATTATCTTATTTATTTAGAGGTATCGCCACATTGGACCCCAGTTCATAATAGGGCAACTACGCCGCCTGTCGTTTAATCACTGTTGGCCCCCACTGGTGAGGGTTCGGGAGAAGTGCTCCTGAAGCTAAAAATAAATGTAAAATTGCCTTGTAAAATATTGTAATTTCATAATAAATCTAGACTGTTCATTAGGCAGATGATATGATGGTAGAATTTATGTTTAATTTAAGGTTTTTTGACCTAGAAGGCAACCCATCACTATATATGAGGGAATTGTATTGCGGCTGTAGATGTGTGTATTATGAGCGAGAAAGAGAGAGGAGATTGTGTGAGAGCGAAGATGAAATTAAAGCAGATCGGTTGTAGGTTGTATCTCTTCATTTTGTTGGATAATATAAAGGAAGGAATGGTTGTTTCTCTGTGGACATAAACCAAACTGGGTGAACCACGTATATCTATGTCTCTCTTGTTTTATGTGTTTTCTATGTTGATATTTCTGCAATATTTTATGTGTTCCATTTCTCTATAATATATAATTATATAACAACCACTTCCAGTCGGGAGCCAATACTACAACCCAAGAAACCTCTGCCAGCGAGGATTCAATTCTATGACCCAAGAAACCTCTATCAGTGGGGAGCCATTGCTACAACCCGAGAAACATCTACCAGCAGGGAGACAATCCTACAACTCGAGATATCTCTACCTATGGGGAGCTAATGCTATGACCCAGGAAACCTCTACCAGCAGGGAGTTAATGCTACAACCTGTGAAACCTCTATTAGTGGGGAGCCAATGCTACAACTTGGGAACCCTTTGTCAGTGGGGAGCTAATGCTATGACCTAGGAAACCTCTTCCAGTGAGGAGCTAATGCTACAGCCCAAGAAACCTCTATAAGTGGGGAGCCAATGCAACAGCCCAAGAAACATCTGCCATCTTTCCCAACATGACCCTGGACAGTCAAGTGGTAGAACACCTACATCTCTAGCTTGAGCGGGATGCCACTTACCATAAATAGTAAGGATCACACCTAACTCAAGTAGCCAACACCCATTGGCCAAATGGGTGGGAAGGAAAGATGCCAATTAGGGTATACTCTGCATAGACCAAAATAAGGGAGCAACATCTTCGACCCTATGGGTGATAGATAAGGGTGATACCCTATTGTCAAAACATCCCTCAACCCCATGGGCCATACACCTCAATTCCTCACAATTGGAGCTCAAATAGGGGGGAAGAGTCAGCTCAATGTCCTCAGTCAGCCCGGACCCTTACTTAGAAGGTTCACATTAATCCATGTTGCAATCTTCTCATTAGTTAAAGTATGATGAAATATGGTGTGTCCATGTAGACTCATACCTTTGTAAGTATATCTCATATCAAAATCCTCCTTATGTTTGATCATCAAAGGCACACTACTGTCAGGAATTGATTGTCAATATATAAAATCAAATTCAAAGTCATACCTTGGACCAGATTGCTTCTTGTGATTTCAAGCTTCACCAAGTAACCGTCAATATGGGCATAGGCTCGGGGTGCTTTCTTGAAACTGCTAATGAGATAATTCATGTCTTGTACATCAAACCATTGATATTGTTTGACACATACTTCCTCTCAACCATATTAGAGAGAACTTCTTTATACTCGGTGGGGTGTCTAGAAGCCCCACTATCAACCAACCAACTATTGTACGAATTTAAGGGAGAAGAACTAGAGAGGTTTGAAAAAGAAAGGATTCAGATTGGCTAGTGGCAATGTTACCTTCATACCTAGAGTCTCTTGACTTCTTTTGAGGACAAGGACTTTCTTTGTGATCATCCAGATTATCTCTTCTTCTTTAATTAGCTCTCTTTCTTCTATCATCTCACCTACTTTTATCATCACTTTTTTTTTTATAATTCCTTATTCTTCTATCATCATACCTATTGTTGTAATAGCTTCTACCAAATCTTGTCCAGAATCTTTCTTTTTTGGGCAATCTCGAGCATAGTTACCATGCTTGTGACAACTGAAACATTCAACATCATTTAACCTTCTATATTTGTCCCTTGAATTGGGAGAGGACCTTTTTGAAGCTAGTGACCTTCTTTTTCCTCTCTTCTCCATATCTTGAGTAGAAAATGTAGTGGGTTCTTCTTCTCCATGCTTATGAATTATCCCTCTTGAAATCATCCTAGATTCTTCTTGAGTGAGTTTTCCAACAAGTTCATCAAATGATGGAAAAATGTTGTTGACACCATGTTAATTTTTCTTGGGGCTATATTATTCTTTACTTTAGATAATTTCATTTCATTATTTCATATTAAATTCACCCCACAACATCATATCATTATTCAAATTTACAACATTATTCAACAACATAAGAAATTATATAGAAATAACAACATCATCATCATGTCATCAAATATTCATCAAGGGTTAGTGTCATATAAGAGTATATTCATACTTTAAAGATCATAATAATCAAGTCAGGGCTTCCAATTCTACCACATTTCATATTTACTAAACTTTACCAAACTCAACAAAATAATGAATCTTATTGTCACACTTTCATCATTCTTATCTCAATCATTAACAATAGTGTCAAGCTACCATATATAAAAAATAATGAGCTAACCTTCTTAATGAAATCCATCATGTCTAAAATGAAATATGCTTGCCAAATATTAAGAGCACCAACTTATATCACATGTACCATAAATCAAAATTACTTTCATATTCTTTCCATACCTTAGGTCTTACCTTACCATCCAATATTGGAGCTTACATACCTTGTAGTATTCATGTACCTTTGTAGCTTGTAACACTTATTTGTCATAGGCATCTATATCACTTTGTCAACTTTCCACTAGCTCTTTTCTTGCTACACTAGCTTTGTTTTCATGGACATTAGATGGTCCTCTTGAAGCATCCACTTATCACATCTCATTAGGAGGTTAGAAGTAACCACATACTCATAAATTCATGTAGGGAGAAATAATCAAATCAATAATCATAAACAAGAATAGAATCACAAAGAGGTAACACAAATCTAAAAGGTACCTATATTTAATGACAAGTGATCATCTCCCTCTTGAGCTAGACTTTGGCAGTTAGTATTGTCCATAAAAATGTTGTCTTCCATATTTCCATTGACTTCATCAACAACCAAGGCCATCAAGTTTGACAAAAATCTAGAACATCTTCACACTGATCATGATTCAAAATTTCAAAACTCAAGCCATCATTTTATCCCAAGGCTTCTTCCAAACCCTAACCTAATGATATACATCAAACCCTAATAACTAGATTCCCTACAGTTTCCTTCAAACCCTATTATTCATTTAGGTATCCTCCATCTTCTCTCGATTCCATCAAAGGTGTCTTCGTAGGGGTGATCTTCAATGATTTTTCTTCATATCATCTTTGATACCATGTTAATTTTCACACTTTTCTATGTTGTTTCAATTACTTTAACCTAATTCAATTCTTCAATTAGAAATATTTCAACAATCATTAATGTTTCTAGTATTTCCAATCAACAGTAATCGAAGATAGAATAGTAAATGCAATGACAAACGAGACAATCAATACATCAACAAGAGACACTAGAATTGGTCAAAACTAGGGTAAAACCCACTATGGGGAAAACCCTTTGAAATTCTTATTCTTATTATATTGTCATAAAATGTTCAACAGAGAGTACAATGAGCCTAATACAAAATCATTCAACAAAATTAACCCAACAATATTCTGAAATATCTTTCCAGCATCAATCCAGATTAGAGTCAACTTGTCCTACCTTCAGTCAACTATAGTCAATTGAGGTCAACTGTAAAAATCCAACTCTAGAGCTCAACCACACGGAGGAAGGGGTATGCATGTGGTTGAGACCTTCCAACTGCATAGACAATCATTTCAGCCTACTATTGGAATTGAAACATTCCCGTGTGCAACATGTGGTCTAAAACCAAAACCCTACAACACATGCGATCTTCAGACCCTATAATCTCAGACCTGTGGGAAGCAAATTTCTCAACCCAACCTTAGACCTATGCAAACCATTCAATGAAGAAGAGAAGAATAGTGTGCTTGTCTTTTCCAAATTGAGCGCTTCAATACTCAAAATTGGTCCTCTCAAAAAGAGGAACATTATATTATGGTTGGAATTTGTCACTAAGCTACCAAAAATTAACACAACAAATAACACTGGTGGGTATTATAAGTGCATCACTCTTTTTAAGTTAAAAACCCCACAACAATGTTTCATATGGTTTATTCATCGAGGTGTTCGTATACGGGTTTATAAATGGGGCTTCATGAGAGTATAGCATTGAACTAGGAAAAATGAATTTTATGATCGACATTTTTTAAAATTTAACCCTTTTCCGATGTTATCGAGTAGTATACACACAAATGTGCATTGTGTACTTACTGCACCGTTATGTTTTTATTTTTATAAATAATTAACTTTATCATGGTGCACCATATGGTATTAATCACTATTTCATATAATTGTATAATGCACTGGTGCGTTAGTGTATTATAAACGCACCATTAAAAAAAATTCTAAAACATCTGCCTGCCCCAACTCTATTAGTGACCTTTGCTACAAACAAGTTTTTTGGTTATTTTTGTAGAGGGTTAGCAAAAACCTCCACTACAGGGTCTTTTACTTTTAGTGGGCCCACTTCCTCTTACATAGTTTGGCCTTAACTTCCCAACAACAATTTCACCTCCATTAATTTTGATATTTTCTCTTTCTTGCATTTTTTCTCCAAGGGAGCATGGCCCTTGTCCTTTTTTCCAACTCCCCATTAATGGAATAATCCAACCCATTAAGGATAGATACCTACAAGCCTCATTGGTTATCACAACAAACAAATAAATCCCAAGAAATTTCCTCCTCAGCTCTGGAATTTGTTTCCCAAAAACTCTGCCCATTTTTAACAAAAATATTTAAAGTATTTACACTGAATGGAAAAATAACCAAGCGCTATCACATGCACTCTACATACTCTGGATTCCATGTGTTCTTGTATCACCTTCTCCCCCATATTTTCATTTTTTGTGTTGATTTACTTCCAACATGTACCATGAGAAAGGTGAGAGAATGGGCATCATCTTCCACTCAGGTTGTCGATGCTCAACTTCATTACTGTTGTGCAAACAATTTAATTCGTTGGGGAGATGGGAAAGGAAAGTTATGAGGTGGGTGTGGTTTGGGTTAAACATTACACCCACAACCTTCCCTCCTCAAATATTTGAATCTATGTCCCCTCCCCAGCTCTTTCATAATTTTCATTTCCATGTAAGTTCGCATAAACAATATCATTTACTGATATATACATGAGGGGAAACAAAAGGGTTGTTACAGTTATCCAAGGGTAAACATAATGTGCCAATTAAGAAAATCCCAAACTCTAGAAACATTACAAAGGTTGTTTAAGCCCAGGGTGATAACTCTCGATCATGAATTGTTGAATGATAGCACCCAAGAGCTTCAATCTCAGTATTTCAATATCGGAACAATGGCACATCATGTTTAGAGAGAAAATGTAATCTCCTAATGCCCAACATGTCTTAGGATATGGTCATAACGCATGGTCATGAGGAAATGTGTTGAACTAAAAGTGCAAAGTGTTCTCACACTATATTTAAATATGAATGTTTCGTCAAAGATATTTTGCATATATGAGTGATCCAAATCTTTTAACTTCAAGGATGCATACAAAATTGCATATAAAAGAGAATTTAACCAAGTAACTTAAACACATGAAAAATAAGCGGAAATCATAAGGAAACCATGAGATCAAAGGAACATAAATGATTTTATTAGAGAGTTCACCCATTGTGGGCTATGTCTCCCGGCCCTGCTCAAAGTGGGAAGGCCTCTTTCATTAAATTGTAGCAAAAATGAATTACAAATAGCTTTACGTAAATGACCCTTATACCTCCAATTTTGGTCATGGACGAAAAATGGAAAGCTCAGATGAAGAAACATACATCATCATTGGATTCATGGTGTGAAATCAAGTCAAATGACTATAAACTTGACCATATTCTGACACTGGCACTTTTGGACCCCAAAGTAATCTTCTCAGCATCAAAAGATACCCCTCTTCAGGGTTCCACCCTCCTAGACTGCTCCTGGTTCCACACTCAGACCCCTCTCCACTTTCTGTCGGTGGGTCAAATGGAAAAGGTTAAGGTTTAAATCAGATTTCATGGGCAGAGTTTTAAAGAAAATTCGTTGGCCTGTTGGAAAATGGTGGCGAGTTATGTGCAGGAGGGTTTGGTTCAAAACCCACCCACCCAAAATTTGGTTTGCACTCCTTCAATATATGCGACACTATTTTATTTTTTTTAGTTCGATTGTTGTTTGAATTCCAGGGTTGCCCATTCGTAGGCCGGCCCAGATGGTCCGGGTGGGTTCAAACCCCATCGACCTCCAACACGTGGTTGTTTCATATTACTGGGTGGTTGGGCGAGTGCACTGTGGGTGACCTGCTCCTCCACATATATTATAACATGTTGTTAAATAGTTGTTAACTGGTGGGTTGGGAGGGTCTGTCAAAGGGTGGCCACCCACCTCATTTTAATATAATGTATATTCAATTTCATTGGGGGCTGCCATGGGTGGTGGCCTGCCACCCCAATTTTATTATTCTTTTTGATGTCTAGAACCCATTAGTTAAAATCTCAGATTTTGTTTTTAAGGGTCATTGTGCGAATTAAAGAGGCAAAGAAAATTCACTTTCCGACGGTTTTTTCCGTGCGTCGTCCCTTTGCCAAATTGTTGCATCTTTAGTGACTGTCACTTGGCCTAGTTTGACGAGAACTTTGACTGGATATATCTTCAGCATACAAATTCGGATTGAAGTTCCATTCACACCGTTGGAATCAGGGCAACGAGCACTACAATCTATTACTAGTTTGACTTCCACTTGTTGACTTTGATTTTTGAGCTTTTTCAAGGCCACTTCTATTTCTGGAGCTACCTAGATCAATGAGACAAAGTTTGGAAATCGCCTCACTACTGAGAGGAGGGATTTGAATTAGTAATGGCTATAATCATATAATTTTTATCTCGTTTTACTAAAGAAAGAGATCCAGTAACCTATCATAAAAACTTATGAAACCAACATAACATCAATAGATAAGATCATGTAAGTGAACATAAAACACCATAAATAATATCAATGCATGCACATAAGAGAGCATAATTGTTTATGGTGGAAAACCTTCTCCATGGAAAATAACCACCCACTGGTACTACTACTTAAATATTCTATTAATGGCTGAACAAATTTTACATAGAGTAGATAGCACCCACTAGCTAGAAGGCTCAACTCCTACAATAGTGTGTTGATATCCATAAGCTAAGAAGCTCCTACTTACACAACTCTAAAGATAATCATCTACTAAAAGCCACCACCACAAATGCGGCTCGCCCAACATCCATTGGGCTATCCAACTACCATTGGATTTAGATTCTCCACAAGCATGAATTATCTACAACTCCAACTACTCCATGCAAACCACATCTCATACATTTTCAAATTGGGCTCTCAAATATGCTCAACAAGAGTAGCCTAATAGCCTCTCTGATTAGAAAATAAAATATGATAAAGAACACACTGAACTAAGCTACAGATGTATAGTAACCTATGTAAGGCGTTATAGCACTATCTCACACACTCACTCCATCCATACATTATCACAACACAATACACACACACACAAGTATATGGAAAACTATTCACGTCAATCTCCAAACCAATACCATGGGAAAATACAATGGTAATACAAATACCAATGGCACATATACCATGGTAATACCAATACCAATGACACTTGTTCCATGGTAATTCCAGTACCATGTCTCAACCTACTTGATGAGCCCCAATTTTTGGTACAATTTGGGCTCATTTGGCCTACTTGCTTTGCTCAAACCATTCATCTTTTATTGCTTATGCATTCATTTCTTGGTTTATTCGTGTTGTTTGTAGGAAGAAGGGTAGGCATTCTATCTACGTGACTAATACATGATGATTTCAGGTTTTTGGCATTAAAAGGGAGCAAAGACCACGAAAAAGGAGACAAGGAGACAGTAAGGTGGCACTGCTGGTTTTTGGGAGAGGATGTCCACAGTCTTGGGGACCTTCCTCGTGATTCCCACCATAGCTCCGAGCTCCAACCAATCTCCCCACCGAGCTTAGAGGCAGCCAACCATTCTAGAGGAACAACAGTTACAACTGTTCTACAGGATCAGCAGTTTAACCTTCAGTTGGACAGCCGAGCTCCACAAATCAAGGAAACCTGTTGGATTATCATTTTGCATAAATACTAAGGCCGTAGCCTTTGATAGGAGCTTTTTGAACTTTTGCATTACTATTGTAATTTCGAAGTACGAGCTACAGCTCGGTGTTGGTTCTTTTTGTAAGCCAGTTTTGGCATGACATCAGATTTTTGGTTATGGATAAAGGCAGGCAGATTTTGATCTCATTCTGAGTTTCTAAGGGAGCTATAGCTCTCAGGTTAGGGCCCAACCTGAGAGCAATAGACCTCCTCTGTGTTGTAATGTTATTTTCCTTTCGTTCCAGCACTTCGTTTCTTTACTTTGACATGCAATTCGAATTTACAGTCTGCTGATTTAGTTTTTATGAGATTGAATAGGATTAGTTTATGGTGAATTTGCTTCCAGTTGCTTAGGTTAGAAGAGGATAGTTATAATTCATTGGAGCTCCAGAAAAAGGTTGAAAGGACCTCACTGCCATCTCTGTTAGGGATTGGGGTGTAGTCTGAACCAACCACCAAAACCAAACGCAGTTCTTTTCACGTCCATGCAAGCTGCAACAGTTACTTTAGTCGTAGATCCATCCATGCACTTTGGTCTTGATCATTACTTCTTCATTCCACTTCCATGCACGAGTTTCTTTCACAAATTGCACTGTTGTTCATTGGTTCAAAATAGCACAGTTAACATAGGTTAAAGAGTTCTCGTTTTTGGTGACATTCGTAGACAATTTGTTTCATCTACACTGCTCCACACCATTCCATTACCTTCCTCTTCTTGTCAACCACACCTAAAGCCCCTCAACCGACATTTGTTCAGCTCGTTTACCTTCCAGCTCTTCCATTACTCACGTAGCTCCATTTACTTAACCTTTCGTTGATCCCATCCTTCCAGCCATCAACCCACTGCATGCACTCTTTCTCCATCTGACTTCTCTGCTCCTGAGCCATCACCAGTTCCATCTCCATCTCACCTATCCTCCCATACCACTCCATCACTTCACCATCTCCCAAAACTCCCACGGTCGAACATCCTGTAGAATTTCACACACTTCCTGTAGAACCCCTGAGTTTCTTGTAGGATCCCCTGCAGACTTCCTGTAGAAGCCTGCAAACTCGGTTGCTGAGCATCTGAACGTGGTAGAATTCTGTGGACTGATGCTAGAGATCCTCTAGGGCCTCTCCTAGCCCCCCTGACCTTGCCCATGCTTTCCTTCCATTCGAACCGCTCCTGCACAGTCAAACCCTAATCAAAAGCATCATCACAATAAATCCAACCACTTAATGAAAAAATACAAAAACATGTCTTTTCAGATGCAAGTAGCTTAGATGCATGTATTTCAGCTCACTGCAAGTAATGGCATCATTGGTAGAAGTTTCATTCACATTTTTGCATTGTAAGGGCCTAGCTAGTCAAATTAGGGTTTACTAGGGTTTTCATGCTTTGTTGGATTTCAGTTTCTTTCTGCAAGTAGATTAGCCTCCTTTGAGTTAGCTTTCATCCATCACTCATAAAGCTTCTTCTGTGAGCATATAGAAGTTGGCTTGAGCCCTAGCGGACTTGTGCCAGCTGACCAAGTGACAGCTGCGACAAGAGCTAGTACTTGTGCATACAGCACTGTCGCTTCCAAGTTTGTACGAACTACCGGGTTGATAAAATTAGAGATAGGAAGCTCCAGGAGTTGTAGCATTATTGCTACAATACTGGAGCCCACCATCTTTTTGGCGCCGTTGCCGGGGAAGCGTCAGAGTATTAGTAATTGTTGCTTTTCTTCTATTTTCTTACTCTTACGTTCTGCTAAGTAGTTTATTTCATTTCCATTCCGCAAAAGTAGCATAGACATTTCCTGCTTTCATAGATTAGCATTTCCTGCTTTCATAGATTAGCCTTTCAATTCTGCAAGCGTAGATTAGACTTTCAATTCTGCAAGACAGTTAGTTGTAGATCAATCTGTTTCAGTTTTGCAGGTACAAAAGAAAAAGCAAAAGCAATCAAAAAGAAGTCTTTCCATTTCATGCCTCGTAGGAACAGAGATAAATCAGGCAAATTCCTACCCAACACCCCCACCACATCACTAAGTCACCTTTCTCCCTTCTTTGGTGACAGTGATCCAGAGGAACCTATAGGTGAACATCCTGAGATATACCAAGATCCTATAGAAGAAGAAGAGTTAGAGACCACTCCATCTGAAGCTATGGCTGACAATAGAAGAGAAGATGAGAGAATAGAAGGTGCCTTCCCCATCCGAGAGACCAATGGAGAGATGAAAATGAAGAACATTAGCCCCTCCGCCTTACCTCACTTCCATGGTCTGACTACTGAAGATCCTGATACCTTCCTCTT
The DNA here is from genome assembly GCA_031772625.1 of Pinus tabuliformis. NCBI lineage: Eukaryota > Viridiplantae > Streptophyta > Pinopsida > Pinales > Pinaceae > Pinus > Pinus tabuliformis. Next base: position 288,352,834 of record CM062808.1, read on the forward strand.
TGAGTTTGTTGTCCTTTGTAGAACCTATGACTATACTGAAGATGAGCAAAAGCTGAAACTTTTCCCTTCCACTCTTAAGAATGCAACGTTACGCTGGTTCATGGGCTTACCTGGGAATAGTATCACCACTCGGGCTCAGATGCAGCAAGCTTTCAATACCAAGTACCAGGATTACTGTAGGTCCAAGGAAACAAAGGGGGAAATCTTCCGGATGACCATGGGAAATGATGAGTCCTTAGAGGATTATGAGGGAAGGTTCCAACTTAGCTATAAGCGGGCCAGGTGCACACTTGACCCAGAATCCCTCAAGTTGGTCCTGCTCCGAGGAGTCCCTGAAGACCTCTTAGATACCCTTCACATGTTAGTTGGGGGGGACATTTACCAACTGCCTTATGAGGACATCAAAACTGTGTTTAGAAACCACTCCAGGGCAGCTCGGAAACGAGGTAGAGGAAACCTCCCCTCAACTAGTGTCCCTTTCTCCAAACATGAGCTTGCAAATCAATTAGAAGATCTCAAGAGTGAGGTGAGACAGACCATTGCCATGCAGTTGGACACATTCAGAATCTAGCAGAAGAAAGAAGAAGCTGAGAGAGCCTTGGCTGTCTTCTGCCCTAGGTACACAAGGAGACACCCTAAGAACGAATGCCCATTGCATTCAGTTGAAGTATGTTTCGTTTGTGAGGAGGACCATCCCACAAATCAGTGTCCAACCTTACCTTGGTTTAAAGCCATGTACCAAGGGACAGAAGCTCCCACTGAACCTCTCTATTACCTCAACCAAAGGAGGCCACAAGGATCTAGGCCTTATCAGCAGGGGATGCAACGGGCACCTCAAGCTTATTACAGCCCCAACCAATCGACTCCTATGCCTTCCTCGGGTCCCCCTGCTCATCCTTCATGGTCCATGCCTCCTCCATGGTCTTATCCACCTCAGTACCCCACTCAACCTACTTCTCATTCATATCATTCACATGCCCAGCCACAGCCTCAATGGAATGCACCTCAGTCAGGGTGGAGGCCCCAATACAAGACTCCTCCTGCCATCTTGCCTCCACCACCAGTTCAACCTCAGCCATTACCTCCTGCTCCTCCAAGGAAACCTCAAATGCCTGCTCAACCGAACCCGAACCCCAACAATAGACAGGCCCAGCAGGTATACACTGGGGAAACCTCATGCCCTACCTATGCTGTGGAGATCCAGGAGATCAATCTTCGATCTGGAAAGACTCTGCCAGATCGCCAACCTCCTCCCCCAGAGGATGAGGAAGATAAACAGGAAAGTGAACCAAAGGCTATTCCACCCTTTCCTGAGAGACTAACAGCCACCACACAACCCAACCCAGAGGAGGATGAGCTTCTGGGTGAGCTCAAGCAGTTGTGTGTAAAAATACCACTTCTCCAAGCCATCAAGGATGTTCCAATATACAACAAACTGGTTAAGGAAAAGTGCTTCAAACACCCAGGCAGGCGGAAGAAAGATGCTTCAACCATTAATGTCATAGGACAAATGTCTGACCTGATGCTAGGACAAGTCATCTGCCCAAAGTACCTAGATCTGGAAGTCCTGTAGTAGATGTCCACATCAATGGCACCATCATACCTCACACCTTGATTGATCTGGGGGCTGCCATTAATGTGATGACCAGGGATACCATGCTCAAACTCAATCTTCAGGGTTCCTTGAGGAAGACCTCGACAATACTGCAATTAGCAGATCGCTCCAACGTGACTCCCGAAGGGATTGTGGAGGATGTCTTGGTCTCTATTGACTCTTGGGAATACCCTGCAGACTTCCTGGTCCTGCAACCAAAGGCAAAGCTTACAGGATATCCTCTCATTTTGGGAAGGCCTTGGTTAGCTACTGCAGATGCTTACATAAGTTGTCGTGCAGGAAACATGACCATCAAAAATGGTCCTATGTCCAAGCAGCTAGTCCTATACCCTCCTGCCCAACCCTCCTTAGAGCATGACTTACCTCTCTGGTTGGAAGAAGGAGAGGAAGACGAGGTGTACTCAGCACCTCTGTGCACCTTAGATACCACTAGAAGAGGCCCCCCAACCGAGGATGACTTGATCGAGACCTTGATCCAGAATCCACCTTCCAGTGCACTACCCTTAGAGAAATTGGTGGAGGATGCCCAAGCTAGCACCTTAGTGGATCTTTGTACAACCAACCCTGTTACTTCCAGAATCAAGAATGTGGAGTTCGGCCCTGAGAAAGCATTGAAGATCAGCTCCTCCCTATCTCCTTCCCAGGAAAAGGAGCTGTGTAGTCTGTTGGCCAACCACCTAGATGCTTTTGCTTGGAGCTATAAGGAAATGAAAGGAGTCCATCCTTCGGTCTGTACCCATCATATATACATCAAAGAGGATTGCAAACCGGTTAGGCAACCCCAGAGGAGAATGAATCCAGCTCTTAAGGACATTGTCAAAGAAGAATTGCAAAAACTGTTGGATGCAGGATTCATTTACCCCATCTCAGATAGTGAATGGGTGTCCCCTCTGGTGTTGGTTCCCAAGAAAAATGGGAAATGGAGAATCTGTGTGGACTACCGAGAACTGAACAAAGCTACCAAGAAAGACCATTTCCCTCTACCTTTCATAGATCAAGTGTTGGATGGACTGGCAGGAAAGAAGTTCTTCTCTTTCCTAGATGGGTTTAGCGGGTACAACCAAATCCAAATCAACCCGGAAGACCAAGATAAGACCACCTTCACTTGTCCTTGGGGTACCTTTGCCTACCGAGTTCTTCCCTTTGGGCTATGCAATGCTCCTGCTACCTTCCAGAGAGCTGTCTTGAGCATCTTCTCGGAGCTGGTCCATGATGCAGTGGAAATCTATATGGATGACTTTACTCCTTATGGGGCCAACTTCCAGGAAGCATTGTCCAATCTGGGAAAAGTCCTAACCAAATGCATCGAGATGAACTTGTCCCTTAGTCCTGAAAAATGTGAATTCCTAATGACTGAAGGGACCGTGCTAGGCCATACCATTTCTTGCCAAGGGTTGTAGGTGGATCCTAACAAAATTGCTCCCATCAAGAGGGTTCCACCTCCTCAAAAGGTAAGGGATGTCCAGAGTTTCTTGGGATTAGCAGGATACTACCGGAGATTCATTAAAGATTTCAGCAAGCTAGCCTCGCCATTGTTTGGCCTGTTGGCAAAATATGTGGAGTTTAATTAGACTAACGATTGTCAGAGGGCTTTAAATGAATTGAAGGACAAGTTGGTGTCAGCCCCAATCCTGAGAGGTCCAAACTGGGCCCTACCTTTCCACATCCACACTGATGCCTCGAACAAAGCCATAGGTGCAGCTTTAAGACAGGTTGAGCAAAAACTTCCATATGCCATTTACTTTGTTAGCAAAAACTTGTCCAAAGCTGAGCTGAATTACACTGTAACCGAGAAAGAATTCTTGGCTGTGGTCCATGCACTGAACAAGTTCCGACATTATATTACTGGTTACCAGACCTTTGTACATACAGACCATGCTGCAATTAGATATTTAATGAATAAACCAGATGTGAATGCTCGTATTAATAGATGGTTACTTTTATTGCAGCAGTTTGATTTGACCATTGTTGACAAACCAGGTAGAGAAAATGTTGTTGCTGACTTTTTATCTAGATTGGATTTGTCTGCAGATGATGATGGAACAGTGGATGACCAGATGCCCGATGAACATCTGTTTGCTATTTCAGTACTCTCTCCATGGTTTGTTGATATAGCAAACTACCTTGTTTCAGCACAGTTCCCTCCGCACCTATCTTCCAGAGAGAAGAGCAGAATCATCAGAAAAAGTGCCTCATTTACTTGGATCGGGGGCAATCTGTTTAAGCTTGGCCCCGATCAGATCTTAAGGCATTGTGTAAGGGAGGAGGAAGTCTTTGATATCCTCCTCACTTGTCATGATGGGCCTTGTGGAGGACATTTTGCAGCAAAGAGAACTACCTTCAAAATCCTGCAGGCAGGCTACTATTGGCCCACACTTCATCAAGATGTCAGAAGATATGTCAGCCAGTGTGACCAATGCCAAAGAATGGGGAAACCGACCTAAAGGGATGAGATGCCTCTCCAACCTCAAGTGACTCTTGAGCCATTTGAGAAGTGGGGCATGGACTTTGTGGGCCCAATCAACCCTTCTTCGAGGCAAAGGTCTTACATCATTGTGTGTACTGACTATTTGACAAAGTGGGCAGAGATTAAAGCAATCAAAGCAGCAACAGAAGAAAAGGTGGCCGAGTTCCTAAGAGAAAACATCTTCTATAAGTTTGGCTATCCAAGAGAGCTGGTCACCGATCAAGGGAGCCAGTTCACATCCAACCTGGTTGAAGATCTACTAGCTCATCACAAGATCAAGCATAGGACTTCCACCCCCTATCACCCTCAAGCAAATGGGCAGGTGGAAGTCACCAATAGAGCATTAGAAGGGATCTTGACTAAGGTGGTGAGCAGCAGCAGAAAGGACTGGGCAGATCGCCTGGTTGAAGCCACATGGGCTTACAACACCACTTGGAAGACCACCACCGGCTTCACACCTTATGAGCTGGTCTATGGGAAGAAAGCTTTGCTGTCCATTGAGTTTGAATACAACACTTTGAGGATGGCAGCTCAGCTGGACCTAGATCTCAGCCATGCACAACAAGAAAGGCTATTGCAGCTGAATGGCCTAGATGAGCACTGAATGCAGGCCCTCCTTCACTCAGAAGTGGTTCAACTTCAGAGAAAGGTGTGGCATGACCAACATCTCCATGACAAGCAATTTCAGTCGGGAGATTGGGCTTTGTTGTATGACTCCAGATACAAAGATTTCAAGGGGAAGTTGAGAACCAGATGGCTAGGACCATATGCAGTGGAAAAATGCCATGACAATGGATCTGTCCTTATTCGAACCATTGATGAGGAAGCCATTCCCATGCTTGTCAATGGGCATCGATTGAAGATCTACAGGAGACCTCTCTCAAGACAAGAGTTCATCAAAACTATGGAGAAATCTGTATTGGTCATAGAGAAGGGTTTTGCCTCTGCTTTGGGCATACCCTGAAGGATTTAAAAAAAAAAATTAATAATAATAATAATAATAAAGATCCTTGGGTGAAAACCTTTCTGAGGCGCCCAAGGCAGGTGGTAGGGGTGAAAACCTCACTGAGGCGCCCCTATTGCCTTTTCAAAAAAAAAAAAGGAAAAAAAGGTTGAAAAAGATCCTTGAGTGAAAACCTCTCTGAGGCGCTCAGGGCAGATGGCACGGGTGAAAACCTCTTTGAGGCGCCCCTGTTATCTTTCAAAAAAAAAAGAGAAAAAAAGAGGAAAAAAGAAAAAAACAATAAGCAAAATATGGTAAAATTGCATGCAGGTTGCAGATGTTCTATGGAGGAGAGGAAGCCTCTCAACTCAAAGCCAAGGGTCCTTATCATGCTGTCAAGGGACCTCACCAGCACCTCCTCCAAGGATACCCATGTTTTTTCAAGGTATGTGCAATTTTATCATGGTTTGAATCTTCTACAGGAAGATGCAGTCTTTCTACAGGAAGACGCGGATTTTCTACAGGAAAGTGCAGACTTTCTACAGGAAGCCCGAACTTTCTACAGGAAGCTCTGTGTTCTACAGGAAACTTCCTGTAGAAGTTTGGGACGGCCCAGAATTCATTTTAAAAGGAGATCTAGCGACTAAGGATCGGTTTGGACGCATGCAAGCCTCTGTTGGCACCCTTGCACATTGCTGTTACCTTGCTCCACCATCCTTGTCGACATGCAACCAAGTTCCCTGCACCAGCAAAGCAGATCGATGAGTTCTCGCGGGAAAAGCCATTTTCAAAGATGAACAAGTGCTGAGATCTCATACCATAGGCATCAGAAGCTCCGGGAGCGTGATCGAAAGGCCAGATCCTCCGTCGTGCAGCATGCACCCAAGGAGGAAGAACTGTTACGAGACACCCCGCGGGAATCCTGTAACAGTTAAACCTGCTAGAGTGGATACCATTCACAGCACCGCCATCTGCAATGAAACACGGGCGCATGCAACCAAAGCATCCACTCCATCATCGGCAGCCTGTAACCATGAGCCTCTGGGTCTGTGTAAGTTCGCATGCAGCAGGTAGATCCACTCACCATCGTCCAAAAACTGGAAAAATCGTGTGCAGCCACGCAGGTAAGTGTCTCGACCCTTCCTTCCATCAAATCGCATGAATTTTACTTTGAATTGTTTGCACAGCGTAAAAGTGAATGGTTGAGCGGCCGTATGGCCAGTCGACTGGCCACGTCGGCTAGTTATGGTATAGTTGGATGTTTGGGTGGCGGCCACGACAAAGAGAATGAGCAGCATGCACGTGAGGACAATCCCGTCGAAAGCAATGAGTTTAACAGAAAGAGGCGGCGGCAGATCTGTGGGAATGGATGCGGCAGCAAGTGAATACGCGGGCGAATGATGGATGACGTCGCCCAACGGTCCGGCGGGGACAGCTCACCCCCCGCGCCACGGATTGCGCCGATTCAAAATCTAATCGGCTAGATTGTGCGCATGCATTTATCAACCACCACTTCAAACTCGAGTGGCTATTTTGATCTCTTCTTCACTTTGATACGCCGAGCTTTTGGCTACCAGAACGCCGGTGAAGCACACCTCGAGCGCAGGCCAACTACAGTCCTCCCCGAAATTTGCGCACTGCTCCTACAGGAACACAGTTTCTACAGGAACGCAGTCTCTACAGGGACGCAGTTCTACAGGAGGGCGGGTTCCCCATGTAAAAAAAGGTGGCAGAAAAAGGTAACCCTGAAACTCTTCATGCAATTGGTTTTCAAAGGTGGCAGGATCATCGTCCACAGTCTGGTCATAAAGATATCGGTGAAATTGTTGTTTGCTGTGCCTATACTGTCGTTCTACAGGATGTCAGTGTAATTAGACTGTGTTGAGATCCGCAGGGATAAATTTTGTGGATTATGTGCATGCTCTGTCTCAATAGACCAAATATCTTCCGCATTTGCCACCTTTAGTTAAAACAACCGTGTTCATCATGCCGGGTGGGTTTATTAGACGGGAACCCACGGATCCAACCAAGTTAAGGGAAAACCAAGAGGTGGTAGAACTCTTCACACGGATTCAATGGATATCTTTTTGTGATAAATTGCAGGGTTACGATGATGAAGTGGCCGAAGAATTTCTGCAAGCTCTAAGGCCGAAATCCAAAACACTGGCTACAGTAACCTTCAGGGGCCTAAGCCTCAAGCTCACCCCACAGTATATCAGTCGGATTACAGAACTTCCTATGGGTTTGCCGTGGGATAAGGAAGAAAGAAAGCTGAGCCAGTAGGCAAAGAAAGAATTCTTTCCACCTGAGGAGGAATTCTCGGAGGACAAAAATGGGGTGCGAAGAACGAGTCTGTTGCCACCGTGGAATGAAGTCAGTTTGCAAATCATGAAATATATAACTTGTGAAGGTCGTTTTAGCATCGTGTATGCATATCACTTTCGGTTGCTCACTGAATTGAGGCACCGGATTGATCTTCCTGTAGAACAAAAACTGAGCATCCCTTATTTCCTATTGCAGTCTCTAATGGAGTGTGCCACAAAGCTAAAAGAGGGCATACCAGATCAGATAGCCCACCATGGGTTGATCAAGCTTCTTGTGGAGGATGCGCTGCATTCATATAAGGTTCCCCTCTCATGGGAATCCTTCCGGAATTTGACAAGAGATGGAGACATTAAAATGTTGATTGAAGAAATGGGTTCTTCCAGCAGTGAGGAACAAGAAGCAGTGGCCAAGGGAAAGAGAGAAAAAGGCCAGGAGACCCTGACCACAGTGCAGAAGAAAGAACAAAAGAAGAAGCATGAGGAAAAGGATGACAAAGAAAAAGGTGGCACACCTATCTTGTCAGCAAGAGAAAAGAGGCTGAAGAGAAGAATGGACAAAGCTGAGGTGGTCCACGTCAGCCCAAGTACCTCATCAGCACCTGCAACCAAAGCAAAAAGCAAAACCCATGCGGCTAAGCAAGAAAAGGTGGTGACACCCGTGTCTACAAGAAAGCAGAAACAGGCTTCTACAGGAAGCCCGAAGACAGAGAAAGGGTCTTCTACAGGAAGCCCGAAAATTACCAAAACAGGGGCTTCTACAGGAAGCCCTCAAAAGGTGAAACCCAAAGAGAAGAAGGTGGATATTCTGGCACGGGAGGCAGCAGTTGTATTAGCTGGCCTCAGCACGCCACCTAAGCCAAAAGAAAAGAGGAAGAGGGAGACCCCTCTATACTTTAAAGCTCGAAGAAGTGTTAGGATAAAGACGGGCAAGCCACAGCCTCAGTCCAGCAGCCCGATTGTCATCGAAGATACACCTGCTTCTCCCAAGGAAAAGTCACCCTCCAGGATCACAGTCACCTACGAGAAGGGGAGTCCAAAGAAAAATACGTGGCAAGAAAGGTTAGACCTGTTGACTGAAAAAACTCGGCTACAGGAAGCTAAAAATGTTCTACAGGACACTCTGGCCCGGCTACAGGAAACGGAAAAGAGGGAAGGAGAAGGACCCTCATCACCACCAAGGGAGGGTGAGGTAGAACCGCCTGAAGAGATAGAAAGAGAACATATACTAGAACCTAGCCCTTCGCCTAATTTGAGTTCATACTACACCTTTTTAGAGGTGGGCAAAATCATACCGCAGAAATTTACTGTACCCCTATTTTTTTCATTAGAGGAGGAAAGAGTCCGTTCCCACACATGGATGCAGATCGCCAAGTCAAAGGGTGTGGCGGACATAGGCCCTTTACAAGAGCAACTCAAGGAGGTCAGGAGTGAATTCGCCATGGCTAAGCATGTGGCTAATTGCCAACATGTGCTTCTACAGGAAGAAAACCAGAAGCTGAGATTGCAGCTACAGGAGCTAAAGGCAGGGGCAGGAACATCCTCCAAAGACATCACAAAAGAACAACAAAGCAAAAAGGAGCTGACCACCGGTCTTGAAGAGCCAATGACACTTCTACAGGAAGCAGAACAGCAAACAAAAATTGAAGTGCAAGCTCTAAAAGAACAGCTGCAACAAAAGGAAGCACAATTGGCCTGCATGGCCAGTTGGGCCATGGAGGCAATACAGTGCAGACCACCTGCAAAATCCTATGGATTGTACTTAAAAGATCAATGGTTGCAGTTCCAAATAAACACCTTGGCATAAAGAGGTATTTCACATATCCAAAACCCACAACAATTTTCTGAATTGTGCAGTACTAGTTCGTCAGAAGACAAAGCCAAATTAGCAGAGTTTTACCTCCACAATTTGGCTTTGCCTAATGAAGTCTCCTGGGATCCCAATATTGCCTTGGGTGATATGCAATTGATGGCGTTCGCTTCATGGTTAAACCATGAGGATCAAAGAGCAGCTGAAGCAAAATCGGTCATGAACCGAGAAGTGAGCGAGCCACTGTTCATTCGAGCAGAACCAGAGGATCCGGTTGCACTCATCTCAGCCCACCAACAGTTGGCTACTGATCCCATAGCTTCCTTGAGATTTATGGACCAACATGCACAAGCCATAGCTCACTTTGAAGACATGGAAAGGTTGTTAGGAGAAAGTGCTGCCCAAGCATGTGCACGCAGATGGAGTACCTTGGCACACAGCTTGAAAATCCGAGAGTACCATACCCCCATTCGGATGAGGGAAGCTTTGGCAAGGGTTGACCTTTACAAGAAATCCATGCAAAGCCTCCAGGCCAGCTGGATTGGCCTTAAACTCAGCCCACCACTACTGCTAGGGTTGACTGAAGGCAATACAGAGGAGGATGACAGTCAACAATGGGAAGAAGTGAACAGGAAAGCAGGGTTTCATATCAACAGAGAGGACACTACCACAGAGCCTTAGGATGTAAGGGAAGCAGTGAAAGCAATGAAGGATGAAGATTTGGACTAAGTTGCTCAAGGATGAGCAAATAGTTTAGCTGGGGGGTGATGATGAGCCACAATTTTTGGTACAATCTGGGCTCATTTGGCCTACTTGCTTTGCTCAAACCATTCATCTTTTATTGCTTATGCATTCATTTCTTGGTTTATTCGTGTTGTTTGTAGGAAGAAGGGTAGGCATTCTATCTACGTGACTAATACATGATGATTTCAGGTTTTTGGCATTAAAAGGGAGCAAAGACCACGAAAAAGGAGACAAGGAGACAGTAAGGTGGAACTGCTGGTTTTTGGGAGAGGATGTCCACAGTCTTGGGGACCTTCCTCTTGATTCCCACCATAGCTCCGAGCTCCAACCAATCTCCCCACCGAGCTTAGAGGCAGCCAACCGTTCTACAGGAACAGCAGTTACAACTGTTCTACAGGATCAGCAGTTTAACCTTCAGTTGGACAGCCGAGCTCCACAAATCAAGGAAACCTGTTGGATTATCATTTTGCATAAATACTAAGGCTGTAGCCTTTGATAGGAGCTTTTTGAACTGTTGCATTACTATTGTAATTTCGAAGTACGAGCTACAGCTCGGTGTTGGTTCTTTTTGTAAGCCAGTTTTGGCATGACATCAGATTTTTGGTTATGAATAAAGGCAGGCAGATTTTGATCTCATTCTGAGTTTCTAAGGGAGCTATAACTCTCAGGTTAGGGCCCAACCTGAGAGCAATAGATCTCCTCTGTGTTGTAATGTTATTTGCCTTTCGTTCCAACACTTCGTTTCTTTACTTTGACATGCAATTCGAATTTATAGTCTGCTGATTTAGTTTTTATGAGATTGAATAGGATTAGTTTATGGTGAATTTGCTTCCAGTTGCTTAGGTTAGAAGAGGATAGTTATAATTCATTGGAGCTCCAGAAAAAGGTTGAAAGGACCTCACTGCCATCTCTGTTAGGGATTGGGGTGTAGTCTGAACCAACCACCAAAACCAAACGCAGTTCTTTTCACGTCCATGCAAGTTGCAACAGTTACTTTAGTCGTAGATCCATCCATGCACTTTGGTCTTGATCATTACTTCTTCATTCCACTTCCATGCACGAGTTTCTTTCACAAATTGCATTGATGTTCATTGGTTCAAAATAGAACAGTTAACATAGGTTAAAGAGTTCTCATTTTTGGTGACATTCATAGACAATTTGTTTCATCTACACTGCTCCACACCATTCCATTACCTTCCTCTTCTTGTCAACCACACCTAAAGCCCCTCAACCGACCTCTGTTCAGCTCGTTTACCTTCCATCTCTTCCATTACTCACGTAGCTCCATTTACTTAACCTTTCGTTGATCCCATCCTTCCAGCCATCAACCCACTGCATGCACTCTTTCTCCATCTGACTTCTCTGCTCCTGAGCCATCACCAGTTCCATCTCCATCTCACCTATCCTCCCATACCACTCCATCACTTCACCATCTCCCAAAACTCCCACAGTCGAACATCCTGTAGAATTTCACACACTTCCTGTAGAACCCCTGAGTTTCCTGTAGGATCCCCTGCAGACTTCCTGTAGAAGCCTGCAAACTCGGTTGCTGAGCATCCGAACGTGGTAGACTTCTGTGGACTGATGCTAGAGATCCTCTAGGGCCTCTCCTAGCCCCCCTGACCTTGCCCATGCTTTCCTTCCATTCGAACCGCTCCTGCACAGTCAAACCCTAATCAAAAGCATCATCACAATAAATCCAACCACTTAATGAAAAAATACAAAAACATGTCTTTTCAGATGCAAGTAGCTTAGATGCATGTATTTCAGCTCACTGCAAGTAATGGCATCATTGGTAGAAGTTTCATTCATAGTTTTTCATTGTAAGGGCCTAGCTAGTCAAATTAGGGTTTACTAGGGTTTTCATGCTTTGTTGGCTTTCAGTTTCTTTCTGCAAGTAGATTAGCCTCCTTTGAGTTAGCTTTCATCCATCACTCATAAAGCTTCTTCTGTGAGCATATAGAAGTTGGCTTGAGCCCTAGCGGACTTGTGCCAGCTGACCAAGTGACAACTGCGACAAGAGCTAGTACTTGTGCATACAGCACCGTCGCTTCCAAGTTTGTACGAACTACCGGGTTGATAAAATTAGAGATAGGAAGCTCCAGGAGTTGTAGCATTATTGCTACAATACTGGAGCCCACCACTACTCCACACACATACCAAAACCATGGTAATGTCTACTCGTAATTAAACCTACAACCACACCCACAAAACATGAAAATATCGACTGCAACCACAATCATAAACCTGCATCAATGTGGCTAAATGCCTACAACCATAAGCATAAGACTAACTCCATGTGGTTGTGGCAGAGTATAGGGAAAAACAAAAGCTTCTCAGCCCAAACCTTTTCCAACCTGCTCAATAGCTCTCCTAGCACTTGCACAACTATCAAGCACGTATATGCATAAACTCATCTGCCATAGAAACCATACATAACACCTACACATAATAAAATTTGTCACAAACGAAGATGCTCAAGAACCATATGTCACACTCATACACACTTAAGCCACCCACAACACAATCATCTACAATACATTCCCAGGTTGACACCAATGTCAACCGTCAATTACCGCAACACAACATCAATGCCAACGATCTCTCACTTTGGCATTGATGGAAACCCCAGATGAATCATCCAAATGTACTCTGAACAATTGATCTCCTAACTGTCTCCCCCCTTGAAATCAATGGAAAAGGGCTAAACTCATCAAGAAATCTACTATATAATCACAATAGACCCCCCTAAACACTGGCTGGATATGATCTACAAGCATGATAAGAAGCAACAACAACCATAACTCACTCTATCCAAAACAAAAAAGGCATACCCATGACCATTAGAAACAAAATATCTAAGCAACAACAAATAGATATATCATAGTAGAAATAGAATTAATCAACAAAACCTACTATAACAACATTACTTCTCAAACCAAAAAAGTAACACTCTCTCCTAAACTCAAGGTGCAGCAACACATACTAAGCAGCAATCATGACCATCCATATGAAGCAACAACTATGCAGTGATCATGCTCACCTTAAGCATCACCATTAATATCAATCTGTAATCAATTCTGCAAGTACACAACATACATGCTCCCCTTGAGCACACACTACGACTGGAGGCATCATCATTAATCTATAATCAAGGCTTTCTTCCTAAAAGATCCACCTCATGGATCAAAGTACTAACTCTTGACTAAGAACTTGACCATAAATTAAACAGTTTTATAAAGATTTTACATGGCTGAAGCAAATAACTAACATCAAATACTCGATGTATTCAATAATTACACCCTTCACCTAATGAAATGGAGCTATATCAATGACAACCAGAGACTGATTCGCATTGAAATGTGCCTACATGGATGAATAACTCTTCTCATGATAGTGACTAACACAATTCATTCGCACTTTTAAAGGGCTTCATCATCAAATAGAAGACTATGATAGTGACATCGAAGCCCACCTATGGACAAGGACACAATACTCTCTCTACACTCGTGAAATTTTTGTACAAGGCATAATCATGAGATATAAAGCCTTGGGAACACTCTCACAACTTTCAACAAAATATGTCATACATTTTAAGGGAAAAAAAATTCATGAGCCACTGTAATATATCGTCAACAAATTAATGTTAGTATACAGCTAACATTTCAACCAGTAGTTCTGCAACACAATTGTTAGCACCATGATTATCATATACACCAACAAAGTTGTACCACTGACTTGGATTAGCTAGAGGTACCTCTGTCCATGTTGAAATTTTTTTAAGAATTTTAATGTAGGTTTTATACAAATTGTGTCAAAAACTTGGATTCAATCCCTGCCATAACACCATCACTAGAACAAAAATGCTCTATAGAATGTGCACACTAATTATAATCATTTCTTCACATAAAGCGATAACCACGGGGTTTTTATGGATGAGCATGAAACCTTGAAAACCTTGCAAAACTTCAGTGACTAGCATTTCAGCTCCATAGAAGGGCATAACACTTTTTCAAGATTTATGACCATATCTCTTTCATTTGCAGCGTAAATTTTAACAATTCACTAACATTTATTACTCTAGAGAGACTGCATTTCAAAACTTCCTTTACACCGGCATGAAGTTTGAACTACTTTGAGATCTTGCATGGCCATAGTTGTTTGCATTTCATCTACATATTTGGCAAAGGAAATCCCAGGCTTTGCTTCCAACATTCGTACTCCTTGAAACCATTGCACTAGTAGAAGAAGGATCAAGAGCCTCATGTTGCTTCATTACAACATCAACTTCATTAGAAATATAGGATTGCACAACCGAACATTTCATACACTAGTATTTACACCATACACAATTTGAACTAAGACATAACACGTTGCATGCAGGAAAACAAATAAATTACAATGTACATATCAACCAAAGCATATAAAATGACGATTTTTCATTCAAGATTGGACATTATCGTGGCATGTAATCGATACATGCATCCTCAATATTTTACTCTCACCATCGTAAAGTATAATTTCTTTAAATTATTGGGCGAATTAAGAAAATTCCGCAAATGGGATAAGGATGTGAATGGGTTTCAAATCTTCAGAAAGAACGAAAACATTCATGCACAAAATTCCATGCCTTTGTGCGCACTTTAATTACTTCCTTATGCAACTAAATTTGGCACCATAAATGCATCATCATCACTCAAATTCTCAATCCATCGAAGGACCCAAATTACATTCACACCATTTGAAAGTCTTAGGTGAAATATTATTATTGAAACGAAAAATGTTCAACAAAATTTCAGGAAAATATAGGCAGAAGGATTTGTCCTATTTCTCTCATGGCCACTTCATCAACTGGTCAAAACTCAATACACGTAATGGGCCAACCCATGTATCTATCTCCACAAGATCACCCCATGAAGGATATCATTCAACTTAAGTTTGCATGGGAGCCAAAACCCTCATAATATTTTTCCACCCATATCAAGAGTAGTATTGAATCCATCACTAACTAGCCCAAAGCAGTTTCTTGAAGATGATTGATCAAGTTTTCAATAGAAGCCTTTATGTGTGCACAAATTTAACAAGATTTTATGGTGAAGTTTTTCTAGACTGTCCTCCATGGACTTACCCAATTTGAAAACTTCACAAACATATCTGTTTTCCTTAGCTTCCAACCAACTCGTAACTCTCATTTCCCTGTTAGCCCTTGATACGACATGTGAAGAATCGTTCATTGCATGGGGGATTCAAATATGGCATCCCAACATTGCTTGACAGAAAATAATCGTTCATGTAAATTTACATTTTCTTTAGATTCTAACCATGTAGTGATATGTATGTGGATCACCATAACACCATCATTCTTTACCCGACCAATTCTACACAATTTTGTGTATTTCTCATGGCTTCCTCAACCTCCGATGGATGGTTTTCTTCATCTTTAACGAAACCGCAACTCCTCTTCAATTTGCGGGATCATCCACTTTCTGGAAACTGTAATGCGACCTGGTAACACAAAACCTTATTTATGAATCGACACCCCTCTTTAGAGGAAATAGTCAACTTGCCTTTAAGCTTTAAGCTTTGTGCAGGTTACAAATCTACAACAAGGGCGTCATGTAACTCTTAACACTTAGTAACTAATATGCACTGTAGTCTACTTGCAATGGTTTTATTATTATTATTATTATTATCATTGGTTTCTTCTTCACTCAAAATTTACATCAACACATCCCAATTTCTCCATGCGACACGTACACCTGTCCAACAAGCGTTGACCAGATCTATACCACTACCTCGAATTCAACATGATAGCATCCACATTCATCACATCAGTATCCAAGTCAAGCAATCATGAGAATTTTCACACATGCATTACGTACAAAGCAATTTATTAAAAACGACCAGATTAAATAATAAAAAAATCAAATATCCTTGATGACCATTGTTCTTTGCACCTCTGTCACTGCCCGAGATTTTGCAATTTTCAGACGAGTTCAAGCGTATTAACGTTCTAGATCACCAGATGGAAATAAATATATCCTATTTTGAAAAATTTTCCTCCGCATCTATTGGGAACCAATACAACCATTTGTTTATGGATTGGATCCAACAATCAAAACCACCGCATTGTTCTTTCGACAAGAGATTTTCTAGGCTTGTGCAATCTACTTAGAGTTCAATTTTTTTTTGTTGTCTTATTCCTTTTTGAATAAAACTCAAAATGTTTTTGCAAGCAAAAACTTAGAACTACATGACTGAACATAGCTCATACTTTCATAACCAGTTCTTGCATACATCTGAGTGCATAGGTCTCCAAAAAAAATTCAACAATTTTATCCATTCTATTATTATCTTGTTGGACAAAAAAAAAATTAATATCCTGATGCATGTGCTAATAAGTGCTCAAGATGCACAGATCAAATTTAGCTACAATATCGATGGATGAAAAATCTGTAGCAAATCCATTTAAATTAATGATTTTTAAAATAGGTCATAGATGTACTAAGAAATGAATAATTGTTTAGCGAACCTCATTCTCTTTGAGGAGCTTCCTCTGAATTTATGAACATATTGTTTCATGCTCCCCTGAGGCCGAGTTGGCCACAATTTTCTCTTTGTTGCTTCCTACTTCATATTCTTTTAGATTTTTTTTGTAGGTTACTTTGACAGATGTTGGAGGTATTCGTGTCAAATTTCTTTTTCTTCCATCTAGACTCCATGATGGGCATAGGTAGCTTGCAATCTTTGGCCATATCGCCTAAATCATCGCAAATAAAACATCTAATATGTCCAAAATATGGTGGAAGTGGTTACTTTTTACAGTGAATACCTTTATGGCCGAAATCATTACACAGATAATAATACCCATGAAATAAATTTGTGTACCTATATAATGATGGGATTTCTTGTGCATTCTCTTTATTCAGTTGCAGGTTTTTTCTGGAATGATTTGTCTTATTGATTCTACAATTTGTTCAAGTGTGCAATTTTTTTTTATAGCCATAACACGTTACATTTCTCATGCTTTTCTTTATCACATTCTTTGGCTTTTGATCTTGATAAAGGTTGTCTTGATCGCTGCTGGAAATTTGTGCTTTGAATTTCTCACCAGTTGTCTCATTTTCTCCTTTTAGGCCTAATCTTCTCTCTTCTATTTATGTTTCTAATTTCTTACAGTGGTTGATTTAATTCTTAAGTTGATTCTCAATCTCATCTTCATTCTTCCTTGCCTTCTCCAACTGATTTTTCAGATTAGAAATTTCTTCCTTGAATGCATGCTCTCTCTCCTTAAGAATATGGAGCAATTTCTTCAGATCTTTTTTTTCCAAAGTGAGCTTCTCAATTATCCTTGATTGAGCTTTTTTTTTGCCTCTAGAGTTAATAGTTTCTTAAGCTCTTCATCTTCAAATTCCTTCACTAGAAAGAAAACCTTCCTCACCTATTGAGGAATCAACTTCAAAACACTGATTATCATCTTCTTTAATGACCCCAAAATCATCAGATTGGCAAAGAAAATTCCATGGATGAAAATATTGTGTGCGATACCTTTTACTAGGAGGAGGGTTTCTTCAGGTTTTGCAGTACTCTTGGCTTGTTTGAAGCCCTTCTTCTTCTGAGACTATTTCCTCATGTTTTTGGCCATTATCCCATGATATACCCTCGAGCAATCAACCTCCATGAAGAGAATCTTCTTTGATACCCATTGTTGGAAATGTCCTCACTACTTTGGGGGGTGAATCAGTAGATCATAATTATATAATTGTTTTCTCTTTTTACCAAAGAACAAGGTTTAGTAACCCATAAAAAAAATGATGAAACCAACATAACATCAATATACAAGATCATGTAAATCAACACAAAATACAATAAATAAATATTAATGCATGCATATACGAGAACACGATTATTTCTGGTGGAAAACCCTCTCTAGGGAAAATAACCACCCATTGTTGTTGTTGCTCAAATATTTTATTAATGGCTGAACAATTTTTACATAGAGTAGCTAGCACCCACTAGCTAAAAGACTTGACTCCTACAACATTGTGCTAACATCCATCAACTGAGTTCCTACTCAGACAACTCTTCAGATAATCATCTGTTGGAAGCCACCACCACTAAGAAGCCTCGCTCAACATCCATTGGACTATCCAACTAAAATTGGATTGATATTCTCCTCCTCCAATCATTGTCTGCAAGTTTCCACAAGAATGAAGTCTCTACGCCTCCAACTTCGCCATGGGAACCATGTTTCATACATTTTCAAATTAGGCTCTCAAATTTTCTCAACATGAGAAACCAACAGCCTCTCTGATCTGAAAATAAAATATGATAAAGCAAACACTGAACTCAGCTACAGACATACAGTGATATATGAAATCCATTGTAGCGCTCTCTCACACACTCACTCCATCTATACATTCTCATAACTCAATACACACACAAGTATATGGCAAACTATTCTCATCAATCTGCAAACCATTACCATGGGAAAATACCATGTAATATCAATACGAAGGGAACCTGCACCATGGTAATACTAATACCAAGTGTCAACCTTCTCCACACACATACCAAAACCAGGGTAATGTTTAATCATAATTAAACCTACAACCACACCCAAAAAACATGAAAATCTCGAGTACAACCGCAATCAGAAAATTGTGTTGATGCTTGGGTAAAAGCATGTTAATGTGTATCAATTTTTCCCTTTTTGTGGCAAAGAAGTTTTATAAAAATAAATGGAGTTGGAAAGTTTACTCGTAAATTTACAAAATCATCAAAAACTAGGTGGTGGTAAAAGAAGACAAAACATGTCAATTTAAATTCAATTTCATGTCATATTTTTTCTAAAATTTAATACATAATTTTTATCTAATTTATTCATTTTCTTTAAAAGGTATCATTAATATTTTACATAAATTTTTAAGTAGTGACAAAACCCCGACCCCCCATTTCTCTATTGATTTATGTTTTTTAATTCCAATTTCTTTAATAGATGTGTTGTAAACATTCTGAAGATTGTTAAACAAATTTAAAAATAAAAAGTAAGCATATTTTTAATTATTATTAAAATACTAGTAAAAATGATCATATTTTCGTATGTATAAAACCGCGACCCAAGAAACTACCCTTTCAAGTTTATAAAATCAATTTTTTTTAATAGAAATTTGAAAATAACATACAACAAAATGTTAAAATTATTTTTTGAAAATTTTTAAAATATATTTTATATTTTTTATAATAAAATTTTTAATTATGATTATAATAACGTATTTTATATTATTCAAAATATAATATGTAAAATTATTTGTTTAGAAATTCTACTTCTATTTTTATATATATTTTTAAAGAGTTTTAACATTTTATTTAACTTTACATCAAGTTATTTATATTTTGTGAGTGATTACATAGCTTTTACCAATATTGACTTATTTGCAAATTTAGTATTTACTTTTTATAACATTATTTATATTTTCTAAACCCATTAAATAGGTTCACTATAGCTTTTACCAAAATTTATTGTGAGTTAGCTTTGTTACAAATTTAGCATTTATTTTTTATAATTAACAAGTATGAAACTCAACTCATTTAATTGATATTTTTATATTATTATTTTTTATCTTTTTTTATTTGAGTACTTTTTTGCTTTTGCCATATAATGAGACACATTAACATGCTTTTACCCGCTTCTAATGCCTACAACTACACACATAAGATTTACTCCATGCAGTTGTGGCAAAGAAAAGGGAAAAAAAAAAAAAAAATCTTAGCCTAGACTTCTACCAACTTGCTCCACAACTCTCCCAGCACCTGCACAACTGTCAAACAAGAATATGCATAAACTCATACGCCATAACAACCATACATAACACCTTCACATAAGAAAATTTGTCACCAGCCAAGCTGCTCAAGAACCATCTGTAACACTCAAGCCTCCTACAACACAATCATTTGCAATTATTTCCCAAGTTCACATCAATGCCAACCATCAATCACTACAACATAACATCAATGCCAACACCGAGCTAAGAGAGGATGTAGACGTGATGGTAGAAAGTTGGTAAAAAAATATGTGTTGAAAAGCATGTAAAAATTATGGTGTAGATTTGCAACTGATCATGAAGTTTTAGTCAAAATCTCAATACATAAACCTACTCTACTGCTATACAAACATTAATTCACAATTTAGAACAGAAACATTAGACATGCAAGAAGACATCACACTCATGCAAAGAGTATTTTTATTTAGGGAAAGAAAACTACTGAAAACCCCAATGCCTGCTGATAGGCCTCTAAATTAAACATAAATTAAGGCTCATATAACCATCCTTCAACATATTATACCAGTATTTTTGCATTAGATAATATATTTTTAACTTTAATATGTTCATTAGGAAGCTTTATGAATAATTGCATATTTGTGCCTAAAACTATTTAATTTTGTGGAATACTATGAGAATATTGGGCAGAGTATGAAGATTTGGAAGAGGAGATAATTTAGGGACTTTCTCCCTACTACAGGATGATCAATATTAAATAATATATCAACAAGATATTATGGAATTATGGCACAGATTGTGGAACTCCAATGACTGAGAAAATCTAGGAATGTGTTCCCTGCCATTTAATGCAAATTCTTACTATTGGGAACCAGATCCACTAATCAAGGGATTTTGGTGCGGAAAGCTTCCTCCTTCCATGGGGAATGATTCCGAATCATTTTTTTATAAGTAGATCAAGTAAAAATTACCTCTAGGGGTAGATTTTTCTTAGTCTTCTTGTGGAGAGAACTCATATTTTTGCGGCTCCATTGTTTTTTCTTGTAAGGATGTAATTATATTGATGAAAATAATGATGATTGGTGTCATGTTCAGCTTCTAAATCTTTTTCTCCTCCATAGGAATCTGAGTTTCCTTGGGCTTGGCCATCCTAGGAGTCTCAGATCCCTTTTGTATCATTTGATTTTCTTATTGTCACTTCTTATTCACATGCATATCTTGTTCTTGTTTCTTTCTATTTCTACATTTAGTATTGATGATTTATTGTTGTAGGATTGGGTTAAATGGTTGATGTAAGTTATTTTGTAGGATCACAAGAATAATTTCATACTTGGAAAATATTTGGAATGTCATAGTAATCATTGAGCTACTTGGATTAGTTTTCTTATTCCTAAATATAGATTTCTAGAACTCCTTTCTAGCAAAGAACGATAAAATTCTGCTATTTTTTAGAGCATGATAACAAGCCTCAATAAAGTTGATTCCACTTGCATTAGATCACCAAAAAATTCTATTTTATAACAAAATTTACCCCATTTCATTTGCACTTGATTAGGTTAGGCATTTGATAGATTTACTAGCTCACTAGTTCTCGAATTTCTGGATTTTAGACTAGTAATTTTCTGTTGTTTAATAAATCTTTTCCCATGTATAGATGAATTTTTGGATAGATGTAGACAATAATGTGTGTTGTTGCAGGAGCTTCCACATTTCAGGGATACCTCATCTCGTTCGCCTCATCCAAGACTCATCCACCCATGTCACTAAAATCTCAATCCAAATTCTTGTTTTATAAGCAAATATTGTCATTTCCATTGAGCAAATCCACCCATCTTGGAGCCCTTGCTTGAGTTCTGGGTAGTGTCCACCACGTCCATGCCTTATTCTTCCATTATCCACGTTTCCCAAGCTTCATTCCACCTTCTAGACCACTTCCTAATCTTTCGGCCTATTATTGTAATAAAACAGGGGATCCTGTAGGAGAACTAGTACATCTTGTAGACATGCTGTAGACATCCAATAGGAAATCCTGTAGCAGCCTATTTTGAGCCCAAACTGAGAAAAACCATCATTGAAGCTGGGATTAAGCCTCTACTTTTCCTCCAAGCCATCAAAACCATTGTACCCCTCTTCCTCCACACTTTTCTCCCCTACCAAAGAAAAAGGAAAGATTAGAATTTGCATTTATAAAATGAGAAGATAAAGAAAAATAGTTATTTTATTTCTTAATTAGCATATGCATGTAGTAGTTAATAATCCCTAGATCAGAGTCCATGCTCAGTTAGTTTAAATCATCACATGTGATAAATAGGGTTAAGTTAGGTTTCTTTTACATTTAGTTCATGATCTTTATGCAATTAGAATATGTTTCTTTCCTTGTACTCTATTTCTTGTAATAGGTTAGGGTTTCCATTTCAAGAAGTTCATTTCCTGCAATTAGTTTAGGGTTTGATTTCAGTACATGCACTCCATTACATCATAACAGCAAAGGAAGGACAAATTGTATGATGCACATATAGTGCCGATACCTGTTAAGTTTTTACGAACCCCGGGTCGATAATTAAAGATGGTAGCCTTTGGAGTTGCATCATTCTTGTTGCAATACCGAGGCTCATCACGTTTTGGTGCCATTGTCGGGGATGTGTCAAAGTATGCATTGTGTTATTCCCTAGTTGATTCATTTCTTTTTACTTTTTGAAAAAAAAACAAAAAACATTTGCATTAGGCATATATTTCATTTAAAAAATAGAAAAGTGCATTGAATTAGTGTTTCCATTCAATCATAAAAACAAAAAAATTCTCCAACACCAACCACCCCCCCATTTGATCACGTGGTGTAGTAAGAGCCATATCAGCATCCACTTTTGCAAGTAGAATAAGAAGAGATGGCAAAGAATGTAGAAGAAATGGATGGAGATGATGACAATGAGGAAGATCCTCTCATATTTTTGATTCAAGATACTGATGGTAGTGTGCACATGAAGAAGATCCCTCTATCTTTTCTTTCAAAATTTCATGGTCTAAGGTCAGAGGATTCAGAAGCCTTTCTCTTTGAATTTGAAATTGTTTGTAAATCTTATGGTTACTTATTAAAAACTCAAAAACTAATATTGTTTTCGGCAACATTGAAGGATAGAGCTCTTAAATGGCTCATGATTTTAGGGATTAATCAATAAAATCATGGAATGATATGCAAAATACATTTCTAGAAAAATATAAAGATCGTGATCTTAAAGAAGAAATCTTTATAATGAATCAAAGAGAAGATGAGAGTCTATAGGATCTAATAGAGAGGTTCATGTATAATGTTAAGAGGGAAAAACTACATCATTTAGGATCTGACACACTAAACACCCTCTTACTTAGAACAATTAGGGATGAGTGGATTCATCTCCTTGATCTCATGAGTGGAGGTGATGTATACCAACTATCATTTGAAGAAAATTTTTGAAACATGCAAACACATATCAAGAGGAAGGGCAAGAGTAAGTAAATCAACATCAAGATCGGTAAGTCAAGCTAAACTTGGAAATTTTCTTGATAACTTTAAAACATAAATTCTTAGCAATCTAAGTGAACAAGTAGAAATGTTAGTAATTCAAAATGAGAAAAAAGAAGATGTTGATATTTGTATCATACATGAAGAATTACATGATGTTAAATATTGCCCCACATTACCAAGGTCGAAGGAAGTTTACCAAGAGGACAATGGAGCAAGTCAATTGCCAATGTATCTATGTTATGTAGGTCCAAGAGGACCATGGTAGCCTATTCAACCTAGTATGATGCAATAACCTAATTTACAATTTCAAGCTTATGCACATCCATCTCAAAGTAATTGGAACACACCCTTTCCTTGGAAACATTGGACATCTGAACCCCAAAACCAATATTGGCAGCAAAGTTGGCAAGTGGGAGCCATCCACAATATCATCAATATTTTCATCAATATCCTCCATACCCAACTCCATGTTATTCCTACCATTCACCTCCACCACAACTACAACCCCAACCACATCCATCTCAAATATCCACTCCCACTCAACTACCTGTACCACCATTTCCAAACCCACACAATGAAGTAGCTCAGCCCACTCATAATGCTAAGGTACAACACTTCCAAATATCTCCTTTCGATCTCAATGGTATTCATCTCAGCTCAGGAATAATATTCAAAAAAAGAGATTCTCTTGATGCCATTGAAGGACAACATGCAGAAAAAGAAGATTCAAAAGAGAATATCAAAGAATCATGGGTTGCACTTGATGAAGAGCAGACAACAAAATCAGAGATTGAGAAAGCTCCCTCATGGTTACCATCGAATCCTCCATGTGTTCAAGAGAGTGATCAACAAAAAGAGGAAGATTTGAAGGTCATGGAAGAAGAAGACATCTAAGATGATCCGAATTGGCAAGTGGACCATGGGCCTCACAACTATATTGAAATATGGTTCCAGACAATCATTAAGTTGCAGCAACACTCTCTTCTTCAACTGTGCTTGATCCTTTCAAAGTTAAATCATTTGGTCTGTGAAATCCAGGTACATGTCAAATCATATATTGCAAGCCTAAACATCAGTTTATCTTTCATCTTGATGTGCACATGGATCCATTGAAAGTATTCTTATACTTGAAAGTAATTTTTTTTTCATGTAGGGTAGGGTTAAAAAAAAATGAAAAATAAGAGGAAAAAAAATCTCAAGTGAAAACCTCCTTTGAGGCACCTGAGATTGACTCATTGATTGAAAACCTCCATGAGGCAGTCAATGGGTTGGGAAAAAGAGAAAAAGGAGAGAAAAAGAAAATATCTTAAGTGAAAACCTCCTTTGAGGCACCTAGGAAGACCTACTAGTTGAAAACCTCAATGAGGCGACTGGTAGGCCTAGAAGAAAAAAAGAGAAAAAAATAAAAAAAATATGTGCTCATTATATCTCTCTGATGAATGTAGGTGTCCTCCAACATCTACAAGCAACAAAAACAAGTTGGCACCAACAAAAAAAAAAAAGTCAAACATAGTCAAAAGAAGTCAAATTTTGACTTTATCCTCATTTTCTCAAATGCTCCAACATGACCAAGGCCGTGAAAATCCATCACCCTCATCTATTTCCACCATCCACTCATCCTTTCCAAGCTTCTACCACTCATTTTCCTTGTTGTCCTAAAAAACTACCAGAACACTCTGTTTCACTATAGGAAACAGAAATACATAGAGCAAAAAACTATTTTTGCCATATATTGCAAACCATGCATATGCATGTGGATTATGGTAACATGCTCAAGCAATTTCAGCAAATTCTAGTGCACAATTTTCGAGAAATCAGCCTCCATCACCTACATCCATTTTTTATTTTCTCGATATCCGTGCATCCATTTAAAACATTGTTTCATGGGGAGATGCATATGGATGATGGTAACATGCCTAATAAATTTCAACAAATTATAGTGCACGGTTTCCAAGAAATCGACCTCCATTTCCTTAAGCCATTTTTAGTTTTTCTTGAGATTCGCGCATCCATTGGCCAACATTTGTTTATGGGGAGGTGCATAATGATGATGGAAACATGCTTAGAAAATTTTAGATC
This sequence comes from Pinus tabuliformis, assembly GCA_031772625.1. NCBI lineage: Eukaryota > Viridiplantae > Streptophyta > Pinopsida > Pinales > Pinaceae > Pinus > Pinus tabuliformis. The sequence continues at coordinate 288,378,097 of CM062808.1, forward strand.
AATCCATTTTACCGTTTGGGAGATATGGGAAAAACAAGTCTGCTACAAGAGGCTATCCTGAATTACTATAGGATCTCTACAGGAAGGCCGAGAAGAATCTACAAGAAACAATATGATGGAGAAATGGATCAAAAGGTCACATATTCTTTAGGGAAGGTTGATATAGGTCCCCCAACACCTGCACATGAACAAGAATACAACCCATCAGCAAAATGAGATCAACAAAAAAGAAAAGGCAGTCAAGAAGGCATACATGAGTCATTAACAACACAAAAACATCAACTTAGCAACAACATGCATGTCTCTCCAACAACCATCAAGTAGGTACAGGGATGCAATATTCTTGACCTCTTCTCTTGAGCATATTATAGTTAGCAATTTGTTGTCAATGAATGAGAGATGAGGTTTTATAAGCTAAGGATTGATCAACAATCTCGACCACCTTCAACTAGTTAATTTCAGTTGACTCATTCACTCATGCAATTTGGAAAAGTCAAATTATGAAGGGTGATGATTTCAAGGAATGGAGACAATAGTTAAAAGAAGAATTTTTTGCAATGGCCAAGTCACCATAGCACTCCAAGCCTTCCATCCACTTCATATTCACTAATTATCCATCATTCATCCATCCCATTTCATAATTTCAAGAACAAACCCTACACCCTATCTCACCCTGAAAATTTCTTGAAAAAAAGAAACAAACAGAGCATCCTCTCCATTTTCACAAACCTACAATACTCCCTCTGAGCCCTAGCATCATCCTACAAACCCTCTACATTGTTTCTCATCACTCCGATATAGTTAAAATACTCTGAAATACAAGGAATGGTTGCTACAGGAAGACAGAATGTTGCTACAGGAAGGAAGAAAGAAACAAATGGTGCTAAAAAAAAACAAAAAAATGCAATGCCTAAGAGATACCTAATCAAAATAGAAAACTCCAAGGCCATTAGGCAATCATCTAGGCCACAAAAGAAAAGAAGAAGACAAGCTAATGGTCTCAAGAAACATTGATTTTTCTATGCACAAATATATTTTTGGACTTGTCCTTGCAGAAGTTACAGCAAAGATTCTTAAGAGAAAGGACTGAGGAATGCACAAGAGAGAGGCCACGAGGGCCATGAATGAGGCACAATGAGGTCACTAAGTTTCTCAGAGGATGAGCAACACTTTCAGCAGGGGGGTATGATGGGCCTCTAAATTAGACATAAATTAAGGCCCATGCCTCTAAATTAGACATAAATTAAGGCCCATCTAACCATCCTTCAACATATTAAACCTCTCATTTTGCATTAGATAATGTATTTTTAACGTTAGTATGTTCATTAGGAAGGTTTATGAATAATTTCATATTTGTGGCTAATATTATTTATTTTTGTGAAATATTTGTTGTGTGTGGAGCATGATTGTTCAGAGGTCTTTGTTTCAACCGGATGTATAGCCCAAGAAGTTTGTACACCCCTCCACGTGGGGGGGTGCGGGGTGGCCGATCTGCCCCGGCTGGGGGGTCTGGGGGCCAGCGGTCCCCTGGCGGAGGCTCGGGGGCAGCGCCCCCGAACCCAAAAATAGATGTAAAGTTGCCTTGTAAAAGTATAGTAATTTCTTATAAATCTGGGCCGTTCATTAGGCGGATGATCTGACGGTAGAAATTATGTTTAGTTTAGGGTTTTTTTCCCTAGAAGGAAACCCCCTCTCTTTGTATGAGGTCATTGTATTTGAGGTTGTGAAATAGATGTGTATTCTCTGAGCGAGAAAAAGAGAGGCGAGACTGTGAGAGAAAACAGAGGATATTATAGCGGATCTATTGTACGTTTTGTCTCTTCATTTTGCTGGATAATAGAAAGGAAGGACCGGCTGTTCAGGGTGGACGTAGCCCAAACTGGGTGAACCACGTATATCTATGTCTCTCTTGTCTTATGCATTTTTTTTGTGTTTATATTTCTGCAATATTTTATGTGTTCCATTGCTCCATAATATATAATTTTCTAACAACTGGTATCAGAGCCGAAGGTCTATTTGGCTAATAAACACGCAGGAAAGAAGGGTTCCTCGTTCGAGTGGGAGCAATGGCGGAAGATGGTAAGTTTAGGGTCGAGAAATTTAACAAACAAAACTTCTCATTATGGAAGATGCAGATGTAATATTATCTGTATCGAAAAAATCAGTACCTACCATTAAGCGGAAAAAAAAAGAAGCCGACAGCTATGATAGATGAAGAATGGAACCTTCTCGATAGAAAGGCACTTGGAACAATACGGTTGTGCCTCACTACGTCGGTCACCTTTAACATTTCGAAGGAAACAATGACAGAGGGTTTGATTCAGTCGTTGTCGAAACTATACGAAAAACTCTCTGCCTCAAACAAGGTATTTCTTATGAAATGGTTATTTAATATGAAGATGTCAGAAGGTGGATCTATTGTAGATCATTTAAATGATTGTAATACAGTTACAAGTCAGTTAAGTTCTGTAGGGGTAAACTTTGAAGATGAAGTTAGAGCTCTATTATTATTGTGCTCATTGCCAAAAAGTTGGAATGGTTTAGTAATGGCCATTAGTAACTCTGTCTCTGGATCTAGTACTTTAAAGTTTGATGATGTTGTCGGTGCTATCCTTAGCAAGGAAATGCGACGGAAAAGCTCCGGTGAGACATCGGGTACTGCTTTGAGTGTAGAGTCTAGGGGACAAAAAATGGAAAGAGGAAAGAGCTCAGGATATCGCAGTAAATCAAGGAAAGGCAGATCCAGGTCCAGATCGGGGATAGTGTGCTGGAAATGTGGAAAGAAAGGACACCTAAAGAAATATTGTAGATCTCGGAAGGGAAAAGAAGGAGATGCACAGCAAGAAAACAATCATGAAGCAAATGTGATAGGTGAGGTGTTACAAGATGATTTGATTCTTTCTTTCGAAAATATTACTGATTCTTGGGTGGTAGATTCAGGGGCCTCATTCCATGCCACACCTGATAAGAAATACATTCATGACTATGTTCAAAGAGATTTTGGACAAGTTCATTTGGGTGATGATAAACCCTGTAAAATTGTTGGAATGGGTAAGGTTCTTGTAAAACAATAGAATGGAAACCAATGGCTACTAAAGGAGGTAAGGCATGTTCCAGATCTGAAGAAAAATCTAACTTCAACAGGGTAGTTAGGCGGTGAAGGTTGTGTGACAACTTTCACAGATAAAGCTTGGAAGGTCACCAAAAGAGCCCTGGTAATAACAAAGGGCAAAAAGCTTGGTACATTGTATTTATGCAATGGTATTTCTAACTCTGTTAATGCTTTAACTTCTAAAGGAGCAGATGCAACATTATGGCATCATAGCCTCGGACACATGAGTGAAAAGGGGATGAAGGTTCTTCACTCAAGGAATTTGTTGCCAAGTTTGAAGAATGTTGATTTGGACTTTTGTGAGAATTGCATTTATGGAAGACAGAAGAGAGTCGGATTTCTTAGAGTTGGGAAAGAAAATAAGAGCGAAAAATTAGAGCTTGTGCATACAGATGTATGGGGACCTTCTCAGGGATCATCTCTCGGTGGCTCTTGTTATTATGTTACTTTCATTGATGATGCAACTAGAAAAGCTTGGATTTATTGTATTAAGAATAAATCTGATGTATTTGATACTTTCAAGAAATGGAAAGCTTTGGTTGAGATTAAGACAGGAAAGAAATTGAAGTGTCTCAGATCAGACAATGGAGGTGAATATTGCAGCAAAGAGTTTGATAGGTACTATTTAGAGCATGGAATTCGCAGCGAGAAGACAGTTCCAAGAACACCACAAGAAAATGGTGTGTCAGAAAGGATGAACAGAACAATCATGGAGCATGCAAGGTGCATGAGATTGCATGCAAGATTCCCTTTACAGTTTTGGGCAGATGTTGTATATATTGTTGTTTATCTAATAAACAGACGGCCTTCAAGTTCCTTGGATGGTGGTGTTCCAAAGGAAGCATGGACAGGTAAAAAGGTAAGCTACTCCTTTTTAAAGCCTTTTGGTTGTGAGGCCTTTGTCCATATTGATAAAGAAAATAGAACAAATCTTGAGGCAAAGTCAAAGAAATGTACCTTTATTGGATATGGTGTTAATGATTTTGGTTATCACTTATATGATTACAAAAATCAGAAAAGCATTAGGAGCAGAGATGTAATATTCAATGAAAAGGTCTTGTATAAGAATCTGTTGCAGGAAAAGAAACAGGAAAAAGAAAACAAGGAATACGCAGTTCTTGATGAAATCACTGAAAAAGTAAAGGTGCCTAAAAATAATAATAATCAACAACCACAACAACAAAAACCACCACAACAGCAACAGGCACCCCAAACACCTGAAAGTGGTGTTAGAAGATCTTCCAGGATAAGTAGACCCTCTGAACAATACTCTCCTTCATTATATTATTTATTGTTGACTGATTCTGGTGAACCCGAATGTTATGAATAAGCAATGCAGGTTGAAAGAAGGAAAAAGTGGGAGCTAGCCATGGAAGAAGAGATCGACTCCCTAATGCATAACCAGACTTGGGACTTAGTCAGGTTGCTTGTAGGTAAAACTAAATTGCAAAATAAATGGGTTTATAGGCTGAAGGAATAAGATTGAGGAAAACAGAGGTACAAAGCTAGACTTGTGGTGAAGGGGTTTGCACAGAAGAAAGGTATTAATTTTCATGAAATATTTTCTCCTGTTGTTAAAATGACTTCAATCAGAACTATTCTAAGTCTAGTAGTAGCTAAAGATTTGCATCTTGAGCAGTTAGATGTAAAGACAGCCTTTCTCCATGGGGATTGGGAGGAAGAGATATATATGCAGCAGCCACAAGGATATGAGGTAAAAGGGAAGGAGAGACTAGTGTGCAGGTTGAAGAAGAGCTTGTATGACTTAAAACAGGCTCCAAGGCAGTGGTATCTAAAATTTGACAAGTTTATGTCTAAACAAGGTTATACTAGATGTTACTATGATCATTGTGTTTATTTGAAAAAGCAAAATGATGGCAGCTATATTATATTGTTATTGTATGTAGATGACATGATTTTTGTAGGGTCTAACATGCAGGAAATAAATGTGCTCAAAAGAAAAATGCAAATTCATTTGCAATGAAGGATTTGGGAGTTGCAAAACAAATCCTTGCTATGAGAATAACTAGAGACAAGAAAAATCGCAAATTAACATTGTCTCAGAATGAGTACATACAAAAGGTGTTGAAAAGATTTAATATGCACAATGCAAAACCAGTTAGTACACCTTTTGCTAGCTATTTCAAACTTAGTAAGGAAATGTGCCCAAAGACCCAAGAAGACATGGATTATATGTCTAAAGTTCCATATGCATAAGCAGTTGGAAGCTTAATGTATGCAATGGTCTACACAAGGCCTGATATTGCACATGTAGTGGGAGTTGTAAGTAGGTACATGAACAATCTAGGAAAGGAACATTGGATGGCAGTGAAATGGATTCTCAGATATTTGAAAGGTACCACAAATCAAGCATTATGCTTTGGTGGTTCAAACATTTCTCTACAGGGATATGTTGATGCAGATATGGCAAGTAACAAAGATAACAGGAGGAGCACTATAGGATATGTATTTACTATTGGTGGAATAGCTGTCAGTTTGGTTTCAAAAATCCAAAGTGTTGTTGCACTTTCAACAACAGAAGCATAGTATGTTGCTACTATAGAGGCTAGTAAAGAAATGATTTCGTTACAAAGGTTTATGGGTGAATTAGGTAAGGAGCATGATATGGGCACGTTACATAGTGATAGCCAAAGTGCCATTCATCTTGCAAATAAATCAAAATTTCATTCTAGGACTAAACACATACAGCTCAAGTACCATTTCATATGATCAATGTTGGAAGATGGAGAGTTGAAGCTGAAAAAGATACACACTAGCCAAAATCCTGCAGATATGCTAACAAAAGTTGTAACCAGGGAGAAACTGAGAATATGCTCAGTTTCAATTGGCCTTCAAGGATGACGATGAAGATGAGAAACTGCCAGGTCCAAAGAGGAGCCATTGTCCAGCAAATGAAGCAGCGGTGGAGTTGCTACAATCATTCTCCAAGTGGGAGATTGTTGCGTGTGGAGCATGATTGTTTAGAGGCCTTTGTTTCAACCGGATGTATACCCCAGGAAGTTTGTACACCCCTCCATGCAGGGAGGACTTGTCCCCCCCGTGGGGGTCCAGGGGGGCTGATCCACCCTGGCTGGTGGGTTCAGGGGCCAGCGGTCCCCCTGCGGGGGCTCAGGGGCAGCGCCCCTGAAGCCAAAAATAGATGTAAAATTGCCTTCTAAAAGTATAGTAATTTCTTATCAATCCGGGTCGTTCATTAGGCGGATGATCTGACGGTAGAACTTATGTTTAGTTTAGGGTTTTTTGCCCTAGAAAGAAACCCCATCTCTTTGTATGAGGGCATTGTATTTGAGGCTATGAAATAGATGCGTATTCTCTGAGCGAGAAAAAGAGAGGCAAAACTATGAGAAAAAACAGAGGATATTACAGCGGATCTGTTGTAGGTTGTGTCTCTTCATTTTGCTGGATAATAGAAAGGAAGGACTGGCTGTTCGAGGTGGACGTAGCCCAAACTGGGTGAACCACGTATTTCTGCAAAATTTTATGTGTTCCATTGCTCCGTAATATATAATTTTCTAACAATATTATGAGAATATTGGGAAGATTATGAAGATTTGGAGGAGGAGATAATTTATGGACTTTCTCCCTACTAAAAGAGGATCAATATTAAATAATAAATTAACAATATATTATGGAATTATGGCACAAATTGTGGAACTCTAATGATTAAGAAAACTAGGAATGTATTCCCTGCCATTTAATGCAGATTCCTAGTATTGGGAAACAAATCCACTAATCAAGGGATTTTGGTCAGCAAAAGATTCCTCCTTTCATGGGGAATGATTCCTAATCATTTTGTATAAGTACTAAGTTGAATTTGCCTCTAGGGGTAGATTTTTATTAGTCTTCTTGTGGAGAGAACTCGTATTTTTGCAGCTTCATTGTATTTTCTTGGAGGGGTGTAATTGTATTAATGAAAATAATGAATATTGGTGTCATGTTTAGCTTCTAAATCTTGTTATCCTCCTTAGGTCTCTGATTTTCCTTGGTCTTAGCCATCCCAGGAGCCTCAGATCCTTACTGTATCATTTTCTTTTCTTCTTATCACTTCTTATTTACATGCATCTCTTGTTCTTGTTTCTTTCTATTTCTGCATTTAGTATTGATGATTTCTTGTTGTAGGATTGGGTTAAATGGTTGATCTAAGTTCGTTTGTAGGATCAAAAGAATAATTTCATCGTTGGAAAATATTTGGAAGGTCATAGTAATCATTGAGCTACTTGGATTAGTTTTCTTATCCCAAACCTAGATTTCTAGGACTTCTTTGTAACAAAAAACAAAAAATTTCTGCTATTTTTTAGAGCATGCTAACAAGCCTCAATCATGTTGATTCCACTTGGATTAGATCAAAAAAACTTTCTATTTAAAACCAAAATTTACCCCATTGAATTTTCACTTGATTAGGTTAGGCATTTGATAGATTTACTACCTCACTAGTTCTCGAATTTCTCGATTTTAGACTAGTAATTTTTTGTTGTTTAATAAATCTTTTCCCATGTATAAATGAATTTGTGGATAAATGTAGACAATAATGTGTGTTGTTTTAGGATATTTTACATTACAGGGATACTTCATCTCATTCACCTCATTCAAGCCTCATCCACCCATGTCGCCTAAATCCACTAAAATCTCAATCCGAATTCTTGTTTTATAAGTAAAAATTCCCATTTCCATTGAGAAAATCCACCCATCTTGAAGCCCTTGCTTGTGTTCTGGGTAGTGTCCACCACCTCCATGTCATATTATTCCATTATCCACCTTTCCGAAGCTTCATTCCACCTTCTCGACCACTTCCTAAGCTTTCGCCTTGTTCTTGTAATAAAACAGTGGATCCTGTAGCAGAACCACCACATCCTGTAAACATCCTATAGGAAATCCTATACGGGCCTGTTTTTGAGCCCGAATTGAGAAAAGTCATCATTGAAGCTGGGATTAGGCCTCTACTTGACCTCCAAGCCATCAAAAACATTGCACCCCTCTTCCTCCACACTTGTCTCCCTTGCCAAAGAACAAGGAAAGATTAGCATTTGCATTTGTAAAATGAAAAGATAAAGAAAAATAGTTCTTTTTATTTCTTAATTAGCACATGCATGGAGTAGTTAATACTCCCTAGATCAGATTCCATGTTCAGTTAGTTTAAATCATCACATGTGATAAATAGGGTTAAGTTAGGTTTATTTTACATTTAGTTCATGATCTTTATGCAATTAGAATATGTTTGTTTCCTTGTACTTTATTTCTTGCAATAAGTTAGGGTTTCCTCCCATTTAATGGAGATTCCTAGTATTCGGAACCAGATCCATTAATGAAGGGATTTTGGGGAAAGCTTCCTCCTTTCATTGGGAATGATTCCTAATCATTTTGTATAAGTACCAAGTCGAATTTTCCACTAGGGGTAGATTTTTATTAGTTTTCTTGTGGAAAGAACTCGTATTTTTGCAGCTCCATTGTATTTTCTTGCAGGGATGTAATTGTATTAATGAAAATAATAAAGATTGGTGTCATGTTCAGCTTCTAAATATTTTTCTCCTCCATAGGTCTTTGAGTTTCCTTGGGCTTAGCCATCCCAGGATCCTCAGAGCCCTTTTGTATCATTTGCTTTTCTTCTTGTCACTTCTTATTCACATGCCTCTCTTGTTCTTGTTTCTTTCTATTTCTGCATTTAGTATTGATGATTTCTTTTTGTAGGAATAGCTTAAATGGTTGATGTAAGTTCTTTTGTAGGATCAAAAGCATCATTTCATCCTCGGAAAATATTTGGAAGTTCATAGTAATCATTGAGCTACTTGGATTAGTTTTCGTATTCCCAAATCTAGATTTCTGGAACTCCTTTGTAGCAAAGAACAGTAAATTTCCGCTATCTTTTTAGAGGAATCTAATGAACCTTAATCCAGTTGATTCCACTTGCATTAGATCAAAAAATAATTATATTTAATAACAAAATTTACCCCATTTCATTTGCACTTGGTTAGGTTAGGCATTTGATAGATTTACTAGCTCACTAGTTCTCGAATTTTTGGATTTTAGACTAGTAATTTTCTATTGTTTAATAAATCTTTTCCCATGTATAGATGAATTTGTGGATAGATTCAGAAGATAATGTGTGTTGTTGTAGGAGCTTCTACATTTCAGGGATACCTCCTGTCTTTCACCTCATCCAAGCCTCATCCACCCATGTCGCCAAAATCCACTAAAATCTCAATCCGAATTCTTGTTTTTTAAGCAAAAATTGCCATTTCCATTGAGCAAATCCACCCATCTTGAAGCTCTTTCTTAAGTTCTGGGTTGTTTCCACCACCTCCATACTTTTGTGTTCCATTATCCGCATTTACCAAGCTTCATTCCACCTTCTAGACTACTTCCTAAGCTTTCGGCTTGTTCTTGTAATAAAATAGGGGATCTTGTAGGAGAACCAGTACATCTTGTAGACATCCTGTAGGAAATCCTATAGCGGCATGTTTTGAGACCGAACTGAGAAAAATCATCGTTGAAGCTGGGATTAGGCCTCTACTTGACATCCAAGCCATCAAAATCATTTTACCCCTCTTCCTCCACACCTGTCTCCCCTACCAAAGAACAAAGAAAGATTAGTAGTTGCATTTATAAAATGAAAAGATAAAGAAAAATATTTATTTTTATTTCTTAATTAGCACATGCATGGAGTAGTTAATACTCCCTAGATCAGATTCCATGCTCAGTTAGTTTAAATAATCACATGTTATAAATAGGGTTAAGTTACGTTTCTTTTACAATTAGAATATGTTTCTTTCCTTGTACTTTATTTCTTGGAATAGGTTAGGGTTTCCATTTTGAGTAGTTCATTTCCTACAATTAGTTTAGGGTTTGATTTCAGTACGTGCACTCCATTACATCATGAAAACAAAGAAAGGACACATTGTATGCTACACATATAGTGTCGATATCTCTTACGTTTGTATGAACCTCGGGCTGATAATTAGAGTTGGTAGCCTTGGGAGTTGTAGCATTCTTGTTGCAATACCAAGGCTCACCACCTATGTTACAGATCCATTTCAGCACATCAAATCTCAACATTTAGATCAGTGTTTTAGGGCTCATCAAACCCTAAATTTAGTTGTTTCATGCCCTAAACAAGTCACCCCTTTGAATGCCTCCTTCCCAGACAATTTCATGACTTGAAGACATCCAGAAATTGCCTCTAGAGGGACCAGCATAGGTAGCCCTTATGAAGGTGCGATGCAGAGCAGTTAAGTCCACTACTAGGGTGCTCTGCAGAGCACTTAGGCTTCTTTTCACCTATGCTAGGTGAGAATGAACGAAATTCACATAGGGTTTGGGGAATATTCTTATGTTTTGGATTCATCTAGAATTTTCCCTGTCTTATCAATTCCTATGAGCTCAAAAATGGATGACGAATGAGTTAAGGAGCATCATATCCTCTCATCCCTTCCTCGATGGAGCTAATTCTAAGTATGGAAGGCCATTCAATGTCACCATTATTGACAAAACCTCCTTCATATTCCTATAAATTGACCACTCATCTAAGTGATCAGGGGCTGTATTATCTTGAATTGTAAGGAGATAATGCTGCTATGAGACTTGACTTTGGAGCAAATGATGTGATGCCCCAAGTTTGTCTTGATTTTGATGTGATGTGGATGGGATCCAAGCTGGAGGAATGACTTTGAATCAGACACTAATGGTTGTAATTCCTTCTTCTATCTAATAAAGTGTTTGAACCTTTTTTCATATGTTGTGTTCCTTCATAATGCTTATATGTATGAATTTCTTTTGATTCCTTTCATTTATATTCAATGGATCATATGCTTTGATCTGTTTTTGTCTTCTGTCGTGTTTACAAGGTACTTCTCAAACAGATTAAGTATGGGAAGGAGTTACAGAATCAATACAAGGGAGACAAGAGGAAAGCAGAACTATAGGTAGGCCTTCTATCCCGTCTTCTTATCTATTGTTTATAGGAAAAGTCTAAAACACATTAAACTGTTGTTCTAGGCACAACTACTTGTCTAGTGAATTAGTGTTTATCCGTAGATGCTAAATTCTCCAAAAAAAATTGGCGACTCCACTAGGGAAACTTAACCCTTTCCTAGTAGCTTATCCACCTCCTAGGAAAATCTTGTAGACCCTACTTGTGTTCATTGGTTGTATTTCAGCCCTTTTGCATTGCATTTTGGTCAAAATTGAGGTTAGATGACTCTTCAGTGGACTCTCAAAAATCAGTGTAGGCTTGGTCAGGGACAGTACTCTGTAGAGCACCCTTAAGTGAGAAACAGTGCTCTACATCGCAGTTAGGCTCACTTTGACCTGCACTAATCAATCTTAGGTCAATTTCCCACCTTTGGAAAGTGTTTTTGCCAACTTTTCTCTGCTTGTTTGATTGTTGATTGATCAATGAATGTCATGTCTTAGAGAACAAGTTTCTATCTCCTTTCCAGTCCTACTTTGATTTGATTGATTAATTTTTCTTTAATGTTTTCTTTGTCATTACCAATCTATAGTAAAAGTTAGAATATAGTTGATTAATATTCGTTCAAGAGAAAGTGTCGTAAAGTCTTCTCTTCCTTCGAATTAGAATTGTCGTAAAAGTCTTATTTCTTATGAAAGATTGATTGATTGTATGCGCATATTTCCTTTTGTTCACATTCACATTAAGGAAATCGAAAAAAAAAACTTGCATTGTTCATATTGTATTTTGTGACTGCTTGAAAGGAATAGCTAGGGAAATTACATTAGTTGTGCTCTTTTCTCTTTGTCAAATATCTGATTGCTCTATCCCTACTAGCTAAGGATTTTCATTGTTCAATTGAATGAGAATAATTCTTATCATATTAGTTGAATCTTAGGAATTGCAAACATACATCACATGGTGAACCTTGAAAGGAAAATTCTAAAAAAGATCAACTTAAAATTTATCTGAATTTACCTAATGGAGCATTGTCACCTAACGAAAAACATTTAGAGGTCTAGGCTAGAGACGTGTTCCGGCGTCGTAAAACAAAGCAGTTGTCGCTAATTTGTCAGCAATACATCCCAAGTGTGATACCTCACTCCACATACATGAGTATATCATAGCTCGTCCACATACCTTTGGGTATATAGGGCGGTGTTACAGTACCTAAAGTATATGGGAATGCTCTCACTGTGTAGTTTTGCATTAGACAATGCTTATGCGGATTGGGCCTCCACGGACTTTGAGGTATATATGTGAGGACAACACTAGGTTGCTATCCATCATTAGGTAACTGAGTTGGCCATCTTGTACAGTGTGATACACCGAACACAGCATTCGGGGAGATTGGCTACCTATACTTCTCAGTTCGTCGAGAGGTATTCTGTAGTTCACACTTGCTTAGTAAACCTTTTGCCTAGATTATCCCTCTTTTGTTTTGTTATTTTACTTTGATTAAAATAAAATTAATTGATTGTGCATAACATCCTCCATGCTCACTCCTTAGTTGATCTTAGATTGAGACATATGGTGACCAATTTGGAGTGCACCGATCAAGGAATTCCTTTTGATGGAATCCTAGTCCTTTTCCTCCCTTTGGAAATATTAGTGCTACATATATGGCTACATTGTCCCTTCTAGGATTTACCATTGGCTTGCTAGTATGGTTGTTTTCAACCTCCTTGGTTAAAAATATCATGATTTTTCTGTAATTGATTACACCTCCAACTGGACAAAATCAACCTCTAGTTGATCCTAAAGTTGATCCTTTACCTTCTTCCTCAGTTTTTTCTTCCTCCCCTTCTTCCTCTTCGCCTACTGAAAGTATTGGTACTAGTAACTAGGTGGCTAAGAGGAAGAAAAAAGGGAAGAAGAAGAAGAAAATTCAACAGAGGGACAACCAAGCAACCATTGCTTTGAATGCAACATCTAATGAGAAACTATCCATCAAGCCTCACAAAGTTCAATATCCATGCAAACTTTGTATGGGAGACCATCTTCTTTGAAATTCTTCTAGTATTCCTCAGATCTTAGAAGAATGGTCATCCCGTTCACATCATCCTGTGTCATTAACTTCTTGAGATCATGCTGGTGACACACCATCAACTAGTGGTAGTAAAGTTCATGGAAAGAAGGGTAAAGTGAAGCTTCCTTGTAGGTTATGTGAAGGCAATCACCCCATTCACCTTTGTCCCTATCTGGAAGAAGCCAAAAAAGTGTTGGATAATTGTCCTACTTCACCGCAGCGACTTCCATCTAGTTACAGGAAACTCTCCCTAAATCCTTCACTAGTTGATGAATTGACTGACCAGAATCAACCATCGGTCAAAGCCACTCTCTTTGAAAGTGAATCCTATGAGTCTATACCAGACCCAAATCAACAGTTCGAGGTAACAGTTGACCTGATTTCACCTTCATCTAATCGTACCTTTTGCAAGGAGAGTGAATATGATACCACTCAGGTTCTTTTTGTTTCTTTAGATTCAAATGAGCTTGGGGGAAATCCACCTGTTCCATTAAGACATGAGGAAAATACTCCCATTCTCGTAGCTAAGGGTTAATTCTCCCATTTCTACGGTACCCCCTCCAAGTAGTCTAGTCACTGCCTTTGATTGGAATCGACTAGCAGGATTCCGCCTTCCTTCTTATGTGCCTTTCCATATCATAGTACAAGTTTGTAATATGATTGTATATGGCACTATTATAGATGAATGTGCATTAGTGAGTATCCTTTCCTCAACTTCTTGGCAAGCACTTGGTTCGCTGACACTTGTGCCTGTTACCCAGAATTTGTTGGATTTTAACAAAGGAACCAATCAACCATTAGGGATCCTCCCTCAGTTACCTATTACTTTGGGAGGAAAAATCATTTATTTGAATGTGATGGTAGTCCCAAGCCCTTAAGATTACAATTTACTACTTGGGCGCGACTATGTTTATGACATGGGAGCTATTGTTTCAACACTCTTTCGAGTGATTTGTTTCCTGCATGAAGGCAAAATTGTCATCGTTGTCTAGCTTTCATTTTCCGGTCCAAATATGGCTTCCAATCAACCATATTCCCTAAATGGTCCTTTTGTACCAATGGTATCATCCCCACCACGGGTTAATTATGTGGCAACCTGTTCTATACCTACATCAACTGACGATCAATTCAGTGATGTTGTACATCATGTACTGGTGGCATTGGAACCAAATCTCTCCTTCATGACTTCTTAGGAGTTGTGATCGAAAGAATATGAGGATAGTTCCTGGTCTTATGTCAACCTCGTTAAAAAATGAAACTAAGGATATGAGGATAGTTCTTTTACTGTGTCAACTTCGTTAAAAAATGAAACAAGTCCATGAGGATAGTTCCTTGTCTTGTGTCAACCTCAGTGAAAAATGGAACAAGGAATATGAGGATAGATCCTTGTCTTGTGTCAGCCTCATTAAAAATTGAAACAAAGGATATGAGCATAGTTCCTTGTCTTGTGTCAAGCTCGTTAAAGAATGAAACAAGGAATCTGAGCAGATTTCCTTGTCTTATGTAAAGCTCATTAAAAAATGAAACAAGGTCCCCTGGAGCAAGTTCTGCATCGAGTCTTTGATTAGATCTCATAAAATCCCAGTCGAGTCTTTCACTTGATCTCATAAATGAACCTTCATTCCATCCACCTGATAGCCACGAGTAGTATACTTAGGTGAATGTAATGAAGATTGGGGGGCATGCACCTAATTGTAAAGCTAAGTTTCCCTATAGGTTATGTGAAGGGAATCACCCCATTCACCTTTGCCCCTATCTGGAAAAACTAAAAAAGGTGTTGGATAACCGTCCTGCTTCACTGCAGTGACTTCCATCTGGTTATAGGAGACTCTCCTTTAATCATGTTGGGGGCATGTAAACCAATCTCAAGCATATTTTTTTGTTTTAAGCTTGCGTAAAAATGAAACTGAATCCAAGCATAGTTTATAATTTCCAGCTTGTGTAAACGTGAAACTGAATCCAAGCATAGTTCCCTATGGTTCAAGCTTGTGCAAAAATGAACCCATTTCCATTTTTAACCCTCGTGATTTCCGTTCAATCAACCTCTTTCTATTAGATGAGCCTTGTTTGTTTCATTCCATCACCACCATCTCTTTGGTTGATCATACGCTTTCACTTGGTTGTTTTTCCTTTTTTGAGGAATAGTTGCAATGAGTGGTCTTATTAGCCAGCCTCTTCACATAAATCAACATGTTTTGAGAAGTTCCAACATCACCAGAACCAGTTGCTATCCCAGACACCACTCGTTCCTCAAAATGGAGTCCTCTTTAAGCTCTTTTCAGACTCTCTAAACATGAAAATATTGCCAAGTGCTTATCCTTTCCAGCTCGTTAACGGATTGGGAACAATATCTCTCTTGTATTATTTTACGCTTTTTTGGGCTTGAGAGATTAATTTACGAAAAAGAACTTGCGGAGTTTTCTTTTTGTCCCTTTTCAAACTCTCTCAACATGAAAATGACGGAGTTATCTTTGTCGTTAAACTCGTTAAAACATCAAATAGCAACAAACTTGTCCATCTAGACAAGACCGAGTTTCACCTTCGCTAGACTCGTTAAAACATCAAATAGTGATGGATTTTCCCAAAGGGTGAAATTATACGACAAACATATGTTATCCTCCTTAAGATTGATAAAAATAAAGAGGTAATGGTTAGCAATGACTGGGGAAAATGGGAAAAGGGGAAACCACTTTATGGTAGCAGGTCTCTCTTAAACATGAAACTTTGTAAGGTCCCACCTTACCAACCATCAGCATTATACTAAGGCTGACTCAAAATGCGATTTAAGTTTAAAAAGTAATGCAAGGTTATATATCTATATTTTTGTTTTTTTGTTTTTATTGGTATTCTTTACGCTACATACTAATTTCTACTAACTAACCCATGGTAATATTAAACTTCTCAATAAGGCTACTGAGTCATGGTTCCTTAAGATCCAAAACTTACAACCATAAGTCTTAAAATCACATTTAAATGATAGAGTCTCTAGTGGAATAAATAATATCAATATTTACAAACCACAATTTCCAATAATCTAATTGTTCATTTTATTACAATTAAGAGTGTTTAAGAGTGATTAATTTGATTTTGTTCTAGATAATATGCCTATGAATTCTTTGGTAAAACAAGGGAAGAAAAAAAAAAAATTCAACTTCTAAAAGAGTGGCTTCCAATTATTATGAATTCATATGTGAGCTAACAATTACAACATTTCACCTAACCAATTTGCCTTCCATGGATTTTTAATTCAATTGAATCATCATGCTTATTCGTAGATGTAATTAGCTACAACCATTGAATCTTTATGTCAAACAATTTACAAGAATGAAATGTACAACCATTGAGGCATTTTTTCAAACACTTACAACCATAACCCTTAAGGCAATTTCACCAAAATTAACTAACATGAATCTAATATTACATAATTTCTTTTTCTTTGTCAGTAATGCCAAGAAGTGAACCTAATACATAAGTAGAACTGTCATCCATCTAGATTGTTGCATATACAAAAATTAGGCACATAATGACTATAAATATTTAAGAATTTTTACAAATAGCTCGCAACGATGTAGCTACAACCATTGGGAAATTTGAACAATGGTTAGCAGTCACAAAACAAGCTGCTAGCTATTAAACTATCAAACAAGCAGTCACAAGTTTATTAAACTATCAATGTATTAACCATTGATACTTTAAAATAATAATTCCAAGTTTATATAACAGACTGGTTTCATAAAAAGAGATTACCAGGTAAATCACAGCTACAAAAAAAAGCAGCAAGACAAACCACCAGGCAGTAGCAGCAAATCTGTAAAATATAGGAGTTTATAGAACCAGGTTTTGAAACTCTGGTTTTTGAAATCAAAGTTGGGGCGACATGACCAAAAGGTACAAATACCCCTAAAATTGAAATAAATCGAAACAGAAATGCCCAGAAATGCGATTATTTAAAACCACATCCCAAAACAAATTCATACTATCTCATTTATCCTTTTGTCAAACATATACTGTGCAAACTTATTTACAGCTGTAATTGATAAGGAAAGACCAAATTTATGCTATTAACATGTTTTCATAAAAATCATGGTAGCCTGAATGCTTCAACCATTAAGACATGATGTAAATCAACTTGCAATGAAACTGTACAAAAATAAACTTACATAAAATAAACTACAGTTATTGCAAAATTCCTTCAACATTTAGTGTGCAGCATTTGATATACATCTAAGTTTCAGTCAACAATCAAATAAGAAAAACCATGTAATGAACTACAAAAAGAAACACAATATAATGTTGTCAACATACCTGGCAGTGAATTTATACAACTCAAAAAAATGGGAGTATGCTCCAGCTCCAATGAGAGTATGCTCCAGCTCCAATATCCTTACCAACTCATTGTGAACCACCCGGTTTTCCTCCCAACCATATCTAGGAAGAACTTCTCCCCCTAGAACCCCCGAGATACAAAAGCTCACAAACAGTACCAAAAGACAACAGTAGAGAGATTTGCAAGGAAAACTAAGGAAGCAAATTTTCACTTCCTCTCAATACCACTCATGGCCAACCTCAATAGCTAGAGATCTTAGGATTTTAACAATAATTTCAGATTTATTATGGAAGCAAATGGCTACTCTCCATATCTCTCCCTCTCACTATTTTCCTCAAGTCTCTTCCACTCTTGGCCTCCTCCTCCCCCAAGTGAGAATACATGAGACTCATATATAGGAGGAGCAACCAATTCTTGTCATAAAGGAGGAGTAATGTGAATGCATTGGATTCCATTTAGAGGAGTATAACTTATGCCATTAAGGAGAGGTATGCATTAAAGAGAGTGTAAGAGGAATATTTTATGACATACTTTTAATGAGTGAAATGGAATATGCCATTCTTCGATGAGTTCATAAAATAGAGTATAATGAATTATTTAAAAGAGAGAGAGAGAGTTACATAGAGCCATGAGAGTCATGAAGGAGATGTGTGAATTAATTGAGGAGATAAAATTGACTTGTAATTCCTTTTTAATAATAAGATAATAATAATATTAATAATATTGAGGATTCAATCAAGATTGAACTATTAGGATTGATTAATGATAAGTTAATTCGTTTTTCTTCAACTCCACTTGATTACCAGTTTATGTAAAGTGATTTACTATTTCTGGAAAGTCGTGCTTGAGATGCTAGACATGACTTTCTATTTTTAGAAAGTCATTCCAGAATTGTGAGAATGAAATTTTATTTAAGGAAATTCATCCATGAGTGGTATTTTCATTTTGGAGAATAGGGATTCTGCACCCCTATTTCATGCATCTCCCTACCTTAGTAGATTGAGGACTCCATGCCCTGATCTACTCTAAAGATCTAAGATTCCACAACTTGATCTTTCTAAATATTCAAGACTCCGCACCCTAAATATACAAGACTCCACGTCTTTATCTTTCCTGTATTTAGGACTCCACGCCCTAATTTCCATGCCCTCTCATCTAATGTGCTTTGAAACTTTGTGTTTCTCCTTATGGTACTAATTGTGAGCTTTTACCCATCTAATGGTTCCCTGGCAAGGCCTTGTTCAAAGACGTGCAAACATTAAAATCTCATAGATCAAAGGAATCAAATGAATTTCATAATGAAATTAACTTAATCACATTTTACTGAGAATGATGCATGACTTCCACAGTCATTTTGAAGAAATGACTTCCATAGTCCTTCATAATTGAACATCCTTGTTGGAAAATGACCAGGTACTCTACCACATCCTGCTTAGTATAATATTAGACATATATAATCACACAAATCATGTATCATCCATAAATCATAATTAACCATCTATTCCACATAACCATGAGAATCCATGGGTATATGTGTCTCAATCTTGGATCACCATCCATGTCATACACTTGCTTCATAAATCAGATACAAACAGAAAAACATATGTATAACATTTTACTTAATCAAAACCATATAATACAGATAATCAATGATGCCACATATAAGAGGAAGTATAACTATATAAAACATTTTTCCCCAATCCAGTAATCAATCTGTCATACATAAACATAAAAGGAAATATAACTGTGTATGTAAAACATTATTCCTCAATCAAGTGATCAACCTATCATAGATATATAACCGTTGATAGGAGTGACAAAATTATACTAGAAAAATAGGACACTACATACTCCCCCCCCTCTTGGAGGAACTTGGCGCGAAGTTTTACTTAAAAAAAAAAGGAAACTGAAGATGCATAGAGATGCATCTTTCCAAGTGGCAGAACTAGGACTGTATGGGTCCCATTAGACCTTTACTTGGTCCACCATGCGACATCTGGGCTATCGAGTACGATGGTCAAAATTCAAACTGGCTTTGCCTTAATGTTCCCTTCGTTTGTTACCTGTAATTGATGCCAATCTAAAATGTGAGAAGGATCGTGAACATACTTACGTAGTACTGAAATATGAAATACATCATGCATACGATGGAAAACTAGTGGTAAAGCAAGATGATATGCCACAGTTCCAACGCTTTCAATGATCTCAAAGGCCCAACAAATCAAGGAGAGAGCTTAGATCCTTTCCCAAACCTAATAGATCTTTTCCGAGGTTTTACTCGAAGAAAAAAATTCACCTTCTTTAAAACTACGATCCACTCTATGCATATCAGCATAGTTGTTCTGTCTATCTTGTGCCTCCTTTAAATTTGCCTTATACGACACACTTGTTCTTCCATTTCTTGAAGCATTTCAGGACCTACCGAGATTCTATCCTCTAATCTGTCCCAACTTAAAGGTGTTATGCATGGTCTTCCATACAATAAATCATAAGGTTCCATACCAAGGGAGTGGTGATAACTGTTATTGTAAGCAAACTCCACCAGAGGAAGATAATCTACCCACTTAGATTGTTGATCCATTACGTACATTCTAAGGATGTCCTCTAACACTTGATTTACTCTTTAGTTTGGCCATCAGTCCCTAGATGATAAGTTGTACTAAAATTTAATTGTGTCTGAAGGGCTCCGTGGAAACCAATCCACAATCTTCTTGTAAATATAGAGGCCCTATCTGATATGATTTTCTTAGGAAAACCATGAAGTCTAACCACCTCCTTGATAAATACTTGTGCTATTTCAGATGCTTTGTAAGTATCCCTAATAGGTATAAAATGGGCACTCTTAGTAAGTTTATCGACCACCACCCAAATGGAGTTATGCCTCTTGATTGTTTTAGGTAATTCAACAATAAAGTCCATAGATATTTCTTCCCATTTGGACTCAGGAATGTTATGCAACTACCATAATCCTACTAGATGACCATGTTCTGCTTTAACTAGCTGACATTCCAAACATTTTGCCACAAAATTTGCTACATCCTATTTCATACCTGTCCAAAAGAAAATTTGCTTTAAATCAGCATACATCTTTTGGACTCCCGGGTGAGCCATATATGTTGCACAGCGAGCTTCTTTCAAAATGAACTCACGAAGCCCATCTTGATATGGAACTACAATCTTTTGCATGAATCTCAGCATATCGTCATCATCACAAAAATACCATTCTACCTTGTTTTTCTTAGCCCCCTCCCCAGAAAGAGAAACTTTAACTTCCTTGAACCATTCATCTACATCTTGTGCCCTCAAGATGCGCTCCCGTAAATCAATCTTCAATGGAATTACTGAAAATATTCATGGTATTCGACTGAGTGCATTAGCTACTCTGTTCAATGTACCCTTTATGTAAGTTTGTCAAAATCATATTCACTTAGGACTTCTGACCACCTTCTTTGCCTAGCATTTAGATCACATTGAGTAAATATATGTTGCAAACCTCTGTGATCTATTTTCAATTCAAATTTATTTCCCACTAGATAATGTCGCCAAAGTCATAAGGCATGAACTATAGTTGCTAGTTCTAGATCATGGGTTGCATAGTTTTCTTCATGCATCCTTAACTTCCTAGAGGCATATGCAATCACCCTAGCATCTTGTGATAATACTGCACCCAATCCATCTTTTGATGCATCGATACATACTATGAATGGTCTGTCCATATCTAGAACCCTAAGTATCGGAGTTGTAGTCAAACATTCTTTGAGCTTGGAAAATGCTTGCTCACACTCATTTGTCCAATTAAATCGTACTCCCTTCCTAAGTAATGAAGTGATAGGGCTAGCTATTTTTGAAAACCCCTCCAAAAATCTCTAATAGTATCCTGTCATATCCACGAAGCTATGCACTTGGCGCACATTAGAGGGTGTTGGCCATTCTGAAATTGCATCGATCTTTGTTGAGCCAACGAAAATGCCTTCACTGGAGATAATGTGTCCACGATAATGAATTTTTGATTGGAAAAAAGAACATTTGGACATTTTTACATAAATTTTATTTTCTCTTAAGCATTGTAAAACCAATCTCAAGTGCTGCTCATGCTCTTCTGGGGACTTTGAATAGATTAGGATGTCATCGAGGAACACTTATACAAATTTGTCTAAGTAATTCCTAAATACACCATTCATCAGACTCATAAACACTCCTGGGGAATTAGTTAACCCAAAAGGAACAACCATGAACTCATAATGACCAAAACGAGTTCGAAAAGCAGTTTTGGAAATATCCTCTTCTTTAACTTTGAGCTAATGATATCCAGATCAAAGATCGATCTTGGAGAATATGGTGGCTCCCTTCATTTGATCAAATAGATCATCAATGCGAGGCAAAGGATATTGATTTCTAAAAGTTACTTGATTCAATTTCCTATAGTCAACATAGAGCCGAAGGGATCCATCCTTCTTCTTTACAAATATCACTGGAGCTCCCCAAGGTGAAACACTAGGTCTAATCATACCCCTATCCAATAACTCTTGAAGCTGCATTTTCAACTCATGAAGTTCAACAATAGACATTCGATAGGGATATTTGG